>JACEEZ010001518.1:697500-752500 GCA_016584305.1 Chionoecetes opilio | reverse complement strand
GTGTTCCTGGTCGGGCAGGGGCAGTGCCTCGCGTGTTCCTGCTACGGGCAGGGGCAGTGCCCCGCGTGTTCCTGCTACGGGCAGGGGCAGTGCCCCGCGTGTTCCTGCTACGGGCAGGGGCAGTGCCCGCGTGTTCCTGCTACGGCAGGGCAGTGCCCGCGTGTTCCTGCTACGGGCAGGGGCAGTGCCCGCGTGTTCCTGCTACGGGCAGGGGCAGTGCCCGCGTGTTCCTGCTACGGGCAGGGGCAGTGCCCCGCGTGTTCCTGCTACGGGCAGGGGCAGTGCCCCGCGTGTTCCTGCTACGGGCAGGGGCAGTGCCCCGCGTGTTCCTGCTACGGGCAGGGGCAGTGCCCCGCGTGTTCCTGCTACGGGCAGGGGCAGTGCCCCGCGTGTTCCTGCTACGGGCAGGGGCAGTGCCCGCGTGTTCCTGCTACGGGCAGGGGCAGTGCCTCCGCGTGTTCCTGCTACGGGCAGGGGCAGTGCCTCGCGTGTTCCTGGTGCGGGCAGGGGCAGTGCCCCGCGTGTTCCTGTACGGGCAGGGGCAGTGCCTCGCGTGTTCCTGCTACGGGCAGGGGCAGTGCCTCGCGTGTTCCTGCTACGGGCAGGGGCAGTGCCCCGCGTGTTCCTGCTACGGGCAGGGGCAGTGCCCGCGTGTTCCTGGTGCGGGCAGGGGCAGTGCCCCGCGTGTTCCTGCTACGGGCAGGGGCAGTGCCCCGCGTGTTCCTGCTACGGGCAGGGGCAGTGCCCGCGTGTTCCTGGTCGGGCAGGGGCAGTGCCCCGCGTGTTCCTGCTACGGGCAGGGGCAGTGCCCCGGGGTGTTCCTGCTACGGGCAGGGGCAGTGCCTCGCGTGTTCCTGGTGCGGGCAGGGGCAGTGCCCCGCGTGTTCCTGCTACGGGCAGGGGCAGTGCCTCGCGTGTTCCTGTGCGGGCAGGGGCAGTGCCCCGCGTGTTCCTGCTACGGGCAGGGGCAGTGCCCCGCGTGTTCCTGCTACGGGCAGGGGCAGTGCCCGCGTGTTCCTGTGCGGGCAGGGGCAGTGCCCCGCGTGTGCCTGGTGCGGGCAGGGGCAGTGCCTCGCGTGTTCCTGGTGCGGGCAGGGCAGTGCCCCGCGTGTTCCTGCTACGGGCAGGGGCAGTGCCCCCGGGGTTCCTGCTACGGGCAGGGGCAGTGCCTCGCGTGTTCCTGGTGCGGGCAGGGGCAGTGCCCCGCGTGTTCCTGCTACGGGCAGGGGCAGTGCCTCGCGTGTTCCTGGTGCGGGCAGGGGCAGTGCCCCGCGTGTTCCTGCTACGGGCAGGGGCAGTGCCCCGCGTGTTCCTGCTACGGGCAGGGGCAGTGCCTCGCGTGTTCCTGGTGCGGGCAGGGGCAGTGCCCCGCGTGTGCCTGGTGCGGGCAGGGGCAGTGCCTCGCGTGTTCCTGGTGCGGGCAGGGGCAGTGCCCCGCGTGTGCTTGGTGCGAGCAGGGGCAGTTCCTCGCGTGTTCCTGGTGCGGGCAGGGGCAGTGCCCCGCGTGTGCCTGGTGCGGGCAGGGGCAGTGCCTCGCGTGTTCCCGTCGCTGGTCATGACCTGAAACACCACGACGTGGACACGTCACTTCAGGGCACAGGGCTGGGTCTTTACGCAGCGTTGGGCGTCCCTTTCGAGACAACTTTCGAGACCGTCTGTCTCTTTCACCTCCACTGCGTCGCATCCGTTATCGTGGCGGCGGTGTTGCCGTGCCCCGACGCAACCCGCTACTAGGGCGCCGCACACCCCCGCCACCACCACACTCACGCTGACCAGGAACCACATCACAAAGGCCTTGTGCTCTCGCTCAGCCTCCTGGACCTGCCTCTCCAGGCAGGCCAGGCGTTCCTGTATGCCCACCACCAGGGGCAGCCACTCCCACCAGCTGTCGCCGGCGGGGAGGCCGCACTCCTGAAGGGGATCCCTTGGGGAGGCCTGCCTCAGGGGCCCCAGCCACCAGGCGGTGGCCAGACGCCCCCGCATTATCTCCATGAGGGTAGTGTGGGGCCCCGCGTCCCTCCACGCCCTCACCGCTGGCGCACCTGGTGGGCCTCGTGCACTAGGTCCACCAGCGCCAGGCTGAGGCCCACCACCACCACCACCAACACCACCACGCTCATATCCTTTCCCCTTTCTGCAATATCTCCTCTTTTTGCAATCTCTTAGTCTTCTTTACATGGGACTGGCAGCTGTGAGCTTTTTGTTACTTATCTTTTTACCTTTGGCCAGTCCTTTAAGACGTAAAACAAACAAAAAACACATCTGACGAAGTTTTCATATTTTGGGGGAAATAATAATTGTGTATGGACTGATAATGATCAGAATGATAATAAAGACTGATTATAATAGTAATTATGATGAGTTAACTATTAGAAAATCTTATCATTATTATCATTGTCATAATTATCATTCTTATATTTAATGTTAGAATCCAATTATAACGAAAATGAATGACATAACTCAATAATAAGAAATAACTGTATATCATAAGTTTAAAACAAATCACAGTAGATAAATTCCCGCCCATCACAGGACTGACACTCTGCAGACATGGAGACACGTGTCGCGGCCTTGACGCTGATTGCTCCACAAGAATCCGTGTAGAATGACAAATCATACGCTTTTATCAATTTTACTAGCGAGTCAACGTACAATTTACTATTATCATGCGATACATTTTCTAGTATTGTGTAATATACGACTTGGATGTCATTAGGGAATCAAGAAAATAAACTCAATACATGATGCTTGGAACGTTTCATTGAATAAGTAAATTTGCACCCGGTGTCCTTGCACCATCGAAATATGGATAAGAGGACAGTCCCCTTGGATAGTGTGTTCCTGACCTAAAGGCATGCGTTCTTAACTATCACTCTTCCGGTCAGGGGATTCAAAGTGACTCACAAGCAGGAACCGTGGGTGACACTTGGTTCAGGCAATTCTAGGAACTAACAATTATTTGCGTGTTTGATTTTGCGTGTGTGTGTAAATAAAACAAAAAAAAATAGAAAACATAAAAAACAAAACCAATGGGGCGCCGCTACAGGAAGGCAACACACCGACAACATCATCTGATCTGATCTGTTTATTTGTTTGTTTGTTTATTTGTTTTCATGCGGCCACCTGCACCATTAGCGATGCATGTTCATTTGTTATCATGGCATCTGTTATGCGTTAGCGGCAACTCCAGCGTATACAATGAGAGTGTAAGCAACAACACAAGCACACATACACACATTCAATGCATACAGGCCCTTCATTATAATGGTGATGATTTATGTAACAACGTCTAACAGTATAAATGGAGACATTGCGCCGCGGTAACCATGATAGCACGAAGTGACACATCCCGCGTGTGTGAAGGATGATTGGGAGGAACTACTTGAAACCTATCATCGAGCTGCTTTGTGTGTGTGTGTGTGTGTGTGTGTGTGTGTGTGTGTGTTTGTGTTTGTGTTTGTGTTTGTGTTTATGTTTGTGTGTGTGTGTGTGTGTGTGTGTGTGTGTGTGTGTGTAAAATGAAATCATGTGTGCCATTACTTGTCACCGGAAGAAGAAATATGAGTTTGAAAATACCAAGTAACAACTAGCTGATTGAAAAAAAAGAGAAAACTGTTTCATGCAGTGAGGTGAGTGAACTATGCAATGAGAGGTTCCACTCACGCCTCGGTAAGAGATAAAAGGGAAGACAGTTTCATGACCACCAAACCCTTGTACTCGTGGTCAATGGTCATGTAAAGAAGGCTTAGGCGGAGGATAATAATCAACGCATGCAACGTAGGTCTTTAGTTATCCTCATCACCGCCGTGTAAAGCCCTCACAGCATGGTGAGTGGTGGTGGTGGTGAGTGAGTGAGTGGTGGTCACCACCAACATGGTGGTGGTGGTGGTGGTGGTGGTGGTGGTACATAAGAACATAAGAACATAAAAAAATAAGGAAGCTACAAGAGGCCGCGAGACCTACACGTGGTAGTTCCTGTCACCTAACACTACCTACATCCACCTTTCATCCCCATCCATGAATCTATCCAGCTCCCCTTTAAAGCTCCCCAATCCCCAATCGTTCCGGGTACAGCCCTTGGTCAGTCCCACAGCAGGGCCATCGGGCTTGTCGTACAAGAAATATCCACGAAAAAGTGTTAAAAGAAGCAATTTCAGTGACTGAGACATATCGGAGGCTTTTCAAAGTTAATTGCATGGGAAGGAAGAAACATGGAGGAAGAGAGGAATGGGTGGAAATTGGGAGGAAATGTACCTAGAGTAGAGTGAAAATTATAGACTACTCGTATAATTATATAGCAGGGATGAAAGTGAATCTAAACAATTGATTATACCAGATGTCAGGTGAATAATGTGAATTGACTCTAACATTATTCAATCACTTAAATTGCAAATAGATACTGTAAAGTGAAGCATTAGATGAACAGTTAAGTGAGCGAAGGGAGCCACAGGCCAGACAACACACCTCAGGGATCTAGATTATGTCATCAGGGCAGCGGCGAGGCCACTTCCTGCGGCGTCGGGGGTCCCCATCAGCTTCCCGGCGGGTGAGTGGGACCTCCTCCCCGCCGTGTTTCCTTCCCTCTAATACGATAATGGAAGAAGACCACGCCATAGCTCCACTCTTTCCTTCAATGGCTTTATACGAGTAATATATCTCTGTCTTACGGAAGAACAACGTGTCTGGGTGATTATATAGTCGAGCATAATGTCAGAAAAGGATGTTTTTTGTGAATAACCACTGCTCTCAAGCGAGTAAAAGAGTGATATTTTTTACATCACCGAGGAACATTTGCTGTCACTGCCTCGTTGACTGTGACAGTGTGAGGGAAGCACGAGTGTAGGGCATGAGTGGTGCAGGGAGGGTGAAGGGAGGCTACGGGAGGGAGAGGGGGAGGGGGAGGCTTGGTCACACGCTGCCTGACTCGACATATTGGCGTAACACAGAACTGACAGGTGATGATCCTTCACGCTATACGGCGGATTGATGCTCTGATTCGTGTGTTTGTGTGTGTGTGTGTGTGTGTGTGTGTGTGTGTAGTGTGTAGTGTGTAGTGTGTGTGCGTGTGCGTGTGCGTGTGCGTGTGCGTGTGCGTGTGTGTGTGTCTGTGTGTGTCTGTGTAGTGTGTGTGTGTGTGTGTGTGTGTGTGCGTGTGCGTGTGCGTGTATGTATGGAGAAGGAGGCAACACGAATATGCATCAGTAACATCGTCGCTATCTCGTTAAGCTGCAATTATAGTACATGGACCGTGTCACCAGAATGACTATAGAAATATGTACGTCAAAAATTTTGCCTTGCTAAATATTGCATGAACACCACCTTGGTTAACTCCTGATTAAGTGAAGTCTTTCATATGACTCGAGGGAATATAAGAACTAATAACACTTGATCCAATCCAGCGATGTAAAATGCAACCAACATCTGCATGGCTCCCTTTAAGGCGAGGACGTCTGAGGCATAAGACGTAAATCTCCGAATGACTCCCAAATCATAACTCAAAGCGTTACCAAGCGTGAAGCTCAAGTTCCATGACTCACATTATCGACTCGACTCGACAGCCTCGAAGATCGGCATTTACAGTGAAAACGAAGGTGACACTGAATGCGCTGATGACTGTGACATTATGTTTCAATTGAGGACTGCTGTATATTCATTTTCTTGATCTTGTTGCTTGGATGCGAAATGGTAGATGCAACGACTACTTAACTAAATGATTTGGAGCTCGAACACCCACCAGGCATTATTTGTTAGTATAAATAAGACTGGCTTTTTCAGGTATGTATCTCTCCTCTTTCTGTAATGTTAGCTTCTGTAATGCTATAATGCTTGTGTGTTATGACTACTATAATGTAGTGTCCATTATACGTATATATCCATTGCCCACAGTATGCAGGATATATATCGTGTTAAGTATTACTCACTGGTTATCATTCACAAGAAAAGGTTTGTTATAAATACCCAACAAGAATCAATATAAATAGATGACGCTGATGAAAGCAGATATTAGTTTTATTGCCGAATATCAAATGTTTTCTCAGGCACTATCGTATACGCTTTATGTATATATGAGTGTGTGTTTGTTTGTAGTTGTATGTATGTGGTGTGTATGTGTGCGTGTGTATATGTGTGCGTGTGTATATGTGTGCGTGTGTATGTGTATTGGTATACCCGTTTGCGTACATACGTGCGTCAGGGTGTGCGCATGTATATATGTATGTATGTATGTAGGAGCGTATAATCTGTGCAAATATATTTCCTACCATTTTCTACCTGTGTGTGACTCAACATTGTCGTCAGTGGTTGGTGCAGCGTGACTCTTTACTTCCTCCCCGATACCTGTGACTCTCCCTCCCTCCCTCCCTTCCATGGCTGTAATGCGGAACACGTCTTCACTTAATCACCACACACTCTATCTCTGACACTAAACTTGCGGCTTTTCTCTCTCTCTCTCTCTCTCTCTCTCTCTCTCTCTCTCTCTCTCTCCTCTCTCTCTCTCTCTCTCTCTCTCTCTCTCTCTCTCTCCTTCTCTCTCTCTCTCTCTCTCCTCTCTCTCTCTCTCTCTCTCTCTCTCTCTCTCTCTCTCTCTCTCTCTCTCTCTCTCTCTCTCTCTCTCTCTCTCTCTCTCTCTCTCTTGCCTTATCTAATTCATTACCGTCTCGCTTCTTCTGCTCATCATTCACTCGATCTCTCGCTCAGTCACGTGGATTGCCTGGCGTCACACCTGATAGGCGCCACTCACCTGGCTACTAACACCCAATTTCAGCATAATGAGCGCCTCTGACGGACAGTTCGGGCGTAATTACTTGATAGTTTGTGTCGATGAATATCGGTTAGTCTCGCCAAGCCTGTGTGATGGCAGTAATGCCTCAATTAAGGAGTGAATTTACGATTTTCGAAGGTATTTGTGCAAGAGATGCGAGTATTTCTTTGTAAAATTGGAGTGTAATGGATGGCCGATCGGCGTATCTGATGTCATGACTCAATTAGCTGCTCCGCTGTTGTGATCCAAAACTATGCCATGTTTCTTCACGGTCTCGTTCCCCTTCATAATTATTGAATTTATGTCATCGCTAACCACGGGAAACAATCAGCAACTCGACTTTTTATTCGTCCATAAGACTAAAATAAGGGTCGGAGAAAATCGATTATTCTCTACTAATATTAAGTTTGATTTAACTCATTATTTTTTTGTTGGGTTGGGTAGCAAGGAGGGAGGGGAGAGAGGAGGGTCCAATCATGGGTAAAGTTGATCATCGCTGCCAAAACAAGGACCCGAAGGAGCGCCGCGCCGTCCGTCCCGCCCTGATCTCAGCCGCTGATAAGCCCGAGATGTGAAATTCAAGTCTTGCCTCCCTTAACTATCTGCTCCCTTGTCGCTACGCCCATCACCTGCTGCCACAAGTGTACTACCGGAGGCGCAAAACCCTCTCGCCCTAAAATACTACCTGGTTATCCTCCTTCTACCGATAGAAGGGAGAAAAAACTGTAGACGAGAGAGACAAAAAAAGAGAGAAGAAAAAAATATATACAGTACACTCATGCAAAACGTCCCACCACAGCCAGCGAACGGCACTAATGAAACGTTCCATAATGCCGCCATAAACCTCTAACATTATGGCCGCAAATAATTGCTTCTATATACATTACAGCCACAATCACGCGTCCAGTCTACGCGGAACAAACAGTGTAACTCGTCTCGCTGCTCTGGTATCGCAGGATAATAATGATGATTCCCCTTAGCATCATCAGAGCCCAACCCTTCATCACGCTTGGCCTCTCCTCCCTCTCTTCCTCCTCTTTTCCTCCCGCCACTCCCCCCCATCGCTATCCTTCCCTTCTCTTTCCTAACCCACCTCGCCTTTGCCCTCCCCACCTGCCTTACCTGTCCTCCTCCTCCTCTCCTCCTCCTCCTCCTCCTCCTCCTCCTCCTCCTCCTCCTCCTCCTCCTCCTCCTCCTCCTCCTCCTCCCCTCCTCCCCCTCCTCCTCCTCCTCCTCCTCCTCCTCCTCCTCCCTCCTCCTCCTCCTCCTCCTCCTCTCCCTCCTCCTCCTCCTCCTCCTCCTCCTCCTCCTCCTCCTCCTCCTCCTCCTCCTCCTCCTCCTCCTCCTCCTCTCCTCTATGTCCCTTCTCCCTTCCTGCTCCTATCCATCTTCTCCACCTTCCTCGCCTTCTGCCAATCATCACGTCGCCCGCCATTCCACTCTTAAAACCCGTTCACTGATAACAAACATTGGAACAAACATTCTCTCCTCTTTGGGCTAAATGTTCTGACGGTTTAGTTACAGAGTCTCTTATTATTTGCTCTGAGGAAATCTTATTAACCTACAAGTGGATCCACAGACGGTAAATATTAAGAGAATAAGAAATAAAGGAAGACAATTTTTTTTGGTCGGTGTTGTATTTTCTTTCCAGGTGCAACGCTGCTTCTTTTGTTCTCCCTTGTAATGCAGTAACATGGTATTGGCGTATTTATTTCTTCCGATTGCCTGTTTGTTATTTCCTCTCTATTTTCATCCTGCAATTTTATATTTCCTTTGTTTCTTTCTTTATCACATCCTTCCTTTTCTCTCTAGTCACTGTCATATCATTTGTCGTTCCTTATTTGTGTTTAGTGTGAGAGAGAGAGAGAGAGAGAGAGAGAGAGAGAGAGAGAGGAGAGAGAGAGAGAGAAGAGAGAGAGAGAGAGAGAGAGAGAGAGAAGAGAGAGAGAGAGAGAGAGAGAGAGAGAGAGAGGAGAGAGAGAGAGAGAGAGAGAGAGAGAGAGAGAGAGAGAGAGAGAGAGAGAGAGAGAGAGAGAGCAATAATGAGAGTTTTAGTTAACACCTACGAACTATACTGCACCTCAGGATTTCATTGCAGAAACAAGATTTTAAGTTAATAGAAATACGCGAAAGCATATCAAGAACAATAAGTAAAGGGCAAAACACCGAGAGGCCAAGTGCGCGAGACGGGACATAGGACAACCGGGAACCAAACGAACACTTGATGACCGAATACAGCACGCGGGGACGAGGTGTTGGATCCTAGGTCACGGAAATGCTGCGTTGAGAAATAACAAAAGGAATAATGAGTGACGAAACTTTTTGTGATGGGAGAGGACATCGGCGTGGAAGGAGGCCATGAAGGGAGGAAGTATACAGGACATTGGTCGAAGGAGACTAGGCGGGTAGCAGGTTTGAGGAGGGGAGTGTGGGGACAACATAGTGGCAGGGAGGGCGTAGGGCTTAAGGGAACGGGTTGCAGGGTACAGGGGGAAGGGGTGCGGCGTACAGGGGGTCGGTCTGCGTTACCACCGTTGGCCACCTGGTGAAGAATAATATCGCTTGTCTTGCGGTAGAGCGACCCTTGCCTTACTTTTTTATACGTATATCAAAATACATATGGCGCTCGCAGGACTTTGATTATATTGAGCAATACCAATATTCGGTCTTAGGGAAGTGACCAGAATACTCACCACTGAGCGAAAGACTGGGAATGCAATTTTGGACGTAAATCTTGCGGTCACTATAGAATCAGATCCAGACACAATCTTACTTAAAAGAACAACATTCACTCCATGACCAGGATCCTGCAATACCCGGTTATGGGCTTGTCGGCAATACCCAGACCGAGACCTGATAGCCCCATAAGGGTGGCTTTTGTATCCCCCTGGAAGGCAGGATCTGGAAACTGTGGCGTTGCAAGTCTCCAGCACCAGAGAGTTGTACTGCCATCATATCTTAAGCATTTAACGTTTGAGCCTATAGCACCTGTAGGCTATTATCTTCCTTAGGTTTTTATCATTTTTTTTTGAGGGGACAGGTGGTTGGCCCTGCATATTGTGGAGGGCTGTGACGGTTGGCTCTACTCTTTATGGCAGCTTCTTGGTGCCTTAAATGGGAGGACACATCCCCGAGGACTATTGAGCAGGATCCATATAAAACCATAATCTAAAACACCCTTGGACCAGCCCCTGCATGCCCATTTAGACCCAGTGGCCACTTTAAATCAGAGCACCTTAACTTATATAGGAAGGGTCTGGGAGCCCCTGTAAGATCAACGTCTAGTAGTTCTGTTTGATCAAGATCCTGCAATTGTTCATTAACAGGCAAAAAAATGTTTTTTTTTAACAATCATGAATATCTCTAATTTATCTTCGGCTCTCTACGCCATGATTTGAATGCGGGAAATCGGAGAGAAAACTAACAATATATAGTTAGGTCCCGCTTCTCTTGAGTAAGACAGGAATCGTGCAGTAGCTGTAATTAAGACGATTGCGTAATTTATCATATCCCAAGTTTTGCTAAAGAAATACACAAGTGAATTGCAATTAAAAGAAAAATTGAAATAAATTGAAGCAAACAATGTGTAAGACAAAGTTTTTCATACTTATCCTCACTATCAATACTGAGCATCTTCAGACTGAAACCTGCATGTTCCATTCTTATCATCATACTTATGTGAGTTAGAGCTACAATATAGAGAACCTGATGATAAACCACTGATCCCAAAGCTTTAATCAGACTTAAATGTTGTATTGTAACGTAGCAACTTGAACCTTTGGAGCAGATCCGGAAAAAGTGTTGTGAGGCAAGAAAAATGTTGACGCAGATGTGTTATATGGCCTCTTCCATAATGTATATTTTTTATTGTTATAATTATTACCGGATGTGTATGTGTAGAACTCCTTCACGGGTCTAGTTTTTTCTATCATTAAAGGTTGACATGTGGTGTTGAAAGGTGGTGTGAGCCCGGTTACTGTTAGGGATCACACCACCTGCAATGCTCAAGGAAGGAACAGACTCGTGCATGGGTTATTGTGGTGGAATTGACTTATTGACTTGAGACTGCATTCTTTATTATTCCTAATCAACCCTTTACTGACATGACGTAACACACAGCCTGTATCAAAGCCTCATTTTTCATTATTGTTTAAAAGAGAACTGAACAAAAGACATGTGAATGAGATAAACAAACAGTCATACAGATAGATAGACAGACAAGCTGAGACAAATGTTGGTACTAGCGAAGCACACATTTCCTCTGCCATTCCTAGCACGCCGGAGGTAGTACTCGGCTTCTTTTTATTACCTCCTTAAAGGAACTTGACGTCCGCACGCTGCTCATCCGCCCGCACGTCCGCTCATCCACCATCCACCGACCACACGCCAACCCTTCCAACCAACCCTCCCACCTGCCTGCCTTCCACATGAAAACATTATTGGACGTTCAGGTATCCGTTTTATAAATAACAATTACTATTTTCAACCTGACATCCGGAAATCAACCAGTTACTTAATGTCCTCAGCTCATGCCTCCCGTGTCCCCAAAATCCTGTGTCCGGTAATGCCCGTTTATCTATACGCTGTTAATGTGTGTATGAATAACATATTTAGTTCACACACACTGGAAAGCATAATTTTTTTGTAGTCATGCATTATTTGTTAATTATTCGAATGAGGAAGCTTATTTAGGCCCTTACCTTTTTCTTTATCCATGATTTTGTTTTGATTTGGATACACTGACCTTCATTTAATCCATTGTGACTGGCTTTTGATGTTTCTTATTGCATGCAACGCTGAGAAGGGAAAATGAATCCTCTACCATTGTATCAAAAGAGCCACCGTCATGCATTCATTCTCTTGTGTATCTTACTGACTAAACACACGTGGTAAAAACATTATTTATCTTTTATTTTACTACTCATTTGCAACCCTTACTCTTACCTTTTCACCTACTCCATTTTCCTCCATTATTCCCTTCCTCCTCCTCCTCCTCCTCCTCCTCCTCCTCCTCCTCCTCCTCCTCCTCCTCCTCCTCCTCCTCCTCCTCCTCCTCCTCTAGTGAAAAATGTATCTGGAATAACAAGCACCTCAGCCTCCTCCCTTTTCTTTTCAGAACACCAAAGCAACTCACAATATCGATGCAAACCAAACCTTTTCTCTACACAAACACACACCTCCTTCCTCCTCCTCCTCTTCTTCCTGCCCTGGAGGGTGTGTTTAGAACCTTGGAACGAGCCTTTATCAGCGGCTTATCAGTATATCCGAGGCAACGAGCGGGTCCGACTCCAAGGCGCTTTGGTAATTATCGTAGGGAAGATATTCTAAAGACTTTTGTGTTATGACTCCGGGCGATTGTGTGCGGAAATTTAGCGAGATATTTTGCAGCGGTTTCGGAGTCATCAAGGGGGCGAAATAATCCACTCTGCCAGCCCAACCCCGACCTTCCATCCTCCACCACTGCAATCCACCCTTTATTCGCCCCCCTCTCCACCCCTCCCGCGCCCCAATTCACTCCTAGCTCCTCGAGGAGTGCGTGCGTGTGCGTGATTGCGTGCGGGACCGAGCGGACGTTGGGGGTTGGGTAAAGCACGCTAGGACGTCGCCGTCGCCTCGCAGACAAACGCTCGACCGGTAACGCGAAGGGAGACCGGCTCGAGGAAGAGGGAGGAAGGTGGTGTTCTTCCTCTCATTCCTGGCATTTATTACTTCCATCCTTCTCCCCACCGCCTTCTCTTCTTCCTCCTTCTTCTCCTCTTCTTCCTGTTGTTTTGATCGTTCGTCTTGTCTTCTCGTCTTCCTTATACTTTTCCTCCTCTCCCTTCCTCTCCTCCATTCCCCTCACCCTTTCTTTCTGATTTCAATTTATTTTCAGCTAACTGGCACGAATTCAGAAATAAGTGATCCAACTTTACTTATAAGCTAGATTTTTCAACCCACATTATAATATAATATAAGAAAACTAGGACAGGCGAAAAACAAGCATAATTTCCTACTTTCTTTTCGATAAAGTTCCCTATGAAAGCCTGTTTAGGAAGCTTCTATTCGTCTAGGAAAAGACATGATTTACTATTATGGCTCACAAATTGGTCCGCCGATAGACGCCGTACGTACACTTAGAAGGCAGCAGGTTGTATGTACTAGAGGGGAAACCTGAAGGCGGCGACCACTCAATAGAGGAGGATATACCACTAGGATTTACAGAAACTACCACGTGTATATGTCTCACGGCCTTTTGCATAGCTTCCTTATTTTCTTATATTCTTATGTTCTTATGATTAATAATTTATACCGTGCTATACTCCTCCTAACACCTGTGGCTTTGATATAACATTTTCTTCCATCCTCTCAAGGTTTGCGGGCAATATTAAAGTGGGAGGAAGTGCGCTCACCGTGAAAGACTGTGATAACATCCAGGAAGATGTGGACGAAATTATTCAGTGTTCTTACAAGTGGCGGTTGTCTTTCAATCCCACCGTGAAAAGACACGCACTGGGGAATCAGGATCAGATAATAGGGTACGGATGGTGCGTCACTGCAAATACTGTATGAAGAAAAATCTTTGGAATATCGTTATTAGCGACACGAATATTTTAAAGCTGTGAACATCTAAGTAAAGAGGAAAAGTAATCGAAGTTATGCTCGGGTAAAATTAATATTCATCTTGATATTCAGGCCTCACTGTGAATACGTAGTGCAGGATATTGCTTGGGATAGTACAGTGACTCGTAACAAAAAAACGAATCAGAACATTTAAGACCAAACTTTAGGAAGGAAAACCAAAAGATGATATGACGTGGAAACAAATTCTGCAATAAACTTGATATTGCTCGTTTGTGTCTGGACAAGAAGCATTGATAGTGTGCCAATTAATGTTGGAAGGCGATGGCGAGTTGATCCACCAACGGAAGTGGTCGACGGTGTTTCCCACGTGCAAGTCTTGCTGATGGTTGGCTGATATTTCGTCTGTCGTCGAATAGTTTAAAATCTCTCACATGCCATCCGAGACGCCCTGACTTTCATTAACAGCTGCTCTAGTGGAGTCTTTTGGGTTTGTTGGCACAGGCCGCTTGAGTTGTCGATATAGACACACGTGCCGGCACCAGCGCTAGGTTGGACCAATCCGAAGAAGGGTATTAAAGACTCATATGGGAAACTCAATTTTGTTTTTAGCCCTAACCAATAATCGGAGTAACCATGGATTGCTCACTGCAGCAAGCCAACCCAGTATTTAAGAAAACATGATGAATTCTCTAAAGACTCGTTCCGATAGATATTTTACAAAAGCTGTTTTGGCTGTCATAAGGAAAGCCCAGCATGATGATTTAGCTTTAGCTGTTCCACTCAATGAATGAAACTTTAGAGCAAAAGTAAAAAGAAAGCAAAGACAACATAATTACTCAAGTTTAATATGTAGGTAAGGTATTACATTCTACAAAATTGTTCCTTCTACAGATTTTCACGAGCCAACAAACTGGCATAGAGAAAACTATCGAAGTACACACATTTCAATTTAACACTCCACAACATAATAACTAGGCCTAACTTCACATCCTGCTGCTATCAAACTGACTGTTATTTAGGCGTACAAACGAATGACGAGCGAAAACAAGATGATGATAATAACAGTAATAACGATAACAATAGTGATGATACCTTTTTTGTCTACTACAACTACTACTGCTACTACTACTACTACTACTACTACTACTACTACTACTACTACTACTACTACTACTACTACTACTACTACTACTACACTACGACTACGACTACGACTACGACTACGACTACGACTACTGACTACTACTACTACTACTACTACTACTACTACTACTACTACTACTACGACTACGACTACGACTACGACTACGACTACGACTACGACGACTACGACTACGACTACGACTACGACTACTACTACTACTACGACTACGACTACGACTACGACTACTACTACTACTACTACTACTACGACTACGACTACGACTACGACTACGATACTACTACTACTACTACGACTACGACTACGACTACGACTACTTTGCCAGGTGGATAATGATTGATGGTGTTAGGGATGGGATGATGATATGAGGATGAGGTGGTGAGGGGAGTGACGGATGGTGATGAGTGTGACATGGAGGTGATGATGAGGGTGATGAAGGGTAATGACGCCATGGATGGTGCGGACTATAGGATAGTGATGAATTCTTTATTGAAATTCCGTAGATAAACAAATACAACAATATATGTGAGTAACAGTATTATATTGTTTGAAGACCTTATTATCATTATTATTGATATTGTTGTTAGTATTGCTATTATTATCATCATTATTATTATGTACATTTATTACAGCTATCTTTGCCCAAGTACATACATGGATTCGCAATGCCAGTTACTAGTGCCCCCTTATCATTAAATAAATAGATAGAGTATATATAACGAATAGTAAGAGGCGGAAACCATTATTCTCTCCTTATGAAACCTCAGTATTTCTTTCTAGTATATAATTAGGGAAGCAATTCTCGGTTTTCCTTTTCGGTAATTTGATCATTTTCATAGATTGCATTTTTTTCTTGACCGCCACCTCACTCATACAGGAAAGTCATGTCGCATAAACAATGCAGCATTACGTAACATGTATCCATAATAATAACATCACTAGTAATGCTTTTCATATCATCATTATCATTATCATCATTAGCATAATCGCCAATACTTTTTTTTCTCGACTGGCTTTCTTTTTTCTTTTGTGATATTTTCTTTCCGGTGTCAAGAACCGAGTGGACTGACCGCTGCTTGAGAAACTGATATTATTCTGGTTGTCTTCCTGCACGCACCCTCTCTTTCCCTACCACCCCCACCCACACACATACTTCTCCGCCTCTTCAGTCTTCAACCCAACCCCCCACAGAGACAATACACTCCCTAAAACCTCAACCCTCCCACCCGTTTCCCCCAACTTGGCTTAAACTCCTCTTTTTATCTTTCATTTTAACACCTTCCATCACCACCCATGAAGAGCAGCCCTCCAACCCCCAACCAAGAACACCCCCCCAACACCTTCCCTCTGCTCTACCCCCAACTTGACTTAAACTCCTCTCTTTATCTTTCATTTTAACACCTTCTACCACCACCCATGAAGAGCGTCCTCACCCCCTTCACCCCCAACCAAGAACACTCCCCCAACACCTTCCACCACCCACAAGGTTTATTATTATTATCAAGTTTCTTCGAGCGGATCACGAGTGTAGAAGGGCCCCGGATCGCCGACACCCTCCGGCCACCCACTCCCCACACTTTCCTTGTTCCGTGGGAGTTGCAGACACAGGCGCCGGGAGCTCCGTTGTTCTTAATAATGAAGAGTTTTACCGGCAATCAGCCCGGCGGCCGCGTCACTCACCCCGCTCCGCTCTCCCGCGAACTTTGTGGGGTTGGTTACTTAATATTATAGTAGTTCCTAGCCCACCCAACGGTACACTTGGTTGCTTAATATTATAGTAGTTCCTAGCCCACCCAACGGTACACTTGGTTACTTAATATTATAGTAGTTCCTAGCCCACCCAACGGTACACTTCCACTCATAGTCTTTTATTTACCTCCTACCTCATTTATCCTCTTTCTCTCCTCCATTTTTTACTCTACTTCCTCCTCCTCCTCCTCCTTCATTTTCTTTTAATTCTTTTTGTTCTTCTTTTTCCTGATTCTCATCCTCTCTCATCTCTTTTATCTTCTTCATAGGTAATGCCATTCATATTGTGCTCAAAAAAGATTAAAACAGGTTTAAGCTAGCACCCTCTATGTGTTTGAGGATCACGTCGCCGCCGTTGCCTCCGTGTGTCGCTGACGAAAATTTAACATGGCAAGATAATGTTACTAATTATAATGTCCTACCCACACTCACCTGCCCTACTAACAGTCTGTCCCCACTGCACACACCTGTCCTAAAGCCTTCTCTCTCTCTCTCTCTCTCTCTCTCTCTCTCTCTCTCTCTCTCTCTCTCTCTCTCTCTCTCTCCTCTCTCTCTCTCTCTCTCTCTCTCCTCTCTCTCTCTCTCTCTCTCTCTCTCTCTCTCTCTCTCTCTCTCTCTCTCTCTCTCTCTCTCTCTCTCTCTCTCTCTCTCTCTCTCTCTCTCTCTCTCTCTCTCTCTCTCTCTCTCTCTCTCTCTCTCTCTCTCTCTCTCTCTCTCTCTCTCTCTCTCTCTCTCTCTCTCTCTCTCTCTCTCTCTCTCTCTCTCTCTCTCTCTTTTCCTCTCTCTTTCTCTCTTTTCTCTCTCTTCTTCTCTTCTCTCTCCTCTCTCTTCTTCTTCTCTCTCTCTTCTCTCTCTCTCTCTCTTTCTCTTCTCTCCTCTCTCTTTCTTCTCACTTCTTCTCTCCCTCCTTCTCTCACTTTTCTCACTACTTATCTTTTCTCCTTCCTTCCTCCCAATTTCTTCTCCTTCTCCCCACTTATCTTCCTTCGCTCCCTGTCCTTCCTCTTCCTTCTACCGTGGGATTTGAGGAAACTTATGCTTCCTCTGCTCTGAAAATCATGCAAGTGATTCATAAGAGTAGTGCTTTGAGGAAAATATAGAGTGGAAGGTATTTGAGAAGATGGGGAAGTGAGTGGGAAGGAGAAGGAGAAGGTGCATGGGGGGAGGAACGAAATGGTTAGCTGATTTGTGTGTGTGTAGTACGTGATTAGAGAAAATAAGCAAACACTTGTTGATATATGAGAGCGTGATGGCAAGGAAAGAAAGGAAAGGTAAAGGAAGGAAAGGTAAAGTAAGCTAACTCTAGTTCATACATAAGAGGAATGACGTTGCTTCTTCGTTCTAAAGCGGAGGGAAGAACGAGCCCTAATCAGATGCTTCACAACCCACACTGACCCGTCGTTACTAAATTTCTCTCAACGTCTCTTGAAAACATTCCCTCATTTTATACGTACTCCTTCACCTCCTTCACTTCCTCCCTTCCCCTGTGGCCTCCCTTCCTAACATACTCTCCTCCTAAAGTCCTAAACCAAACACACGTAAGCACCTGGGGAAGTAATCAGCGCACAGGTATATCCATCACATTAAATTACACAGGTAAGCTCTATGCCCACGATGGAGATCAATTTGTCAACAGGGAAGGTAATGAACACCTGAGGTCTACCCTACTAATGTGCCTCGCCAAGTTACACCCAAGAGACAGATGTGTTTGGGTTACACATGGGCGTGCAGACGTCATTAGAAGGAAAGTGCTTTGATATGATAGTGCTAACATGGCCCTTGTGAGCGTAGTACCATAGAGCGTCATTTCCTTTAAAGATGAATATGGTTGTCGAGAAGGATTTGTGAAGATAGTAAAATATAGAAAGGAGAAGGCAATGTAAGATAATGAAGGAAGGGAAGATATATTGACTGGGGGTAATATATAGATACAAAATTAAGGAAATTATGCGTTTGGAAGTTTGTGAGCTACTAAATCGCACTCTTAAATGAACTTCGAAAGGTATGTCGGAGATGAAGCAAAGCAATAGCGTTTCTGCGTACCTATGTAATCGACGTGACATGATTGATCAATTTGATGGATTTATAGGCGTCTTAGAGTCTCATGTCTTTCTTCCCACTGTCTTTTTAAACATTTATTCTGTGTGTATGTCTGTTATAGCTCTGCCGGATATCCCACAATACTGAATGTGGGAATTTTTTTTTTTTGAAAATGAGCTGCAAGGTAAAGGGATTGATTATTTTATTAACGTTTATTTTATTTCTAAGGGATATTGGTTAACATATTTATTAGGATTATTAAATGTAGTGATGTTCATTAAGTTGGCATGAACAGAGAAGAGAGGTATAGTCTATTCACTTAAGCTGGATTCTTGGGAGCTGCTCGATGCCTACCCGAGTATGTAAGGACGACGCTGATTGGCTGATGCACGCGGGCTGGGTGGTGATGGTGGTGGTATTTTGGTAGCCTCAGCCAATCAGCGACGTCCTTACATACTCAGGTAGGCATCGAGCAGCTCCCAAGAATCCAGCTTAAGTGAATAGACTATAGTAGGGTTAGGGAGACGGGAAGACGTTCGAAGAGGCTGAGTGAAGTAGTCATAACCGCGACAAAGAGGGATGAGGTCATTAGGTAGTTGAATCATTACTTTCTTATAAATTTACAAGCTTAGCAATGCTAGAGTTTGTTTACGAATAACAGGACAGAATAGATGCATTTTATGTCTTATCTACAGACGAGAACTTCAAGGTGGCAAATAAACGTATATTTTGCGCTTTTTTTATATATGATCCCATGCCATTACAGCTCTCTTGTATTCGCTTTCAATATAGTTTAATACTAGTGTGTGCTGCCATTGCATATATATATATTTTTAAAGTTTTTATCGCACAGAAGAGAATGTACAAATCCAAAGAGTAATGTGCGAGTGGAGTCGGCGTGATGGAGCGGATGTGGTGGAGCGAGTGGTCAGCGTGTTCAATGGTTCTTGATTCTTACTCGTGTTCCTCCTTGTCCACTTGAACAAAACTAACAAAAGGAAAATATAAGTGGGAAAGAAAAACGAAAAAGAAAAAGATATCTGATATAAAGGGAAAATATAAAACGGCAAAAAAAAAAATTTAATGAAACTATAAGCAAACCATAAGCTCCCCATATACCAAAGCAAACTGGAGTATTTATTTTATTATTATTTAACCATGACAAAGGCTGCGGAGGGTAAGAAAAACAGTCACCATCATCACAGTCATCACTTAAACAATTTAAACTTAAAAACTTTAGCTTCCATTTTTGGACCTCATTAAATCGCAAAAAAACAAATTCCATGTGAAATAGCAATACGTTTGACCAAATTATGACTCATTCACCGACAACTACTATTGAATGGCTGGCTAAACGACGGACAACCTGACACTACGAAACCAGTGCGAGGGTTCGAATTCCGTCCATCACCGCATACCAAGACTACCAAGTTAGTTAGTTATATATGGAGGTACAAGTTATTTTACGGTGGAGCAAAATAAAAGTTAGTGTTAGTTTGGAACGTATTTGGATTTATCTTTTTTAACCTACCTTTTTAACCTCAACCTTTTTAACCTCAGCCTTTTTAACCTCAACCCTTTTAACCTCACAAATCGCCGTATTCTCTTTACAGTTCTAAGTGTTGTCCATTTCTTAACTTAATAATCCATCAGGGTCGATATTTCAAGCTAAACGTAATGCATGTAAAAAAGTTCCCTAAATACGTTCTATATATCTAAAAAAGAACATATATGGAAATTCAACAAGGTATGAATGATAGATTGATAAGAAAACAATCCATCTATCTATATGTCTATGTGATTAGATTAATACATTGATGAACAGATGAACAAGCCATTTATCTATATGTTTATCTTTTTTGTACACGTAGCGGATAAAATGTCGGAGCTTCACCTGCGACAGTTTCTTTCTTTTTTCTCACATCATTATTATCTTGGAGGGCGGCTTGGTGATCATCCTATTGACACCGGAAGGGCGGGGAGAAGTAGTTTCCTCTCTTAACTCCACCCACTCCTCCTCTCCTCCTCCTCCTCCTCCTCCTCCTCCTCCTCCTCCTCCTCCTCCTCCCTCCTCCTCCTCCTCCTCCTCCTCCTCCTCCTCCTCTCCTCCTCCTCCTCCTCCTCCTCCTCCCCCCTCCTCCTCCTCCTCCTCCTCCTCCTCCCTCCTCCCTCCTCCTCCTCCTCCTCCTCCTCCTCCTCCCCTCCTCCTCTCCTCCTCCTCTCCTCCTCCTCCTCCTCCTCCTCCTCCTCCTCCTCCTCCTCCTCCTCCTTCTCTCCTCCTCCTCCTCTTCTCTTCTCTCCTCCTCTCCTCCCCTACTCCTCTTCCTCCTCTCTCCTTGCTCTTCTCCTTCCGCATTTATATGTTGTTGTTACATCATCTCACTTTCACCTTCCCTGCATGTCTAAGTCTATTACATATATATAACAAAACACACATACTCGTCCGGCCCACTACTTAATTAAACTTAATCTCTCTCTCTTCTCTCTCTCCTCCTCTCTCTCTCCCTCTCTCCTCTCTTCTCTCTCTCTCTCTCTCCTCTCTCCTCCTCTCTCTCTCTCTCTCTCTCTCTCTCTCTCCTCTCTCTCTCTCACTCTCTCTCTCTCTGCTCTCTCTCTCTCCTCTCTTCCTCTCTCTACTCTCTCTCTCTCTCTCTCTCTCCCCCCCCTTCTCTTGGACCATCCACTTACCACCATCACGAGCACTGGAGGCGAGGCGGCGGTGGTGGTGGTGGTGGTGGTGGTAGTGGGTGGGTGTCGAACTCTGTGCTTGAACAAATTGCAGGAGTCACGAAGCATCAATTTGCAGCAGAGCGTCAACTGTATAATGTAGGACGTTGGTGCTGGACTGCTTTTCTGCTAGACTCTTTTGTTGAAGTGGTCAATGGACGCTTGTTACTCCTGCGTTGATACCCTTTCCTTAGCAAGAGGGGTGGACTTAAAAGGTATGAGGAGAAGTAAGGGTGTTTGTGGATAGTAAAATATATTGCAAGGGAAGTATAGGTAGGAAAGCGTACTAGGAAGAGTTGTTTTTCGGTGGTATGAGAGAGAATTAGAAGACTGATCTGTTGGGAAAGGAGGCGATGCTGTGGTCTTGGGCATGTTAGCTATCGGAAGATTGTGGAGTATGTATGTGGAGTAAGTGGTGGGATAACAGGAGTGGACGTGGAGTGGAGAGAATCTAATGATGTTAGGAGGATAGGGGGGACACACACACACACACACACACACACACACACACACACACACACACACACACACACACACACACACACACACACACACACACACACACACACACACACACACACACACAACCTATATATAATGTCAATACAACTGTAACTTAATTAAACAAGACAATTCTCAGGTAGTTGAAGAGGAAATTATAGTGATACCGATGACATATTGTCCATATTGTTTTCACGCTGCCATAAGGGAAGGCGGCGCCATCTACCTATGAAGAATTATATGATATCTAACGTATCCTGGAGGTGGTGTCGAGGTGTGGTGCAGCTGTGGTTGGGTAGGGGAGCGCAAGGGCGTGTGGCGAAGTGTATATAGTGACGGTGTGAACCCCAAAAACTAGTGATTTGTGGTGAGTGCGTGATGGCGGCGGATTTATTTACATTGCGGACGCTGATTTAGGGAGTGGTTAATGGTGGTGAGGGTGATGCATGATGGTGTAGAGACGGTGATGAGGGTGACAAAGCGGTGCGTGATAATGGTGATGCTGTGCCGGCAACAAGGCTGATTGATAGAGGGCGGGAGGGACGGCAGCCGCGCATCTGTCACACTGTTCGCCTACACACCTTCATTGACGGGGCTGTGGCTGTGGCGGCGGTGGTCCCTGCCTCACTACCAGCAGTAGTACACATTAGGTCGCTGCTACTCTTCCTTATCGCTGTGAGATACTGAATAATGAGGTGGTATTATAGAGGGAGGCTGATGTAAGAGAGCGATGTGGAAGCTGAATGTTTTGTTTTTTGCACCTTTTTGCGTCTCTTAACACCACCTGCAGCCGTATACATGAAGTCGCTGCTACGCTTCCTTATCGCTGTGAGATACTGAAAGAGGTGGTATACTTGAGGCAGGCCGAAGTTAGGGAGCGATGTGGCAGCTTAATGTTTTGTTTTTTGCATATCTGAATGTGATTTTGTGTAGCCATGAGCACATAATGAGTCTATAGGTAAAGACATCAAAATCAACATCTGTGAGATACTGAAAGAGGTGGTACAGAGGGAGGCTTAAGTAAGGGAGCGATGTGGCAGCTGATGGTTTTGTTTATTGCATCTCTGAATGTGATCAAGAGGTGTAAAGAATGCTACTAGAATACTAGAATGTAAAGAATGCTAAAGAATGTGCAAGAGGTGGTACTAGAGGGAAGCCGAAATAAGGGAACGATGTGGCAGCTGAATGTTTTGTATTTTGCGGATCAATGGTGATTTTGTGTAGCTCTGAGTGAGGCTGAAGGTTTAAGACTAGAAAGTTGATATCTAAACAACGTATAATATGAAATAACTCCTGAGAGAGATGTATCGCATATTTGCTACTGTGAAAGGCAAAATAAAACCAGCGATAATTAGATAACGACCAAGCAAGTTTGTAACCAATAAATATATGTGTAAACTACCACATCAATTAATTCAGCACGTTCCTTCAGGTGTTTCTCTCATCACAATCCTACCATAATTTCCTACATAATGAAAAGTTTATATATAGTGTACTAACAAAAAGTTCTGTCGGTCCAATGTCATGTGACGCTGCAAGTTGAAAATATATTATCCTTTGACAATTATCAATTATTGTAGGAAGTCCGCTTTGTTCCTGTAATGTGGTGAGTGGCGTGCATCCTCGTCCAGTCCGTGTGTCGACTCGTCGACGACGAAGGAAATTGAATATCATCTCGTTTCTACTGTGGCCGAGTCTTTGCCGTATTTCACCTTAAAGCTAGAATTGCCGGCTGTGTTTTGAACGTGTATTCCTGTGTTCAGTAATTGGGTCGGAAAGGTCTTCTTCTATGTTCTTCGCAAACCTCGGACAATAGAATGAATAATTTCTGTCATGTCCTTCTTTGCTTCTCGCCGCCTGTCTGAATGTCTTACACATGTTCCAACTTGTACGTCTCAAAAAAGCGAAAAAGTGAACAATATAAATAAGAAAAAACTGTAAGTAAACTTCCCCTAAAAATCAATAAATAAAAAATGAAGTTTGCGATAGCCCACACAACATAGACATACATGGTTATGGTTTATACACTTGTTATGCTCTGGTGTTGGAAATAAATTTAAGCTCTATTGATATCACGCATGGCTAACACACAGAGTATAAGACATAGTAAGACATGTAAGATGTTAGGTTCTACAAAAAATTGTCTCAGACATTAGCATTTTAACTCTAAGAATTGTCGCAACAACGGAAATATTATATTCTTAGATGAAAAGCGTATTTCAACATTGCAGATGAATTTGTTAAAAGTTGCAATGAACGCAGACTGCAAAAGAGCGAGCCTCGTCTCCGTTGTTGTGACTTACTCATTGAATTCTTGACTGCATGAGCGGACGTCAACTGCTGTTTGCACATGTGTCATGAAAAAAAATCTATTTCACTATTTGTTGTTTTTAATCACAGCATTTCACCTCTCCAAGACTAAATAACTATCCGGTAGGGAGATTAAGGCTCATATGACCGATCTTTTGGTAGGGCTGGCACCTCACACACACCCAATCCCCTTGTTCAAGGAGGACTAAATGCCCACATTTGTCAGTGAAAAATCCCCGTGAGCGAGCGGGGATCGAACTCATCTTCACAGAATTGCCAGACACGCTCTTAACCACTAGATGACTAGTGTGTGTATTTGTGCGTGTTTGTGTGTGACTAAGTTACAGAAGATAATGATAGCGAATACTTCCATCGGCAAACAATGTTTTTATCAGCATTTCGTTGGGTGAGTCTCGAGCTCTGTGAATAAATGCTTGCCAACTGAAATTCGCGTAGTTAATGCAGTTTTTTTTCAGGTTTAAGCCTGTAGCACCAGTAGGATCTTTCACTTGAGGGCTGTGATGGTTGGCCCTCGCCCGTGGTGGCGCAGGCAGGATCCTTATAGTGACGCCTGTGATGATTATAGGCTCATATGTAGACGCCGCCCCCCCGTGTCTTCTGTTGCCCTCGCCGCCGAAGGTAGGGCTAATGGGCAGCATGTGGGTATTCAAATAAATGAAACTTAATCAAACGTGGGATGTTTTTTCATTTCCAAAGTTTGAGACTATAGTGCCTCTATGCTTTTTCAATGTAAGATTCATGTTTTTATGTATGATACACTACTATATATAGGATTATCATAGTATTATCATCATAGGATAATACAAGACCTTGTTATGCAAATGCGTAAGAATACATACAATACAAATGGGGAGGCGGTAGCGGAGTGGTTAGCGTCTCCGACTGGCGTTCTCGGTGACCCGAGTTCGATCCCCGAAGAAAACCAAAACCTTTCTGCACCGTCGAGTGGCCTAAGAACACCCACATGCCCTGCCCATCAACTTCGATTGCGAGTGCATCGGGGACACAGGGGGGCGGCATGAGCCTCTAAAAACAGGCGTCACTATAAAAATCCTGCCTGCACCACGGGCGAGGACCAATCATCATATCCCTCAAGTGAACCTCCAGAGACTACCATCCGATCCCTGGTTCACCACTGCCTACAGGCGCTATAGGCACAAATGTAAAAAAAAAAAAAAAAAAAAAAAAAAAACAAAAACATTCATACTTCAATGTAAACTATTAATATTTCCTGCCACCACACAATCATCTCCAAGTGGCTCTTAGATTTAGTTTTACGCAATTTCCTCCCTGGATTCACCCGATAGAATAAATCGGGTGTTGCGTTTGAATCATTGTCTGCATATAAAACGCTACCAACGCCAGCTCTAAAAGCACCACGGAAGATCATTATGAACTGAATCTCAACATTTCCTGTTCAAAATATTTTACGTCAACTTTTCAGGAAGGAGATATGAAGAACAAAAAATGTTTCAGAAGGAGTTATCAAGGAATAAAAAAAGTTTGCTGGAGTTTTTTTCCGGAAAAGTTAATAGCGAAAAAATTATACTCCATGAGTTTTTGCAGTATATATACTACATTTTGAAGAAGAAAAAGATTGTTGTGCAGTGGTATCTTTTCTAGTGGTATGATGTATCAGTAATTTTAGAAAATGTTCATAATGATAGTGATGCACAAAACTGTTTATATGTTGTTGCAAATGTTGAGAACCAAAGAATAATGCATAGTGATATATACAAATGGACCGGGTTATTCTTTTTTTGGGTGAGATATTGTAAAAACTAAAATCCTCGAAATAAAATCGTCGAACCTTTTACAATAATACATTAAAGTTACATTTCAGAGTGGTGTTTTTGGTAAGGCAAATGATTTAGATTGGCAAAAATTCGTGAGCACAAATAACACCCGCCATGTTCTGCGACGTCATTTTCTAGTTCTTATCTGTTATAGACGCCACCGCAGCGCTGGAAATTACCAACTCTTGCTACTGATTGCCGAATTAGTCCGAGGTGGAAGCAGTGCTGGCCGCCCACAGCCACTCACAAACCAACTACAGCCAATCTCGACCCACTCAGTGAATCACAACCCATCATATCACAGTCAATCGCTGCTCACCCACACCCACTCACAGTCAACCCACAGACAGTCACAGCATACCAGCAGACTGTAGCCAGTTACAACCCATCCACAGACAGATTCACTTCACCCGTAAGCAGTAACTACTCATTGACAGTCACTGCTCACCAATAGAAATATGGTTTGGTCATCTGAGAAATTAACAAGGTCTAAACACACACACACACACACACACACACACACACACACACACACACACACACACAACACAGACACACGGCTACTCCTATAGTATATTAGATGTCACTACATTATCACGGTGATGCAATACTTACCATTCTTATTTATTACCGAGAATCTCTTTAACTCTTAAAAATGCGTATAGATTGTATCAATATTCATATCCTGAAAACCAAGCTAAGGAATATGCAGCAAATGTGATAAAATGTCTTGTGGTTGTGTGTATAAATTGTGAGTGTTTTCGTCGTTGATTGCTTGATTGATTAACTTTTTATTGTTTGAAAATATTATGAGAGAGAGAGAGAGAGAGAGAGAGAGAGAGAGAGAGAGAGAGAGAGAGAGAGAGAGAGAGAGGAGAGGAGAGAGAGAGAGAGAGAGAGAGGAGAGAGAGAGAGAGAGAGAGAGAGAGAGAGAGAGAGAGAGAGGAGAGAGAGAGAGAGAGAGAGAGAGAGGAGAGAGAGAGAGAGAGAGAGAGAGAGGGAGAGAGAGAGAGAGGAAGAGAGAGAGGAGAAGAGAGAGAGAGAGAGAGAGAGAGAATATATATAAAAAAAAGGAGGAAGGAGGAAGGAGTGTGTGGTCGTCCGGAAGCAGGTCTCGCCAGCGGTGAAGCTGTCAAGAGTAACTCACAAGACCAATTACAGCATCCGGCCACCCACCTCACCCACTGCCCACACACTCATCTACTCATCCACCCACCCACCCATCCACTTACCCACCCACTCATCCACTTACCCGCCCATTCATCTACTCATCTACCCACTCATCCACTGACCCACTCATTTATCCACTCATCTATGCACTCATTCACTCACCCACCCACTCATCTAATTACTCATTCATTTACCCATCCACTCACCTACCCACTTATCCACTCACCCACCCACTCATCCACTCAAGAGTTTACGTGTCGCCAACCATCACCCCCTTACGCCATATAGATAGTAAGAGTAAAGTACCTACATAATTATATACAAGTTTCTTCTATTATATCTATCTTCATGTTGTGTTCAAGGTAAAAGCATATCTATCAATCTATCATCATATTAATACTGAATGTGAAAAATAGTCCATCAGAAATCTGCATCATTTCACGTGCCTGTCCAATATACTTAAGAGGTTCATAAGACGTGTTGTGTTGTGTTGTGTTGTGTTGTGTTGTGTAGGGCAACAAACCATCGCGGCGGGAAGCAACAAAGAGCGATCGATCAGTTTGTGTCCAGCAGCGGCAACAGTCACGGAAGAGGATGTAAAGCTTCCTGTGTGCCGCGTGTTGCTGGACCGGTGGCTGTATCGAGAAACACCCATTATGGCGGCTTGATGTTTACCTAATGATGGCGGGAGTACATTAGTGGCGCAGGGAGGAAGAGGGAGAGTGTGGCCGTGCATGCGTAAACAGGACTGCTATCTGAAAGCCATTAATATAAATCATTGAATGCATCGAGCAGACACCATTTGTCAACCACATGACGGAGGAAAAGAATGAGTGGCTGGTAATTATAGATGAAATATAACAACAGAATAGGAAAAAAAAAATCTGAAAACTGGAAAGTGTTAGGAAGCATCTGATCCCAAAGGCGGAGTTCTCGAGCCACTCTCCGTCCAGCGGTGTTGTGTATTTTTATCATCCTGTATATCTTCCTTATCATCATCTTCGTCTTGCCTTTATCTTGCCTTTGCTGACTCTATAGCTCCTGTCTCCCGAAGCCCCAGACTAGCCAGTGTGGGCAGCCTGGGGACATGCACTACAATTACGCCGCCTCGATAAAATCTCCTTCCTCGTGGAAAACGCAAGCGCCTCCTGTCTGCCCGTATCTCGAGTGTTTATATTCCTGTAGCGTATCGTTCCGTGCCTGTTCTCCCTGCCTCAACGCTGGCTTATGTTTGTTTACATGGTGGGCTGTCGTCGTCGGTATCGTTGTTGCTGTTTTTGTTGTAGTAAAGGTTTTTCCTGTTGTCGCTCTTGTTGTTGTTCTTGACACTTGACAAGAGTGCACTTAAGCGGGTATCACACGGGGTTTTTCGTCGGACCACTTCAACTTCGAATCAAACGGCCATTTGGTTGGACCTGTTCGTCGAACACTGACAACACCTATAGCATACGGTTGGGCTGGCGCGCTTCACCTAACCATAACATAAACAAACTAGGGGGGGGGGCACTCAGTAGAGCGCATACCTCCGCCCGAATATTTCATCAATTGGTTGCATGATATATATATATACTATATATATGCACTCAGTATGAGCGCATACCTCCGGCCGAAAATTCATCAATTGGTTGCCATGGCAACAGTTGTCAATAGATTTCATCCAAAATTAAATCAGTTCTTCCTTATACCAAATAAACTTGGTATACCGAGTTTGGTCCATCTCTATTTGTAACTTTTTCAGAAATCCTGTACACTAACAACAGACAGACAGACCGACAGATCGGGGTGAAAACATAACCCCTCCAACTTCGTTGGCGGAGGTAACAAGGAACGTAGACAGTGGGAGGCGCGGATATTTGCTATTAAATGTTTTAACTTTAGGGGCATACGTACTGGTGAAGAAAAGGGAGGTGATTGTTAGAAGAGAACAGCGACAGATGAAGACGCGTTCGTGTGGGCTAAATATAAACAAATATCATATCAGCTTCATATTTCTGAAACTATATCACAATTATCACATATATAACATAGACTGGTCTGTATTCAATTTCCTGTGATGTATATTATATTATGGTGTACATTTCAATGCTTAATAGTTGTCAACACTATTTGTAATTTACAGAAAAAGTATAGACTTATTTTGACCCCACAGTAGGTTCGATGATATGAGCAACATATTTGTATAATTTCACCAAACCATTTCAGCGAACAAGTTCGCCGAAATGACCCTCGAGGTTCGCCTAACAGGTCCGACGAAAAGCCCCGTGTGATACCCGCGTTAACATGTTCCGTCCTTTTTGTCGTTCGAGTAGTAACAATCAGTGAATTCTGAAAAATAATCCTTCACTCACCTTGCGTTTACATATAGTCTATCAAACTATCTATCAAACAAAGTACATATTGTTTATTTCCGATAATTACACTCTAAAGGACAAGAAAACTAGTGTGTGCAGGTAGGTCTGATTTATATACTATATATATATATATATATATATATATGTATATACCTACGCTATATAGACTCTGCTGAACTAAGTTTGTGTGTGTGTGTGTATGTATGTGCGTGCGCGCGTGTGTGTGTGTGTGTGTGTGTGTGTGTGTGTGTGTGTGTGTGTGTGTGCGTGTGCGTGTGTGTGTGTTTATGTGTGTGTGTACTATGTGTGCGTGGGTGCCTGTACGAGACACGGTACGTTTGAGTAAATAAATATATGCAAATGACTGTAGTATTTCGCCAGTTTTGGGTCGGCAGCAGCTTTGTTGTGACAGCAATAAGAGTTGAGCGCCATGTTACTCTTGTAGTTGGTCGTTGTGGTCAGCTCCGTCGGCGTTGCAGCAGCGATAAGTGAGTGCGCCCCCTCATACCTCCGTGTCTCTTTGTGGCTAAATTACGCAAACTTACTGCGTGTTATTTTTCAATTTTTAACATATTTCCTTTCTTCTAAAGATTATGCTTGTTGGTTGTGCTTCTGACCCGCTGACCTTAGAGGCTTCTTCTGACTTCGTAATTGTTATACAAAGCCTTTTTTTTTTTTACATCAATACTTCTCAAATTCATACTGATCCAAGTGCGTAAATTTTCACAGATATGAATGAAACTCTTGTAAAGGATAGCAAGTTGGCGTTTCTTTTAAATGATCCGCAGGTATGAAGATTACACTCCGGACGGGATGGAAAGTATTTCACAACCATGTCATTTTAAAGCCATCGCACCAAACAAAAAGTCTTCCTATTCTCTATAATATGACGGTCTGTATATTTTCTTGGACTAAATCATTCTTAAGCTTCAACTTTCATATTAGTGAAGAAAACTTGCATCGTGTCACAACAAAAAGATCATTACGTATGCAGCGTTAAATACAGTGTTATAACTTTACGGCTGCATCATTTATATTCTTTTTCATGGTGATTTTAATGGAATAGAAATATATAGAAATTCGTAGCCATAAAAGGTGAAGTGTTTATGAGGATTACACTGGTCGACAAAAAAAAATCGAAGATATGGTTCTGGACTAAATGAAGCTGATTATAGGTAAATCGACCCTGCTGAACTCGAATCTGATGTTCAATTAACTCTATCACGTCCAGTTTTTGAGAACCAGACGCAATTCATGAAAAAATATGGGTAAAATCAGCAGAAATAGGTTTCACCAATGTTTTCATTTTAAACTCTTAATCTTTTCTTTTTTCAAGCCTATTTAGGGCAGTGCAGTGTTTTTGAGTCAGTGTGGTTTGTGCAATGAGCAGGGGAGGGTGTGCGCGCTGCGTATTGGCGAGGGGTTAGCAGGCTGTGTAGTACATTTTTACCTACTGATCGTACAGCTATTGACATATGTTTAAACATTTTATTTTTCTTTGCAGATATGATGTGTTTGATTTAGTGGAGTCCTAATTTTAGTTGGTTTACCGTATATAGTACCTTGTACCGGGCTGTGATGGAGCGCCGTAACAGTGTGAATGCATCGGACAGTTTTTGTTACATATGTGGAATTTTTACCCCTGACAGTCTGAAGAAACCTCTTACAAAGAATGTTTAAGCAGCTTATCTGCATTACTTCAAGTGCCGTATAGGTGATCAAGATAAGAAGTGGGCCCCTCACGTAGCATGCAACCCCTGTGTGAACCACTTGAATGAATGGATGCGTGGCAAACGGCCATCAGGCATGGCATTCGGCATCCCAATGGTTTGGCGTGAACAAAAGGATCACAGTACTGACTGCTACTTCTGCCTCACTAACATCAAAGGATATTTAGTAAAAACGCGAGCTAAAATCAGGTATCCTGACGTACCTTCTGCCATCAGGCCTGTGCCACATGGTCCTGATCTCCCAGTTCCAAATATTCCAATTGCAAGTGCTATAAGTGAATCAGATTCGAACGAGGAGGATAATCCCATGGATACAGACTTTCAAGAAATGGCAGACAACAGAGAGCCCAAATTCATCAGTCAGGAAATGCTACATGACCTTGCTAGGGACCTAGATCTACCCAAGGAGAAAAGTGAAGTCCTTGGATCTCGTCTCAAGGAATGGAATTTGCTACAAGAAGGAGTTTTCATCACCACGTTTCGTCGTAGACATAAAGAACTTTCAAGCTTCTTCAAGATGGAACACAAGCTCTGTTACTGCTTTGAAGTTGACACACTCATGGAAAAACTTTGTGAGTCTCACACTTATGATAAGAGTGAGTGGCGGCTGTTCATAGATTCAGGAAAAAACACGCTAAAGGCCGTTCTTCTGCATAAAGGAAATAAGCTTCCGAGTGTTCCAATTGCGCATGGCCATGAAATGAGTGAAAATTATGAAACTATGAAGACTTTGTTATCTGCTGTTAAATATGAAGAACATCAGTGGAATCTGTGTGGGGACCTGAAGGTAATCTCCTTGCTTCTAGGAATCCAGTTAGGTTACACTAAGCACATGTGTTTTCTTTGTTTGTGGGACTCTAGAGCGGACAGTAAACATTACAAACAAAAGGAATGGCCAGCACGACCGAAAGAGTCACCTGGCAGGTTCAACTGTATGTACAAATCTCTTGTTGACAGTGAAAAGGTGTACTTACCTCCATTGCATCTGAAACTTGGGTTAATGAAAAATTTTGTGAAGGCCATGGATCAAAATGGTGCTGGCTTTCATTATTTGTTAGCAAAGTTTGAACGCACTGTATCTGAAGCCAAAGTAAAGGCAGGTGTTTTCAATGGCCCTCAAATTCGTCAACTACTCAATGATGATGACTTTGTAAAGAGCCTAACTGCCCTGGAAAAAGCTGCTTGGAAGAGCTTTTTGGCTGTTATAAAGAACTACCTAGGTAATGTTCGAGCATCGAATTATGAGGAGCTTGTAAATGACATGTTGAAGAGTTATCATGCGCTTGGGGCTCGGATGTCACTCAAAATCCACTTTTTCCATTCACATCTTGATTTCTTCCCAACGAATCTTGGCGCGGTCAGTGATGAGCAGGGGGAACGTTTCCACCAGGACATTGCCACCATGGAAACCCGATACCAAGGACGATTCAGTCCCAACATGATAGGGGACTATTGCTGGACGCTACAACGTGAAAGTAGCTGCTCCTACAAACGAAAGAGCAAACTACAGAAACACTTCTGATGTACTATGGAGCAGGGTGAGTACTTTTATGTGTTAGGTATAGTTTTGATCATATGTATATTTAATACCAATTTGAGATCTTGACTGTTCTTCTGAAGAACAGTCTAGATCGACTCTTCTGAGAACTCTAGACCATGTTCTTCGAACTAGCGCATCTTTCTCTCAAAAAAAATCTCGAAGTTGTGTTCCAAAATACAGATATATATACATATATATATATATATATATAATATATATATATATATATATATATATATATATATATATATATATATATATATATATATATTATATATTATATCAAATTACTTGATTTGGCATATTTCGATATTTCAATTGCACATTTTCGGATATATTGGAACATAATTAAGTATATTTTTTCCAGATATGTAATAGGTCTAATAAACGCAGGCACACCAGATTTAATTACGAGTAATATATATTAAACGTAGGGATTGTTTCATTAATTATATATTATATTACGTATATAATTATAATAGTATTACAATTAAAATGCGATATTTCAAAAACTTACGTGCTGAGAAAAGCATGCCATTTTTAATCAGCGCGAAATGTTTCCAACCCACACAATGATCGAACTATTTTGGTGCGAACCAGTAATTTAAGGTCATGTTTTGATTGCAGGATATGACATGTCTATAAGGCGTGGTGGATATGATTTTAATGACATAGGCAATATGACGGTGGGAGGTGTGTGGTGATAGAGGTTGAGGTATGTGAAATGTGGTAGATGTAATTATAATAGAGCAGTACAACCTTAGAAAGATAGAGCCAGAATTAGAGAGAACATACGGCAGAGAGAGAAGAGAGATGCATTTTAAATCAGAGACGAGAGAGAGCAGACCCAACAGCAGATGAGATAGAGAGACTATGAGGACGACAGAGTATGAAGAGGAAGTTGGGATGGGAAAGATCTCGATATGTGTGTGGTTATGATTGTAACAGCTAGGCAGTATGACGGTGGTGAGAGGTGAGTGTGAAAGAGATGGTGAGGTGGTGGTGAAATGGGTAGCATCTGAGTGTTAAATATGGGCATCACCTAAAAAGAGAGAGAAGAGAGAGAGAGAGAAGAGAGAGTGAGAGCGAGAGAAGAGCTGAGAGGAGAGAGAGGAGAGAGAGAGGATGAGGAGAGTAGGAGTAGGAGATGGGAGAGAGAGGAAGGAGGAAGAGAGGAGAGGAAGAGAGAGGAAAGAAAACAACACCTCAGCTACCTTCCGCCCACCCCTTCCAACCTGTATGTGTTGGTGTCTCGTATGATGGTGAATCACGCAAGCGTCGATGCGAAAATCATAGACCGTAAAATTAGAGTAATTTACAGTAACCAGTCAGCTAGTTGGCTCATTCCCCGCCAGCACTTCGCGTCCCCACAACCTCGCGGTCTTTCTCGCAGCGTGGCATTCACACAATCACGTTCGCCACTCACCGTAAAAAATATAAAATGATAAAACTTTGAAATAATGTATTGAAGTGAAGCTGTTGCATGATATGGCCTTGGATGAGTGAGTGGGTGGGTGGCAGGTGCGTTTGAGGGTGTGTGTGGTGGTGGTGGTGGACGAGGGGTGGAAGGAGGGGAAAGAGGAGGAGGAAGAGGAGGAGGGGAGCACATACAACACCTTCATGTCTCCTAGCCTTCCTCCCCACCTCCCCCCTCCTCCCCCAGCCGTGTGAAGACGTGTTGGGGTCCCTCGTTGCACTGGTCTGGAATCACTGCAAGAACATGTCGAGCAAAAATCATAGACTTCCGGTAAAAGTGGCTCAGGATGTCTCATTATTCCAAACCAAAGTAACCAGTCAGCTAGTTGGCCACCCACCCGACCACCCACCCACCCTACCAGCCAGCCAACCAACCCGCTAGTTATCTATAGTCTATTTTATTTCAGTGGTAAAAATGCACTATGGATGACACGCCCCCTTGCACCTGATTGGCTGAACGCAACGTGTCCGAGCTTGTGAATGAGTTGCAATACATACAAACATCGGGTTATTTATTGATTGAAGTATTATCGATATTAACTATTCTAAGGTAGTTTGGTTTCTGGTTTTGTCATTCACAAGTTCGGATACGTTGCGTTCAGCCAATCAGATACAAGGGGCCGTGGCCTCCTTAGTGCATTCTGGTCAACTTAGGTAAAATAGACTATAGTCAGCCAGCCAGTTAGTCAGCCAGTCAATCAGTCCGATAGCCAGCTAGCCACAGTTCATTTCTGACTTTTTTATGTGGCCTTCCACCTTAAGAAACTTAGTTGTGTGTGTGTGTGTGTGTGTGTGTGTGTGTGTGTGTGTGTGTGTGTGTTGTGTGTGTGTGTGTCTGTTGTGTGTAGGTGCTGTGTCTGTGTGGTTGTGTGTGTTCTGTGTTGTGTCTGTGTGTCGTGTGTGTGTGTGTGTGTGTGTGTGTTGTGTTTGTGTGTTGTGTGTGTGTGTGTGTGTGTGTGTTGTGTGTTGTGTGTGTGTGTGTGTGTGTGTGTGTGTGTGTGTTGTCTGTGTGTGTGTGTGTGTGTGTGTGTGTGTGTGTGTTGTGTGTGGTGTGGTCTGTGGTTGTGTGTGTGTGTTGGTGTGTGTGTGTGTGTGTGTGTGTCTGTGTGCTGTGTGTGTGTGTGTGTGTGTGTGTGTGTGTCTGTGTGTGTGTGTGTGTGTGTGTGTGTGTGTGTGGTGTGTGTGTGTGTGTGTGGTGGTGTGTGTGTGTGTGTGTGTGTGTGTGGTGTGTGTGTGTGTGTGTGTGTGTGTGTGTGTGTGTGTGTGTGTAATGACATTTGAAATTGAGTTTCAAATCTACAAAAGATAGGAAAAAGATAGTATTACGAACCATTCAACTCGTAATTTCTGACATTGGATAAATAATGCTGCCAATGTTTCCGGTTTTCCTGCAAACCAGGCGCGTAAAACCTGAATCAGATTTTTTTGGTAAGAAATCAGTTTCAAATGTTGATTTTAGTGTTTTGCTTTCATGTCATTACTTTCTGATTGTGAAATTGTGATCGGTGATATATACTTTTTTCAGTTTCATCTCGTTCTCATCTCTCATTTCTCTTTGATGTATATTGGATTGTTTTCTCTTGGGATGTATATTGTGGGCTGCAATTTTATTGTTATCCATCAGAAGCATTTTGTCAAATTTTATAGAAGTCTCATTCAAAATAAATACAGAAGAATTTAAGAATTTCCTCAAAAAGCTGTAATGATCTTGAAATGATGCACCAAAATCCTTGTTTTCTCCAAAAAAATCATCACTGACCCAATCATCAGTAAGGGAAAACATACTATTGACATCATATATTTTTTTTCATTCTTTTTTTTTGTCTATTTGTTGTTGGGATTTCAATACATTTTTTATACCATTTTCTTGAAAGTATTAAGCGGCGAAATCCTGGCGTGTTATGATTAAATCTTTTCTAGTTCTTCTAACATTATGGTTCAGAATTGCATTAATAGTTTTACTCAGTGAACACAAGTATATATAACAATGCAAATTCTTAATACATTTTCCATATTTGCATCATTATCATTTAGGAATTCTTCAATTGGTTTTAGCTCTCAGCCCGCATACTAATTTTCCATAAAAAAAAAAAAAAAGAGAAAAATAAATATGAGTGATCAATCAAGCGGATTTCTGATGCATGATTTCGGGAAGTTTATGGGGTCATTTTTATATCACCCCGAAAAATTCGCAAGTAATTATCAAAGTATTAAGCGGCTAAAAGAGCTACAGTAGTGAGTGATTAACCACAATAATGATCAATCAGTAAGAAACTATTCAGTAAACCTGTAATAAGCTAAACACACACATTTATACTGGAAAGATATACAAACAAAGAAAAAAATTACACACCAGGCAAAAGGAAAAGTCCCCATCCCATATCCACCAAGCCCAGCCACACTGGTACCCCCGGGGCGCTATGCAACACTTCACAAAAATTTTTCCGTGTGTCGGGAAATTCCCCTGTACGACCGGATAACAAGCTGCTACTCACCTCACCAAACAAACAAAGAGATACGAGCGGGGTAGAGAGACTCATGGGCAAAGGCAGACAGTTACACATCTGCCATCAGGGTCACAACCACACTGCCGCCCACCTTCCCGACCTGCCGGTGAGTTTACTTAGATTATATTAAGATACTGCGATTTATCATTAGTGTGTGTGTGTTTGCGTGTGGGGGAGGGTGTTTGTGTGTGTGTTTGGGAGGGTGGGATGGCTTGTGTGTGTGTGTGTGTGGGGGGGATGTGTGTGTGGTGTGTGTGTGTGTGGTTTGTGTGTGTGTGTGGGGTGTGTGTGTGTGTGTGTGGGTGTTGTGTGTGTGTGTTGGGGTGTGTGGGGTTTGTGTGTGTGTGTGTGTGTGTGTGGTGTGTGGGGTGGGGTGGTGGTGTGGTGGCGTGCGTGCGTGCGGGGGTGCGTGCGTGGTGCGTGCGTGCGTGCGTCTGCGTGCGTGCGGGCGTGCGTGCGTGCGTGCGTGCGTGGTGCGTGCGTGGTGTGGGGGGGGGTGACGAGAGAGAGAGAGAGAGAGAGAGAGAGAGAGAGAAGGAGAGAGAGGGGAGAGAGAGAGAAGAAGAGAAGGAAAAGGAGATTCTGTAGTCTATGGTTGAGTAATTATTTGCGCCTTTTTTATTTTGATGAGCAAAATGAACCACTAAATAAACTGATGCATAGTGATATACAGCGCCAATGTATTTCAGCTATCGTACAATACAGCGTTTCTCGTATTGAAGAAATGCTCGTAATTTAAGACGCCAAAAAACCCAATTTTTTCCCTCCAAAACCACGAAAAAAATTTTAAAGTTCAAAGCACTGTATCAAAACCTCATTTCTTCCACCGTGATAAAATTGTATGATAAAAGAAAATAACAATCATTTCATTGCGAGCACGATCAAAGTCTGCACATGAGACACGCAAACCAACACCACATGAGCAACTTGACCGATCCAGTGTGCGGTATGAATATCTCTCTCTCTCTCTCTCTCTCTCTTCTCTCTCTCTCTCTCTCTCCTCTCTCTCTCTCTCTCCCTCTTTCCCCCTCTCCCTCTCTCTCTCTCTCTCTCTCTCCTCTTTTTTCTCTCTTTTTTCTCTCCCCTCTCTCTCTTCTTCTATCCTCTCTCTTTTCTTCTCTCTTCTCTCTCTCTCCCCCTCTCTCTCCCCTCTCCTTCTCTCTCTTCCCCCCCCCCCCCCACTCCCCCCCCAGACCCTTTAACCCCCCGCCCCCAAAACACAACTTTTAAGGGTCGTAAAAACAAACACGAGTTGGGCCCAGGGCTCAGGGGAAAACTTTTCCCACTCCCTTAATTAGGCACCTGGCGTACGGGGGACCTCGGCGGCCCTTTTATTACCCGGAAACGCGCCAAAACCCGACTTTTTAAAACCCGCACAAACTTAAGACGGCGGATGTAGCTTTAAACCCTTAGCCTTGTGTGAGGATATGTGGTTGAGGGGGGGAGGGGGTGGGATGTGTTCTTTATTGACTTTTGTTCTTGTTGTTCTTTTTTTTTTATCCCCTTTAAAATTTTCCTTTTGCCTTTTTTTCGTGCTCTTTTCCTTTTTCTTATTTTTCCTCTCCCACCGCATCATCTTTTTCTCATTTTTGCTTCTCTTTTTTTCTTATCCTTCTTTTTCCATATCACTTTATTTATCCCCTCTTCGTTTCCTCTCCATCCTTTTTCTTCTTTCTTTTAAAATTCTCCACTTTTAAAATCCTCGGGGGGGAACGCCGGGAAAATCTCTCCCTCCGTATCTTCAATATGACAGTTAAAACTTTAAAAACCACAGTTTGACAAGTATCTATTTTTATCTATTTTATCATATTACCTTATCGAAAATAAAATCCCCGAATGTGAAAATAAAAGTAGCTTTTGGGGAAAATGCTGTAGCCCTGGCCCCGTTTTGTCTACAGGGGCAGTCAACAGGATTAAGCAAAGATAAAGGTAAATAGGGAGCGTCTCTAAGCTGTTTATAGTGCCTTATGCTCATACCCGTCGCATTAGCCTTTTGAGTTAGTGGGGGTGACAATCGCTACCCCGGGACACGGGGCTATGGCCCCCCGGGTCCCACATTTTCCCTCCCCGGGTTTTTCCCCGGTCCCATTTATCGCCCAAACCCCGAAAGGAAGGATGAACCTGATTGGGCTGCCGCCGACTCCCGGGCGGGATGCGTGGTAGTGTTTGTTGTCATTCGTGGCGGTTAGAGTCCTGTATATTTCAAAAATCTATCTCTGGGCTAGGGAAAGTTTTGCCCCTTTGAGAAAGGGTGGGGCTGTCGGTGTTTTAGGTCCAAAAGCTTACTCAAAGCCGGTCTTATAAAACCCTAAGCTCTTTTATATATATTTATAATATATATATATTAATATAATAATATATTTATAATATATATAATATATATTATTATATATAATAAATATTTTTAAATTAATATATTTATATATATATAAGAATCCTCTTTTAAAAAGCTTAGTTTTTGGTTATAAATTTTCTTTGCTTTCAAATTTTCCCAAATTTTTAAGTTCGGGGGGTATTAATTTTTTTTTCTTTCGTACTAGGGAGCTCCTTTAATTTTTTTTTCTTCATTTTTTGCATGTTTTTTTTTGTCTTCATCATTTTTGTACTCGTGTGATGCATTTTTCACCTTTTTAAATAAGTTAAAATAAAAATAAAAATAATTTTTTTTAAAAATATAGGGTTCATAGAGCCGAGCTTTGAGAACGTTTGGACCTAAAACCAAAAAGGTGCAAGTATATATATATTAATAATATATATAATATATAATATATATATATATATATATATATATTTTATTACTTTGCACCTTTCTATACCCTTGTTATTTGTTTTCCCGGTCTTCCCTTCTTAGGGTGCTCATGGAGGTACACAGTGGGAAACCCCTGCAGACAGTCCGCTTTTCGGGAGCCCTAGCCCTCTGATTGGTTGCCACCAGCGGTGTTTTGTTTGGGTTTTTGTAACTCCCACCGCCAAATGACGTCAAAAATAAAAACAAAGATTAAAGTATAGCTTAGGTTAGGTTGGGTTGGGACCGAGTTGGAAAGGGCGAGTTAAACCATTTGAACCCAAAAAATCCGTGCTAAGAAACCAAATCAGAGACGTCAAAAGATTCGGAAAATTTCTGCAGGGCCTCCCAAAAAAGTTTTTCTTTGGGCGGGGGGGAAAAAGCCCTTTGTTTGGGAAACCTGACGCTTGGAGTTGCTCTTTGGAGTTGCAATGAGTTAGGATTTAAAAAGACTTTTGGTATCTAAGTGTGCGTCTTAACCCCAAAGCTCCTTTTCCCTTTCTGGGGTTACCTGTTTGGCGAAGCCTGTGTAAGTTACATTTTAAAACTGACCCGGTCGCACATTAGTGAAATTACCTAATATGGATCAGAGAAGAAAAAGCGGAGCTTCACCGCGGATAAGGGCCTGCGGATGCCAGTGTCTGATTGCCTGTGTGTGAGTCGGCCCCAAGGAACCCTTATATGGGGGAGTTGATGGCCCCGCTTGAAGATCTAGAAGGGGAATGATATCCTGATGACTTCGAGGAGTTGTGGAGACACACCCTCTCGTGGTGCCTGAGGGGAAATCTCCGACCCCCCCGGTCACGGAAGCCTCGCGAGGGCTCCCACGGCGGGGGTGGATCGTGTCTGCTTCAGGGACCTCGACTCATCAGGAAAGTTTGGGGCGGCCACGACTCCGCCTGCTTCTGTGGGAGGCCCGGGGGACCCTGGGATGGACGGGGGGGGGTGGGCGCCCGCGCATCCACGCCCGAGCACCGGCAAGAGCCCATGGCTATCATGGGACTACGCCCGGGGTGCCCTTTTACCAGTACGCAAGCAGTTTCAGTGTGGGCATGTTCCTGCGCGTGGTGAAAGGGGCCGGCTCAGCGGCTCGCCGAGTCACCACAAAAGGGTTTTTCCCAAAAGCATCAAGGGGGAACTTCACGGTGAGCGGCGCCTCCCCCACCCTCGCCACCTGATTACTTCGGGCTCGCCACCGGTCGGGGGTCCTTTTTTCTTTGACTTGTTTTTCTTCCCGCGGGATGGGGGTTCTACTTCGGGCCCAAGCTCAAGGGAGGGCGGGCCCCCAGGGGCCCCCAGCGACGGTACAGCGTGGGGAAGGTGTGATGCGATGAGCCGGCCCCAAACCAAAAAAACCGGTGCTGAAGGGGAAACTGACGCCCCCCGGTTTGGGGCCTGCCTGCGGGCAGCCCGAGGATAGGCCCCCCTGAGCAGTGGGGGAGGAGGTGGAGTACGTGCTGGACTCCCCGGAGAGGGAGCAGGAACAGATTCTTACGTGAAGAAGGATGAGGGGGAACGAAAACCCCCCCTTTTCCCCGCTCACCTCCTCGGGCGACCCCTTGTCTTGTTGCTTTCTACTATTATAAACTTTTTATCTTATCTAACTTTATTTACTTATCGGTTTCAATCAACCCCACACCAACTCTAATAGCTTTTTTTTTTATTTTTTTTCTAAACACCCCCATATACTCTTGTAGGTTTCCCCCTTTACTTACTTTTGAGTGTTTTTTTCGGCACCATTATTATTTATCCACTTCACTTATTCGTGGTACATTGCCCAAACCTTTGCCCAACCTTTATGCAATTGTTTCCTGTGTGGCTGTGATTTCGTCTTCTATTTATATAACTTTTTTTTAACCCCCTAACTATATAGCTATGTTGCGGTGTAGATCTTTAATCCTTTTAATATTTTTGGTAAAAACTTCTACTATAATTTTTTTTTTGCCCACTTTTCTGAAACGTTCTTTGGGGGTTTCTATTGTGGGCCTTGTTTTGCTCTTGTAGTTCTGGCCATTTTCTGTATTAGGTGCCTGCTATAAGGCTTAGTTATCTTGCTAATGTTTATTCTGCCCGCTTACTTTTAGGGAGCATTACGCCATGAAACTGTCCCGCACTTTTTTTCTGCCTTGTGCAAGCTTTTTTAACATGATTTTGGGTCCACTTAAGAAAAATAGAATAAAAATAAATAAAGGTGAAGATCCTTTAAACTACTGTCCCCATAGCTTTTACTTCCTGCGTTTTTAAAGCTTTTAATCTATTTTAAAATAAATTTTTAAGCATCTATCTGCTCACAATCTTCTTCTGACGTAAAATCGGTTTTTGTAAAAAGGGGTTTTTACTGGCGATCTTCTGCTTTCCTAACTGAATCTTGGTCATCCTCCTTTAGGGGTTTCGTGAACCTTTTTCTGTTGCCCTTGACATATCAAAAGCTTTGATAAGTCTGGCCAAAAACTGTAATTTTAAACTACCCCCCCTTCGGGTTTCTATTCTTTTTTCGCACTTTTAAATTAAGTTTTTTTCAAACCTTCTTTGCAGCTACTGTAAAGGTCCATTCTTTTCTCTTAAAATCTATCAATGTGGGGTTCCCAGGCTTCTGTCCCATCACCCCCCTCTTTTCTATTTTCATAAAGATTTCTAAGTCGAACTCAAAACCCTATCCACTCCACGCTGATGATTCACCCTGCTTTTTAAAAGTCGTTCATTAAAACTCCAAATCCAAAAGGAACTGTGATTCACGGAGAGATGCCCCAGAACGCCTATTTCTGATCTTTCTATAATTTTTGATTGGGAGAAAAGCAAACTTTGTTTTGTTCAATGCCCCCAAAAACCCCCCATTTTTTTCACCTATCTAATCACAAAAACTACCCAAAAAAAACTATCCCCTCTTCTTCGCGCTCAACTATCTCCTTCTTCCCACAATTAACACACTTGGACAACCCTTTTCTAAAAAAACTGAACTGGAAAACTCCTCTCATCTCTTGCTGAATCAGCTTCTAAGAAGTTAGGTGTCCTGTGGCGTCTACGTAATTTTTTTTTTTTTCCCTTCCAGTTACCTTCTATTACAGCGGCCTTATTCGCCCATGGGTGGGGTATGTCCACATGTTTGGGAGGGCCTTCATACACTCTCTTAAAAAGGGGTTTTAGTCCAAAGCTTTTTGAGTTTCATCAACTCCTCTCCTCTGAGACTGTCTTCAATTTTTAAACACCGCGGGAATGTTGCTTTTCTTACTACTTTAAAACCCTTTTTTTAAAAATGCTCCTGCTCTTCTGAACTTGCTAACTGCTGCCTACCCCCCCTTTTCCCCCGGCCTCGCGACAAACTTTTTACTCTTCTCATCCCTATTTTGTCCCTCTTCCTAATGCAAAAGTTAATCAATATTTCTCTTTCATCCCTTTTACTGGTAAAATCTGGAACTCTCTTCCCGTTTTTATTTTGCCATTTCTTCGATTAACTTTTCAAGTGAGGGTGACAAACACCTCCCGATCTAAATTGGCCCACCCCCTTCCTTTATTTATCTTACGTCTTCTTTATAGTTTTGGGAACTAAGCGGGCTCTTTTTACCACATTTTTTTTCCCGGCCCAAACCTTTTTTATGTAAAGAAAAAAAAATGAAATCTTCTTGGTTGCTTGCATTTCTTCGAAAAACACCACACAAACAACACACCACACACACACACACACCACACACACACACACCCCCCCCCACAAAAAACAAAACCCCACCCCCAAAGACACACACACACACACACACACACACACACACACACCACACACACACACACACACACCCCCACCACACACCCCCAAACACACACACACAACCACACCTTTTTAGGGTACTCCGTAGTGTAGGGTTTTCACCTTGGTTCACAGCCGAGAAGCCCGGGGTTTGATCCCCTGGCGGAGCGGAGAAAGATGGGGTCTTCTTAAAAACCCGATCCCCTGTCCACCCAGCAGTGAATGGTATCGGTGTTAGCGGGGGTTTTTTGGGCCCCCTCCCCGGGGGGTGGTTTCGGCCAACACTAAATTCTAAAGGAACAAATTAAAAATGTCATGGAACGGGGCCTACGATGTACCTCAGGCCCTGTACAATAAACTGAAATACAATTAATGAATACGACAAGGGTTTTTACTGACAAATTCGGGCGGTTACTGCCCCCTTGAGCAAAGGGGGGGTTGTGGTTGGTGAAGTTCCCGCATTATCCATATTTGGTCCTCGCTCCAAGCTCTCTCCGGGGGGGTAAAACTGCGATCGCGAGCCAGCTTTCCCGGTCAAACCTTTTCTATTATACCCCACGCGGCGCACACACCACACACAACACAACACCACACACAAACACACCCACACACACACACACACACACACACACACACACACCACACAAAACCCTTACACACACAACCCCACTTACACAACAACCCCACAACAACACACACCAAAAACACACACACACACACACACACCCCACACACACCACACACAACACACACCCACACACACACACAAAAAAAAATGTGTGTGTAATTGCCTAACTGTGGGACACTCGATCTGTTTTTATGCCTAAAAAATCCCCCAAGGCAATCCTCTCGAAGCGGATTGATTCCTGTGCTACGTAAAAAGCGTGGCGGCCGCTGTTGGTTCTGACACGTCTCGTCACGACACTCTAATGGTTCCTTAGAGGCTTAGATGGATCCTGGGGCCGCCCTGACGCAGGCTTACGGCGAGTGGCTTAGGGGTGAGTAGAATAAAATTGAATTAGTTTTTAGTGTTAAGCTCTTAAAAAAAGAAAGGGATGTTATATGAGAGAAGTCAAAGTGAGGAAAATAATTGGAGAAAGAAGTTTTGGTAAAGTGATGTATGTTGTACTGAATACATGTAGTGTGTGTGTGTGTGTGTGTGTGTGTGTGTGTGTGTGTGTGTGTGTGTGTGTGTGTGTGTGTGTGTGTGTGTCGTTGTACATACTGCAGACAGAATGTGTCGAAGGATTTTCATATCGGGTAAGGGGACGGATTATTATTAGTTCTCTCTCTCTCGATTTCGAGATCCAACTAATATACAGGAAATTAACCAAAAGAAAAACGTCAAATAGTCGTTGTTGTCGCGTTTGTAATAATGCTATTGATTTTAAACCTCTTATCCATTTTTTGTCTGTTCGAGTAAAATTGGTGGTTGGCGGCTGTAAGGGTGACGGGGCGGAACGAGGGTAGCAGGGTCGTTGAGGGTCGTTAGGCAGCGCTGGATTGGCTCATGTGCATCTTCAAGTTTCCAGCGATAGAGTGAAGATGGTGATTTGAAAGAGAAGGTGGAAGAGTAGGAGGAAAAATTGAAATTCTTCCGGGTAATGTATGATCCAAAAAGTGATAACTACTTGAGTTTTGAATTATTAACCCCTTGAGATCCAGAACGTAATTTCCATTGCTATCTGGCTACCATTAGACGATTTTAATGAACATAAGCAATACTTTATAGATATGACCTGCTTAGTATCATTGTCTACTAGTTAATTTGGTATATTCAGTAACTTTATAAGTTAATTCGTAATTTTATGGCTAACAACATACGATTTTAATTAGCAAAGGAAAGATCTGGGCGTGAAGGGTTTAATGTTTCATGGTATTAATTTTCATTTGCAATTTTACAATAATGGAGGCCAACAAGTACTCGTTGATAATTGTGGTAGTTAACGTGGCTGTAGTGGTAGGAGCTGGCGATGGTAGCGCTGCGAAGGCCGGAGTGGTAGCGGAGGCAGGAGGCAAATGGTTTCGTTGATCCCCATCCTGGATGCCTGGTTGTGTCCTTACCGTCGTTGTATTTTGTGTGTGTGTGTGTGTGAGGTTCAGATATAGACAGTATGTGTATGTAACTATGTATATATACAATATACTATACAGGAACAAAGGTTTGAGTGGTTTGTAGTAACTGCTGGTGATAGATTGTTGGCGCTTCACGTTGCTGGTTTGGGGTTTCACTATTGGCGCCGCGGGGTTAATACACACTGTTAAGATGGACCTATCATGGACTCGGCACCAGTCGGTACCGAGCCACCACTGTATATACACCAATACAACTGAACCTGGCCTGAGCTTATTCCTACCCTGTCTCTCTGGACTCTACTACGCTGGGATATAACACTGGCGACGAGGATTTTACGAACCCAGTGTCGTGATGCCGCACTTTGGCCACCTTAGTGAGTTTGACGAGAGCAACAAGTCTGTTTGGGGCGAATACTGCGAGAGGCTAGAACAGTATTTTCTGGCCAACAAGATTGAAGATGCGGAAGTCAAGAGGGCCGTGTTCCTCTCATCTGTGGGGGAAGCTACGTACAGCACCCTACGATCTTTGTGCAGTCCTCGCAAGCCCAAGGAAATTGCTCTTCTAGAGTTGATAGAAAAGCTTCAGAACCACTACGATCCGAAGCCCTCAAGTATTGTGGCACGGTTCCGATTCAACAGTTGCAGGAAATCTGGAAAAGAATCTGAGAGATTATGTTGCCAGGCTTCGGATGTTATCTTCAAATTGTCAATATGGACAGATGTTGAATGAAATGATTCGTGACTGTGTGGTGTGGACAGTGAAGCCATTCAAAGCAGGTTGCTGGCTGAAACCGACTTAACGCTCGAGAAGGCAGTGGACATTGCAGTGGCCTGGGAGACTGCGGAATGTAATACGCAGGAATTGAAACAGTATAATCAACCGCAGCAAACGACCGAAGTGCCGTCAATGGTCAGCTGGGTAGGGCAGAAAAATGAAGCTGCTCGCGGCAGAAATAAAGTTAAACTTTATGGTGAACGACTGAAGCCTTCTAAGTGTTTTAGATGTTTAAGTGACAGACATAACAATTCCAACTGCCCGTTTAAAAACCGGAAGTGTTACCAATGTCACAGAGTGGGTCACACTAGAGCAGCGCATATGGCGGGTACGGTGTCTGTGATGGAAGACTCGGAGCCATACGCGGCAGGCGATGCCGTGGAAGCAAAGGCTAGTGGTGACGGAGCTTCAGAAGTGGTGTACAGCTTGTTTAATTTCCCTCAGGCTGATGATAGTAGTTCACAGTTCATCCGCCCCTACTACTGGACGTGAAGCTTCACGGACGGGAAACTCAAATGGAGGTTGACACTGGAGCTTCAGCTTCTGTTATGGGCGAAGCTTTGTTCCGTGAGCTTTGTGGACAGCACTTCCCAGTTCAACCTTTGGATCGTGTATTTAAAACCTATACAGGAGAAAGAATTAAAGTGATTGGAGTAGCAGATGTGGAAATCTCCTTTGAAGATAGTGTCCCTAGAAAGTTACCGCTGATCATAGTGAGAGGTCGTGGTAAAGGCTTAATTGGTCGTAATTGGCTAGACAAAGGTTACTTTAATTGGACCAACATGCTGCATGGTGAAACGCTGAAAATCACTGACCAAGGAGTAGATATGGATTATAAAGAAGTGTTTAATGAAGAACTTGGACGGTTTACTGGCGGAAAGGCTCATCTGTTCGTTGATAAAGAGGTGAGGCCAAAGTTCTTCAAGGCACGTCCCGTGCCGCTCTCACTCCAGCACAAGGTGGACAAGGAGCTCATTCGGCTGGAAAACGAGGGTGTTATAAAGTCTGTTAAATTTAGTGAATGGGCAGCCCCTCTGGTCGTAGTGCCTAAGCCATCGGGAAACGTACGGCTTTGTGGGGATTTTAAACTTAGTGAATAAAGTTGCGGCCTTGGAACAGTACCCTCTTCCCAGAGTTGAAGAATTATTTTCGGCGCTCTCAGGATGCTGCATCTTTAGTAAATTAGACATGAGCCATGCTTACAATCAAATTGAGTTAGACGAAGAATCACAGAAATATGTAGTAGTTAACACACCCAGAGGTCTCAAGATGTATACAAGGCTCGCCTTTGGCATCCATTCAGCTGTTGCAATTTTCCAAAAAATGTTGTCAACTCTACTTGCAGGACTTCCTCATGTGACCGTGTTCTTGGATGACGTGGTTGTGGGGGGCAAGGATGGAAAAGAACACGATGCCCTGCTGGAGGAGGTTCTCCGTCGGATGTGTCAGGCTGGTTTACGTCTGAACAAGAAGAAATGCCAACTTAGACTGTCTCAAGTAACTTATCTAGGCCACAAGATTTGTGAACGGGGCGTAGAACCAACAGAAGAGAAGACTGAAGCTATTATGGATGCTCCTCCACCGGAAGACAGAAAGTCCCTGAAGGCCTGGCTTGGTCTTCTGAATTACTACAGTAAGTTCCTGAAAAATATTGCTACAGTTTTATCTCCCTTGTACCTCCTTCTACGTGACGGTCAACCTTGGGTGTGGGGTAAGGATCAAGTGGATGCTTTTCAGAAAGCTAAGGAGCTTATACTTTCACCTCCCTGTCTGGCCCATTTTGATGTCACCTTGGACACTGTGCTCGCATGTGATGCCAGCCCCTACGGTGTTGGATGTGTTCTGTCCCAAATTGACAAGAAAGGTGAGGAGCGTCCCGTTGCATTTTACTCAAGATCTCTCAACGAGACTGAGCGCCGTTATGCCCAGACGGATCGGGAAGGGTTGAGTGTTGTTGTAGGAGTCAAGAAATTTCATTACTACTTGTATGGCCGGCCAATTGTAATCAAAACAGATCATAAGCCTTTGCTTGGGCTGTTTGGGGAAGATAAACTTATTCCACCTGTGGCGTCTCCAAGAGTGCTTCGTTGGGCTTTAATGTTATCTGCTTACAAGTACAAACTCGTGTATTCTCCTGCTAGGTTACACTGTCATTGTGATGCTCCGAGTCGTTTACCACTTGCACACAGGCCCACTACTGTGCCGATACCGGCTGAAATGCTTCATCTGATGGAATTAATGGATTCGGGACCGATTTCTCAAAGCCAGATTCGGGAGTGGACGAATCGTGATCCTGTGCTGTCATCGGTGTATATATATATACTCAAAGCTCGGTCTCTATATGAACCCTAAGCTCTTTTATATATATATATATATATATATATATATATATATATATATATATATATATATACTCAAAGCTCGGTCTCTATGAACCCTAAGCTCTTTTATATATATATATATATATATATATATATATATATATATATATATATTGCGAATATATATATATATATATATATATATATAAAAGAGCTTAGGGTTCATAGAGACCGAGCTTTGAGTAACGCTTGGACCTAACACACCGCACACGCCCCATCACCTTACTCAATGGGGACAGTAACTTACCGTAGTCCCAGAGATAGATTTTCGAACTATGAGCAGGACTCTAACCTGCGCACGTTAAGTGACACACAAACACTACCACGCTATCCCGCCCTGGGCAGTCGGCGTGCAGCCCAATCAGCTGTTCATCCTTCCTTTCGGGGCTGGTCGATAAATGGGTACCTGGGGAAACCTGGGGAAGGTAACTGTGGTAACTCGAGTGTCACACTAGCCCTGTGTCCCGGGGTAGCGAGTTGTCACCCACCACTATGCTCAAAGGCTAATGCGACGGATATGAGCACTAAGGCACTATAAGCAGCTTAGAGTACGCTCCCATATTTACCTTTATCTTTGCTATAACTCCTGTTGCTACTGCACATGTCAGACAAGCGGTGCCAGACTAACAGCATTTACTCCCAAAATGCTACATTTCATTTACACATTCGGGGATTTTATTACGATAACGGATAATATGATAATAATAGATAAGATTATAGATACTTGTCTAAACTGTGGTTGAAAGTTGTAACTGTCATACTGTGAACGATACTGGAGGGTAGAGATTTCCAGGCGTTTACCACCCGAGGATTAAGAAGTGGAGAATTAATAGAAAGAAGAAGAGGATGGAGAGGAAGACGAAGAGGAGGATAAATAAAGTGATATGGAAGAGAAGGATAAGAAACAAGAAGAAGCAAAATATGAGAAAAGATGATGCGGTGGGATAGGAAAAATATGAATAAAGAAGGAAAAGAGCACGAAAAACTGGCAAAGGAAAATTATAGGCAAGATAAAAAGAAAGAACAACAAGAAGCACAGCACAATAACAGAACACATCCCTATATATATATATATATATATATATATATATATATATATATATATATATATATATATATATATATATATATATATATTTACTTGCACCTTTCTATACACCTTGTTATTTGTGTTGCGGTCTTGCCTTCTTAGGGTGCATCATGGAGATACACAGTCGGATTGCCCTGCAGACAGTCCGCTGATTCTGAAGCCCTACGTCTCTGATTGGTTGTCCACCAGCGGTGTTTGTGTTTGGTTTGTAACTCGCCTACCGCCTAATGACGTCACAAATATAAACAAAGATTAGAAGTATAGCTTAGGTTAGGTTAGGTTAGGACAACGAGTTAGGAAGGCGAGTTCGAACCATTTGAATCACAAATGCCGCTGCTATAGACAACCAATCAGAGACGTCGAAAGATTCGGCAAAGTATCTGCAGGGCCTCCCTATACAAAGTCTTTCTTTAGGAGGTGGGAAGCCTCGTTGATTGGAACCTGACAGCTTGGAGTTGGCATCATTGGAGTTAGACAATGAGTTAGGAGTTAAGAAGGTGAGTTGGCATCTCAAGTGTGCGTCTTAACTCCAAGCTCCTTTTCCGTTTCTGTGGGTTACCTGTTTGGCGAAGCACTGTGTAAGTTACATTATAAATCTGACCTAGTCAGCACATTAGTGACATTACCTAATATGGATCAAGAGAAGAAAACGATGAGCTTCACCGCGGATAAGGCCTGCGAGATGCCAGTGTCTGATTGCCTGTGTGTGAGTGCGGCAAAGGAACAGCCGCTCTATATGGAGGAGTTGATGGCCGCGTTGAAGATCTAGGAAGAGGCGAAGGATATCCTGGATGACTTCGAGGAGTATGTCGAGACACACCCTCTCGTGGTGCCTGAGGAGGAACTCTCCGACCTCCCGGTCACGGAGAGCCTTGGCGAGGGCTCCTACGGCCGCGTGGATCGTGTCTGCTTCAGGGACCTCGACGTCATCAGGAAGAGTATGAAGTTCGGCCACGACTCCGCCTGCTTCCTGTGGGAGGCCCGGGTGACCCTGGAGATGGACGGGGCGGGGGGCGCGCCGCGCATCCACGCAATGAGCACCGGCAATGAGCCCATGGCTATCATGGACTACGCCGGCGTGCCCTTCTACCAGTACTGCGAAGACAGTTGCAGTGTGGGCATGTTCCTGCGCGTGGTGAAGGGCCTGGCTCAGCGGCTCGCCGAGATGCACCACAAAGGCTTTGTCCACAACGACATCAAGGTGGACAACTTCACGGTGAGCGGCGCCTCCTCCAGCCCCGACGTCCACCTGATTGACTTCGGGCTCGCCACCAGGATCGGGGACTCCTTTTACTTTGACTTGTTTGACATTCCTCGCGGCATGGATTTCTACTTCAGGTCACCAGAACTCAAGGAAGGGCGGCCGCTCCAGGCCTCCAGCGACGTGTACAGCGTGGGAATGCTGCTGATGCAGATGAGCCGGCACACCAAACACCCGGTGCTGAAGGAGATGCTGACGCCCCTGGTGTGGTCCTGCCTGCAGGAGCAGCCCGAGGATAGGCCCTCCCTGAGCACGGTGGAGGAGGAGGTGGAGTACGTGCTGGACTCCCTGACGGAGAGGGAGCAGGAACAGATTCTGTACGTGAAGAAGGAGTGAGGGGTGAACGAACACCCGCCTTGTCCACACGCTCACCTCGCGTCGTGGCGACCCCTTGTCTTTGTTTGCTTTCTACATATTATAAATACTTATATCTATATCTATACATTATATTATACATTATCTGGTTACATATCAACCCCACACTCAACTCTACATAGCTTTTTATTTATTTTATTCTAATCACTCCATATACTCTTGTAGGTTTTCCGCTTTACTTACATTTGTGAGTGTTTCTTCGGCACCATTATCTATTTATCCTACTTCACTTATTCATGTGGTACATTGCCTAACCTTTGCCTAACCTTTATGCAATTGTTGCCTGTGTGGCTGTGATTGCATCTTCTATTCATATAATGCTTGTTTTCACCCACCTATGACATATATAGCTATGTTGCAGGTGTGGATCATTCTAATCCTTTAAATATTTTTGGTAATATCTTCTATCTATATAGTTTGTTTTTGCCCACATTTTCTGAATCTGTTGCTTGTGGGGCTTATTCTATTGTGGTCATTTGTTGTGCTCTATGTAGCTTCTGGCCACTTACTGTATTAGTGTGGCCTGCTATAAGTGCATTAGTTATCTTGCTAATGTTTATTCTGCACCGCTTACTTTTATGGCAGCATTACAGCCATGAAACTGTCCCGCACTTTATATCTTGCCTTGTGCGAAGCTTTTGAACATGATTGGCTCCACTTATAGAAGAGATAGAATAAATATAAATATAGGATAGAAGATCCTTCAAACTACTGTCCTATAGCTTTGACTTCCTGCGTTTCTAAAGCTTTTGAATCTATATTTAATAATAAGATTCTTAAGCATCTATCTGCTCACAATCTTCTATCTGATCGTAAGTACGGTTTTCGTAAAGAGTGATCTACTGGCGATCTTCTAGCTTTCCTAACTGAATCTTGGTCATCCTCCTTTAGGGGTTTCGGTGAAATTTTTGCTGTTGCCCTTGACATATCAAAAGCTTCTGATAGAGTCTGGCACAAATCTGTAAGTTCTAAACTACCCCCATTCGGTTTCTATTCTTCTTTCTGCACTTTCAACTTAAGTTTCTTTTCAAACCGTTCTATTGCAGCTACTGTAGACGGTCATTCTTCTTCTCTTAAGTCTATCAATAGTGGTGTTCCTCAGGCTTCTGTCCTATCACCCACTCTCTTTCTATTATTCATTAATGATCTTCTAAGTCGAACTCAAAGCCCTATCCACTCCTACGCTGATGATTCTACCCTGCATTTTTCAACGTCGTTCATTAGACGTCCAACTCAACAGGAACTAAGTGATTCACGGAGAGATGCCACAGAACGCCTAATTTCTGATCTTTCTATAATTTCTGATTGGAGCAAAGCAAACTTTGTTTTGTTCAATGCCTCAAAAACCCGATTTCTTCACCTATCTACTCGACAAAAACTACCAAATAACTATCCCCTCTTCTTCAATGACGCTCAACTATCTCCTTCTTCTACAATTAACATACTTGGACAATCCTTTACTAAAAATCTGAACTGGAAATCTCACATCTCATCTCTTGCTGAATCAGCTTCTAAGAAGTTAGGTGTCCTGTGGCGTCTACGTCCATTTTTTCTCCCTTCCAGTTACCTTCTATGTACAGCGGCCTTATTCGCCCATGGATGGAGTATGTCTCACATGTTTGGGAGGGATCCATTCATACAGCTCTCTTAAAAAGGGTTGAGTCAAAAGCTTTTTGAGTTTCATCAACTCCTCTCCTCTGACTGACTGTCTTCAATCTTTAAATCACCGCGGCAATGTTGCTTCTCTTACTATCTTCTACCGTTATTATAATGCTCACTGCTCTTCTGAACTTGCTAACTGCATGCCTACCCCCCCTCCCGCGGCCTCGCTGCACAAGACTTTCTACTCATTCTCATCCCTATTTTGTCCATCTTCCTAATGCAAAAGTTAATCAGTATATTTACTCTTTCATCCCTTTCACTGGTAAACTCTAGAACTCTCTTCCTGTTTCTATTTTGCCATCTTCTTACGACTTAAACTTTTCAAGTGAGGAGTGACAAGACACCTCTCGATCTAAATTGGCCCACCCCCCTTCCTTTATTCTCTTACTGTCTTCTTTATAGTTTGGCAACTAAGCGGGCTCTTTGTTACCACATTTTTTGCCCCTTGGCCAATCCTTTTTGATGTAAAGAAAAAAAATGATAATCTTCTGTGGTTGCTTGCATTACTTCGAAACACACACACACACCACACACACACCACACACACACACACACACACACACACACACACACACACACACACACACACACACACACCACACATCACACCACACACACACACACACACACACACACACCACACACACACACACACACACACACAACACACACACACACACACACACACACACACACACACACACACAACACACACACACACACACACACACCACACACACAACACACACACACACACACACACACACACACACACACACACACACACACACACACACACACACACACACACACACACACACACACACACACACACACACACACACACACACACACACACACACACACACACACACACACACACACACACACACACACACACACACACACACACACACCACACACACACACACACACACACACACACACACACACACACACACACACACACACACACTGTTTTGGGTACTCCGTAGTGTAGTGGTTAGCACGCTTGGTTCACAGCCGAGAAGTCCCGGGTTCGATCCCCTGGCGGAGCGGAGAAAGATGGGCGGTCTTCTTAAAACCCGATCCCCTGTCCACCCAGCAGTGAATAGGTATCGGGTGTTAGTCGGGGGTTTGTGACCCGCCTCCCGGGGTGGTGGTTTCGGCCAACACTAAGTTCTACGGAAGCAAATTAAAAATGTAGCTATGGAGACGGGGCCATACGAGTGTACCTCAGGCCCTGTACAATACAACTGAAATACAATTAGATGAATACAGACACACGGGGATTTTTCACTGACAAATTCGGGCGGTTACTGTCCCCCTTGAGCAAAGGGATGGGGTGTGTGTGTGTAGAGGTGAAGTTCCAGCATTATCCATATATTGGTCCTACGAGCTCCAAGCTCTCTCCGGGAGGGTAAAACTTGCGATCGCGAGACCAGCTTGCGCGGTCAAGACCTTACTGATTATATACACCACACACACACACACACACACACACACACACACACACACACACACACACACACACACACACACACACACACACACACACACACACACACACACACACACACACACACACACACACACACACACACACACACACACACACACACACACACACACACACACCACACACACACACACACACACACACACACACACACACCACACACACACACACACACACACAACACACACACACACACACACACACACACACACACACACACACACACACACACACACACACACACACACACACACACACACACACCACACACAACACACACACACACACACACACACACAACACACACACACACACACCACACACACACACACACACACACACACACACACACACACACACCACACACACACACACACACACACACACCACACACACACACACACACACACACACCACACACACACACACACACACACACACACACACACACAACCACACACACACACACACACACCACACACACACACACACACACACACACACACACACACACACACACACACACACACACACACTGTGTGTGAATAATTGCCTAACTGCTGATGGACACTCGATCTGTTTCATGCCTAAAATAATCCCCCAAGGCAATCCTCTCGAAGCGGATTGATTCCTGTGTTACGTAAAAAGCGTGGCGGCCGCTGTTGGTTCTGACACGTCCCCGTCACGACAAATCTAATGGTTTTCCCTTAGAGGCTTAGATGGATCCTGGGGCCGCCCTGACGCAGGCTTACGGCGAGTGGCTTAGGGGTGAGTAGAATAAAATTGAATTAGTCTTTAGTGTTAAGCTCTTAAAAAAAGAAAGGGATGTTATATGAGAGAAGTCAAAGTGAGGAAAATAATTGGAGAAAGAAGTTTTGGTAAAGTGATGTATGTTGTACTGAATACATGTAGTGTGTTTGGGGTGTGTGTGTG
>JACEEZ010001518.1:690000-695000 GCA_016584305.1 Chionoecetes opilio | reverse complement strand
TTCCATGTGAAATGTTGAAGCCGACATTTCAGGCACAACTAAGCATGCACACACAACCAGATGGGTGTCTCTCAGTACTAAACTTTCACGATCGTTTTCGAATATTGGAATAGAGAAATCGAATAAACTACGATTTTGTCCATCTGGAGCACGACGAAAGCTTTCGAATGAGCTATAGAACGGCCCCGGCGACCACCACAGCGTTCGTTAGAAGCGCGGACAAATTTTCTCCACTTTCCTCTCTACTGAGTCATCTTGGGCAGGGGTTATCACCCCTGCCCGATTTCCATTGTGATTCCATTCCTGTAAAAGATTTTTGTCGTTTTCTGTTTCACAGGTTTTTTCATTTTTTCCTGGCACCGTTTGCTAAAGGAGGATTGGAGGGTGGGGAGGAGCCTTCACCTTTACTATTTTATATTTATCGCTTTAAATTAGATGTAATAGTCGATCACAAACTGTCTTGCAAAGATCAGTAGGCCTGCAGCTGTTTGTTCTTCCTTTGTTTCACCTTTTTCTTTTATTTCTTTCCTTCTCATATTTTTCTTCTTATTCCATCTTCTGTTTCTCTTAGACTACCAATTTGTGTACTTATATTTTCACCTTTCTTGGATTGTCACCTACCCACTGACTTCCCACACGCTCCATCTGCATAACACCCGTCAGGGTGGCTCGGTTGGTAGAGCTGCGGGCTCGCATGTAGCGTCCCTGCATTCGGTCAGCGGTTCGAGCCCACCAAGTTCGTCCTGGCGTGGTGACGCTTTGTATAGTCAATAACCTTGTAGTTGGTACTTGCAAAGTGTCTAGATAGGATCAAAGTATCTTATCTTATCTTTCTGCATAACCCTTCTGCCACCCACATCCATGACAACCCATTCCAGTGCACATCCATTCCTCTCATCCATCTAGCCATTCCATTACACATTCCAACCTCATTACAATACACAACCTTAAGCTATTTCACCACCACGTCTGCCAAACTACCGTCCCCGTTGTTTATCACCACACTAAGCTACTTACCACACTCTTTGAATTCTTTTACACCTCATTTGAACCACCGTCTGTTAGCCACATGAGAACCTCCACCCGTATCACTTCTTCGAGCCCCGCTAGATCCCCTCCTTGCCACGCCACGCCACACCAAATCACATCACGCCACACTACACCACACTACGTCACGCCACAGTACACCACACCATACCACGCAACGCCACTCTCTCCGCCTTGGATAGTACTTCTAACCTCGATATTTATGTATTATTAGGTACTATTACGTGCAGAATTCCGTCGTCATACTTTGTTTGAGCAACGGACCACGTTATTAAAGAAAAATGAGGAATAGAAAACTGGAGGGAGCAAGGAAATATATAACGGTTTAACTAGTTTCAGTGCAAAAAAATATTGTCTAGGAAATGTATACAAGATTGATTCATGAAGGACGTTACTCTTGCGAACATCCTACCCGCGGCTTCAAACCCTTGTGATCCGAAGTGAAAGATTATGTCATCTCGATTCCAGGTAAACATATTGCTCCTGTTTTTTATAGTTTCTTTTGTGGCAGCATAGAATCACTCTACTGTGTTGAATACAAGACAAGGTATATTTTAGTTATCTAAATATATAGGAAATTAACATCACCTCGAAATACATAACTAAATGCCGAGAGAGAAAATAAAAAAATATATTATGCATGTGCGTGCGTGTGTGTGTGCGCGCACATGTGTCATTCACCCATGGTCTTGTCCACGCGGTCGGACTCGCGATCGCCAGCTTTACCCTCCCGGTGTGAGCTTGGAGCTCATTATGATCGATCTGAGGGTAATGCTGGGACCTCACACACCACACATCCCCATTCCCTTGCTCAAGGGGGACAGTAACCGCCCGAATTTGTCAGTTAAAAATCCTCGGGAGCAGGCGAGGATTCGAACCGGCTAACCACAGAATGGTGTGCCAAAGCTCTATCCACTGGACCATCGTGGTGGTTTCGTATGTGTGTGGTGTGTGTGTGCGTGTGTGTGTGTGTGTGTGCGTGTGTGTGTGTGTGTGTGTGTGTGTGTGCGCGTGTTTGCGTGTATGTGTGTCCGCGTGCAGATCCTTGCCGCAAAAGACCAGAAACAGTCAACGCCACACCCGGAAAGGTGGTAAACAGATGTAAGATATAAAAACAGATAATTAACTCAATACATCTCATTAATTCATTCACAACGTCATCTTCCTTTTGTTGAGTACTCAAAAAACTTTTATTTAGGTAACTAAGTTTCATAATAACATACAAATCTAGTTCGTTTTTCTTTCTCTTGTGAACAATGAACCTTCGTCTTTCTTCCGTCCGTCTTCATTCATTATTTATGGAACTTTACTCTTTCTTGGTATCCTCACATCCCGTGAAGGACAGGTGGCCCCACACAGACGGAGGTCAGCAGGTGACGGGGCCAGATCCATCCCATTCCTGTTCTGCTCCGTCACACCTGTCCTGTCCCTCTCGATTCAACACACCGCGTGGGAGGCGATTTAGAGATACACATTAGTTAAAGAGTGACATGAGGAGACGAGGGAGACAATGGAGGAAGTGTGAGTGAGTGAGTGAATGAGACCGAATAACTGAGATAGTGATGGAAAGGAGGGGTAGGAGTGGGAGGAGTGGAGGTTTTCTGGTGTCCGGCCCCTAAAGGCAAAGCTGCAGGAAGCGGAGGTCAGGGGGCGGGCATCCGGACACCACCAACCCGCACGAGAACATTTTATTGGGCGTCGGTGTGTGTGGAGGGGAAGGGAGAGGGGGGAGCAGGGAAAGGTATACAAGGGAAGGCAAGACAAGGAGGGAAACTAATATCGTAACTTCATTGATTGTCGTTTCTTTTTCTATTTTGTCTTATTTTGTCTGTCTGTCTGTCTGTATACATACATCATTATCCTCTCATTCTTCATATGAAACTCCCAGATTCCTATCTTTTAGGAGCATGGTATCCTTTTCCAACTGTTATCTTACATGTAGTTTGATAGTTAGTAGTATGTAGTTCAGCAGATACCCTCGTTATAGACCAATAGGTCTCCTGGTATCTGTTATTCCTATGTATTCCTATGTATTCCTATGTATATATATTTCTCTCTTTTTTGTTCGTCTCTCTCTCTCTCTCTCTCTCTCTCTCTCTCTCTCTCTCTCTCTCTCTCTCTCTCTCTCTCTCTCTCTCTCTCTCTCTCTCTCTCTCTCTCTCTCTCTCTCTCTCTCTCTCTCTCTCTCTCTTTCTCTTTCTCTTCTCTTCTCTTCTCTTCTCTTCTCTCTCTCTCTCTCTCTCTCTCTCTCTCTCTCCTCTCCTCTCTCTCTCTCTCCCCCCCCCCCCAACACACACTGCCCGTGTGGTGCAGTTGGTAAGGCTCTGTGTGTGTCACTTGACGCGCCCAGGTCTTTCCCTGGAAACGCGGGCAGTTACTGTCCCCCTTGAGTAAGGGGATGGAGTGTATTTGCTGTGTGAGGTCACAGCTTTACCTAAAGATCAGTCTCTATGAGCTGTAAGCTCTTTCCAGGAGGGTAACAGGTATATATTTATTAAATATCCAGTGCGTGATCAGGCCGTGGGGTGAACGGGTTTATGACACTCACACGCTTCTCTGTATCTTCAAAATGTCGGAAGGGTTCATACCAGCCATTGGTGGTCCTAACTTAACATGTGTTTAATATTAGGGCAGGAAGCAGGTACACAAAATGAAGTGAGAAACCCGGATGTGTCAACATGACCCGAGGCTTTGAACGGATGACTGTGAATGATTTGTATTACACTTACATTATTGAAGTGGTGACGGTCAGTGTTCAGGATATTGAAAGGAAAGACGACATCTGCGCGGGCGGTCAAAAGTTGTGGCCGCCAAGGAATGTCGCACAAAAGTGTGTATCCTGTAGACTTGAGTTTTGTTTTTACTATTTTACTGTGTGCATATCTAAATTTAAATGTCTACAGAGGTTGTCAGCATGTAATCAAGTGTGTCTAAAAAAAATTAGATCACTCCTGATATTTATTCTATGTTTTCACTCATTGTGAGGAAACAACCTAAGGAAGGAAGAGAAAAAAAACCTACTGTTAAATAGAACCATTCATAAAGTTAAGTGGAAATTAAAGATGAATGAAAACCGTAGGCAAAACCTTAACTCTGGTCCTTAGCATCACCAGCAGCCCCATCCATTGCCCAGTATGCCAGGCATTTCCTTAAAGTACTGCCACAGTTTCTCAGATCTAAACACCAAAAATGTCTTTGTTAAGCGAAAAGAAAATAGAGATCTCACAATCGTCTCAAAGTCTTAATGTGACAAATAGTATCCCTTTAGAAACGCATATCGACAAACATAGCCAATGGAAAGTACTTGAAGTTTATCTCCGTGTGATCTACGTGTGGGCGCGGAAGTCATAAATCGCTGGTGAGAGTGGCAAGGCAGATAACAAGGCTCCAGGAAGTGTAAATGTCAAAGAACATTACAACAGGTCATTCCAAGCAGCACATGAAATAGCGGAATGTTGAAAAGGAATACCGAAATTTTTTAAATGTAAAAAAGGAATGTTAATTAAAAAGGAACGTTACAAGGAATGTTAAGAAGGAATACCGAAATGTTAAAATGGAATTCCGAAATGTTTAAAAGGAATGTTAAAAAGGAATACCGAATGTTAAAAAGGAATACCGAATGTTAAAAAGGAATATCGAATGTTAAAAAGGAATACCGAATGTTAAAAAGAAATGTTAAAAAGGAATACCGAATGTTAAAAAGAAATGTTAAAAAGAAATGTTAAAAAGGAATACCGAATGTTAAAAAGAAATACCGAATGTTTAAAAGGAATACCGAATGTTAAAAAGGAATACCGAATGTTAAAAAGAAATACCGAATGTTAAAAAGAAATACCGAATGTTAAAAAGGAATACCGAATGTTAAAAAGAAATGTTAAAAAGGAATGTTAAAAAGGAATACCGAATGTTAAAAAGAAATGTTAAAAAGGAATACCGAATGTTAAAAAGGAATA
>JACEEZ010001518.1:677500-682500 GCA_016584305.1 Chionoecetes opilio | reverse complement strand
ATGAATATTTTGATATTTCTAATCTCATTTTATTTTTCACAGGCGTCTAAATCTGATATGTACTCAGTATTATTTTGGTAACATGTATGCATATGCATTGAGGAATCTCGTATTTCTACTTTTCCTTGGATCTACAATAATACAGCAGGTTTTTTGTTTTATTTTTTGCGGCAGATATTTTGCAGATCCTCGTCCGTATCAGCGACAAACACTGTGCGACCAGTAACTAACTTTGACCATACTCTTATAAACACACTTGTTCTTTCGCTTTGTTACAAGACTGCATGCCTGGCAAGGGCTTCATGACATAGTCCGGTGGGATTTAAGGGAGATTTCAAGTCAACAAGGAGCGCTGCGCAGGGAGAGGAAAGCTGCGATATGGCAAGCCTTGGAGAGTGTATTATTCTCTCCCGCCACTGAAGCTGAAGAGCCTGGTAATCTCCCGAGCGTAATCAAGATAATTTGATATCTCGCATACTTTATTTAATTCACCATAAACAGATACATTATTCAGATGAACGTTCACTGTCTAAAAGGTCATATGTTGGCACTGATTACCGTTGTGAGGGCAAATACGTGACGGACAGGCAGGTAAGGACAGGTAAGGACAGACTTCCTTATTGCTTTTGCTGCGATGTGGAAAGGAAAATAACAGCATTTCATAAAACATTAAACGAGGCTTTTAAGGATACGTTTGTGAGACGTGCATGGCGGCGGCTCGACCGATGACGTGGCAGCAGCAAACAGGAGGCCTTTAACATACCTACACCAGCTACAACAGCTATTAATGTACGTGCTGGGGATTCTTAAGCCAATAATACAGCCTCTTAAATTCAGGTAATTTTCATAATACCCCACTATTACATTTCAACATCAGTCTAATGTTTTTATGACGGTAACCTGACGATTATTCTATTTGTTCTTTATTTTTTTTCTGTCTATCCACCATCATGTTCATAGATAACGTCTGATCGTCTGTGGTGGAGCGTTCCAGTAGAGTAATGTAGAGTGACTGCTTACCCTTTCCTTAACTAATTGGTATAGCGAAATGGTTTGGCGCTCCCTACTTGCAGATTCTTGATGATTGAGATTCCTCCTGTTGTTTTGTTGTATTTCATTTCTCTATTTTTCCTATTTTTCTTCTTCCTAGAGTATCACTTGGTAACTAAATGAATGAGTCTTATCACTGGGTAGAGAGACATAAGTAATGGAGAAATGAATTTACAACTAGTCGTCCTTGCTGTGGTTGGGTGGAGCCCTTACAGCTTACAGGGAGTCAGGTGTTTCCGATTTTCACGCGTAACAAAAAAAAGGAATCTACACATCTTAGTATTAACTGAACAACAACATATTCCGTTAGTTTGATATAAGAACATGAATGAACATCTCTTGTGGCAGATGTATGTTGGGCTCAGCATGTGTCTGTGTGTGTGTGTGTGTGTGTGTGTGTATGTGTGTATGTGTGTATGTGTGTGTGTGTATGTGTGTATGTGTGTGTGTGTGTGTGTGTGTATGTGTGTGTGTGTGTGTGTGTGTGTGTGTGTGTGTTGTGTGTGTGTGTGTGTGTATATATGTGTGTGTGTGTGTGTGTGTGTGTATGTGTGTATGTGTGTGTGTGTATGTGTGTATGTGTGTGTGTGTGTGTGTGTGTGTGTGTGTGTGTGTGTGTGTATGTGTGTGTATGCGTGTGTGTGTGTGTGTGTATTCTACTCATGGTAATCTGAAGATACAAGATGATAGCCTGGTAAGGTGTGCTGCAGCAATAAAGCGGCGGGGCGACACGGGTAGCGGGCCGTGCGTGGTGATAGGGAGACGGGTGGCGAGTGGGGATCAAGGGCGCGACGGAAGAAAAATAGCCATGAGGCTCGGCGGGGCAGAGAAAGGGAGCCGCTGATGGTTGGGTGTGTTGATACTCGTGGTGGGGCGAAGGCGGCACCTCCACCTGAAGCTCGTGGTTCCATGCCTGTTGAAGAGCACGATTTCCCCCATTCAGGTGAAATGCAATCAAGATTAGTGAGTTAGATTCTGTATAACAAAAACTCAACGTCAGAAAGACTCCAGGATGTGTAAGAAAAACAACAACCCCTCTTTTTCTATTATCTCAACTCGCAATTTTGCCTTTGCAACATATAGTTTAGAAATGAAACTTATTCGACATTAATGTATCAACCTCTATGCTGGTTCTTGATGTCTGGCGGTGCTTATTGCACGCTATACGAACCAGGCCCGTCAGTGGTATGGACTCAGCACAGACTAAAGATATTTGTCCCTAATATGAATATCTCTTATATTAAAAACAGTTGTATATTTAACCCCTTCACGTCCAGATCTTTCCTTTGCTATATAAAATCGTCTGTTGTTAGCCATAGAATTACGAAAAGTAACTGAATATACCAAATTAGCTAGTAGACAAAGGTACTAAACAGGTCATATCTATAAAATATTGCTTATACTCATTAAAATCGTCTAATGGTACCCAAATTACAATGGAAGTTACGTTCTGGGCCTCAAGGGGTTAACATGTTTCAATGCTTGGATGGAAAATCAAGGAAAGCATATAAAAGAAAGTATTTGCCACTGTTCCATCAACAAAATGTACTCATCTTCGGGCCGATCTCCAGGTTCCCTTATAAGTCAAGGAAGAAAGACGTAGTGGTGGCTCGTATCTCTCAGCCATCCAAGGTTATAATGACAGACGGCCCGGAGGTCATATCTGCCGCATCAGACCTAAGTAAGACCTCACTTTTTACCCCAAACCTTTCCGTCACATTAATCACACGTCCATCTTTTCTTCCACATGTGTACTTTCCTTCCTTCGCCCCCCTCCCTAACCAAGCCCCTCCACCTTCCTCTTCCTCCACGCCTCCCTGCCTCTCTTCGTACCTCATTAGCCAGCCACCCACGACCTCCACATCCTGCTAAAGTACCAATAGAAGGAAAGCAATGAATCAATCAGATCAATTTATTTCTTCATCGTCCTTCATTCACCCTGTTGATCAGATCTTAATTAATGTTTTCCCCGAAGACAAGATAGAGAGAGGCGCAGGTAAACATCATGATCATGGAGCCTCCGTCAGTAATTAAAAAAGGTAATGACAGGTAATCGCTACTAAATGACGCCATCACTGGATCTTACAGACTTTGTGTTTTTCCTATACGAAATATTGCAAGATATTTAGTTCCCATTCTTCCTCTATTTGTAATAAATCAGAAAAGGAAGATTGGAAGGAAAAACGTGAGTAGCCATGTTTACACTATACCTTTAATTTAGGGAAAAAAGTGCATATTTTCAAAAATAAATATATAATGGATGATATTAACCCATTCACTACGAGACTTTAAGCGCCTTCGTGGTGTAGTGGCTAGTGCGCTAAGCTACAAATCTGCGGGCCCTGGTTCGAATCCCGGACAGTGCAGTTGGTGTGCAGCCCAACCAGCTGTTCATCCTTCTTTTCGGGGTTGGTCGATAAATGGGTACCTGGGGAAACCTGGAGAAGGAAACTGTGGTATCCTGGATGTCACACTATAGATCTGTGTCCCAGGGTAGCAGGTTGTCACCCACCACAGGCTCAAAGGCTAATGCGACGGAGATGAGCACCGAAGCCACGCGCAGTTTAGCGTATTCCCCCATCTTTACCTTTTGTTTATTATGAGACGCTAAGAAAAAACGCAGCTGTACCAGGCATGGCCAGCTGGAGCATCGCGTCCGCCATGTTGCTGTGTACCATTGAGCGACACATGCCGTCGCCTCCACCCTTCCTCTAACTTACCTCCGTGCATCTATGTCTGTATGTGTTTGCTTTCCGATGTCTTCTAAGTTACCACACTAGGCCACTAAACGCCCCCCCCCCTTTCACGTCACATCATCTCTCTCTTTACACGTGTTGATGTCTCTTTATGTTCCCTTTACTACACTCCTCTACACAACTCTTCTCAGGCTTCGTTGTGGGGTACGTACTTACATCCCATTATTGTTGACCTTGCCCTGTTTTTTCCCCCTTCTACTTTTTGTCATGGTTCTGTCGCTTATCATCTTTGTCTCTTAATCTCTTCCTCATCTTTCCACTTCCTTAACTACTCTCACTCCCCCTCCCTCATTATAAACTCCATCCTCTCTCATCCTTGCCCTGCCTCAGTTTTTTCCCCTCACCTCTTAACCTTGTGTCCTTCCACCCCATCAACATCTCCTTCTTCCCTTCTCCCTGTCTTCTTTGCCACATCTTTACCTCCTTTCCTTCCTCCCTCTCTCCTTACCTCTCTTATACTTCCTCATCCTCCCCACTCTCTATGTCTCCACTCCCATCTCAACAAAATTGTAAGTTCGCTCTTCTGGTCTATAATGATGGTAAATTGATTAAGAGTTATGCCCGTACCCGCACTACATGCCAGCTGTGTTGCCGCCGGGCCAAAACAACGCTCGGTTTGGGCAGGAAGGTTGATCCTCCGCCATTCTCCCACAGTAACGTGCAACACCACCCTCACAAACTCCCATGCCAAAAACAGGTTACTTTTAATGCGAATGATTTATACGTTTTTTTTTTTTCTTCTCTCTCTCTCTCTCTCTCCTCTCTCTCTCTTCTTCTCTCTCTCTCTCTCTCTCTCTCTCTCTCTCTCTCTCTCTCTCTCTCTCTCTCTCTCTCTCTTCCTCTCTCTCTCTCTCTCTCTCTCTCTCTCTCTCTCTCTCTCTCTCTCTCTCTCTCTCTCTCTCTCTCTCTCTCTCTCTCTCTCTCTCTCTCTCTCTCTCTCTCTCTCTCTCTCTCTCTCTCTCTCTCTCTCTCTCTCTCTCTCTCTCTCCTCTCTCCTCTCTCTCTCTCTCTCTCTCTCTCTCTCTCTCTCTCTCTCTCTCTCTCTCTCTCTCTCTCTCTCTCTCTCTCTCTCTCTCTCTCTCTCTCTCTCTCCTCTCTCTCTCTCTCTCTCTCTCTCTCTCTCTCTCTCTCTCTCTCTTGCTCTCTCTCACTCTTGATTAAAAGGTAAATAAGGCTTTGACCGCAAAAAAAATC
>JACEEZ010001518.1:667500-672500 GCA_016584305.1 Chionoecetes opilio | reverse complement strand
CATCTTATGATAAGCTCTTGCAAAACATTCTTGTGTCAAAGATAGATTTGATTTTCGGGAGAATTAGTAAATACAGAGCTGTAAATATTGTAATTCTAGAGTCGCATGAAGGAACTATACTGACAAAGAGTTGCATTTTGTTGTCTTATTAATACAATTATTTTACACACGGTCATGTTGATAAGAATTAAATACTACATATTCTCGATGCATGGCAGGATAACAGACATTTAACACAAATAGGGATGCTTCAGTAATTTATTTGTTTCATAATCGAACTGTTTTACGTCGTTAGCATAAACCCATATATATTTTTTACCAGCCACCCGGAAATTGTTATTGCCATTAAAGAGATCCTTGCCGCACCACAAGGGCAGCTGCAACAAAGACGTCCCTTCACACTGCTTGACAAGAAGTAGACAGAGATAAGCTTATTAACCCCTTGAGACTCAGAACGTGATTTCCATTGTAATTTGGCTACCACTACACAATTTTAAGCTAATATAAGCAATATTTTATATATATGACCTGTTAAGTATCCTTGTCGACTAAAAAATTTGGTATATTAAGTTACTTTTCGTAATTTTATAGCTAACAACATACAAATTTTTATAGCAAAGGAAAGATCTGGGCGCGAAGGAGTTTATGTTAAATAGACATCTCACATTGACCACCATCTTGATAACCATCCATGTCTTTCATTCCTACGGTAACGAACTTAAAGAAGAGGATGGATAAAAAAAAAATAATCTATAGTAGACTAGATGGCAGACACGGGACAGCTCCTCCTCCTTGACATCCGAAAAGTTCACAGAGGAGAAAAGAATTGTGAAAGAAAAGCATATGAAGGGGTGGAGGGGTACGGTGAGTGATATACAGCGTGTTGTTTATCGCCTCCCTGATGCCGACCCGGACTATAGCCTCCCTTGCAGCCGCCATAACTCAGCGCCCCAGCCACTAAATCACGGAGCGGGGAATGCCTTTGCCTCTTGCACCCAGCCAGCCATGCGTCCAGAGAGAGAGAGAGAGAGAGAGAGAGAGAGAGAGAGAGAGAGAGAGAGAGAGAAGAGAGAGAGAGAGAGAGAGAGAGAGAGAGAGAGAGAGAGAGAGAGAGAGAGAGAGAGAGAGAGAGAGAGAGAGAGAGAGAGAGAGAGAGAGAGAGAGAGAGAGAGAGAGAAGAGAGAGAGAGAGAGAGAAGAGAGAGAGAGAGAGAGAGAGAGAGAGAGAGAGAGAGAGAGAGAGAGAGAGAGAGAGAGAGAGAGAGAGAGAGAGAGAGAGAGAGAGAGAGAGAGAGAGAGAGAGAGAGAGAGAGAGAGAGAGAGAGAGAGAGAGAGAGAGAGAGAGAGAGAGAGAGAGAGAGAGAGAGAGAGAGAGAGAGAGGAGAGAGAGAGAGAGAGAGAGAGAGAGAGAGAGAGAGAGAGAGAGAGAGAGAGAAGAGAGAGAGTAAAAAAACAACCACCCGATTCTTTACATCTTTTTATAACCTAGTATTTGCGCGAAACACCCACCATCATCATCATCATCATCATAATCATCTTTACGACTACACCAACAACGCCACCAAGAAAAAGAAAAAAAATGAAGTGTGTTGAATATGTACCTTTATCCGGGTATATGCGTAGACAATATATGAAAAAAGGTAAAATATAAAAACCTTAAAGGAAATACAGAAAAGACGAGTTGCTGAGGGCAGACACGAAGCCACCGACAGATCGCCGATTCTTCACGCTGATCACAGAACGCGGGCGATAAATTCGTCGGCGTAAATCAGCGGGTCGTCAATGCACATACAAATACGGACAAAATGCGACGCGATGATGGCGGTGGCGAGCACTGTGGAAGTTGGGTTTATCGCTAGTATTTTCCTCCCAAAGAAATATTTATGGTTCGGTCACTCCTTGTCGGATTCTTGTTAAAAGCTTAAAGAGTTACTTCACTATATATATATATTTCCTTTTTTCTAGTGTTTTTTTTCTTTTTTATATTCTTGTTGTTGTTCTTCTTGCGGCAGAGCAGTTTTTTTATTATGTATTTTTGTTCTTGTTTTGCGTTTGTTTAGGTATAGAGAATGGAATTTTCTCGTCACAGAAGAATATCTTTTACTAATTTTTTTTCTCATTCTTCTCCTTTCCTTTACTGCTCTCATTCAGCCTGCCTTCCATCTCCTGCTTTTATTCTTCGTCCTCATGGAACATTTATATATTTTTTGTTGTGTTTGATATTCACGTTATAGTGAATGGCATTTTCTATTGACAAAAAAAATCCGTATCTTCTATATTTTCCTATTTCTCATTGATCTTTCCTTTTCCATAGTACTGTAAAGATTTCCGTCATACATCAACCTGCTGAAAAAAGGGAGAAAGGTATTCAGAAGGGAAGGGGAGGGGGGTTAGCTGGCGGCAGGAAAGTAACAGAGCGCGTGGCAGGATTATGACAGGGTGAGAACAAGCAAAGATTTACTGTGATGGAATAGAGGCAGGGAGAGACAGAATAACCTCTTTGTTTTCTTTGCACTCCTGGACTAGGGTTCTTAGTTAAGGTGTTAGTCAGAGCTCAACGCAAGACCCCAGCACGACTTCGATCTGTTCCCGACAACACGGAGAACATACAACACCGGCTTTGTGTGTGTAGAGAGAGAGAGAGAGAGAGAGAGAGAGAGAGAGAGAGAGAGAGAGAGAGAGAGAGAGAGAGGAGAGAGAGAGAGAGAGAGAAGAGAGAGAGAGAGAGAAAGAGAGAGAGAGAGAGAGAGAGAGAGAGAGAGAGAGAGAGAGAGAGAGAGACGAGAGAGAGAGAGAGAGAGAGAGAGAGAGGAGAGAGAGAGAGAGAGAGAGAGAGAGAGAGAGAGAGAGAGAGAGAGAGAGAGAGAGAGAGAGAGGAGAGAGAGAGAGAGAGAGAGAGAGAGAGAGAGAGAGAATATACTTACGAGCGTAAATTACCTCTCACACTCTCTCTCTTTTTTTTTCTCTCTCTGATGTATATTTGAGATGGCTCGTCGCTACTCAGTTGGTTCTAGGAATTTTTTCACAAAGAAAGCCAGACGTACTATTGAAGAAAAAAAGCTTGGAGAATGGAAGCACAAAGCAAGCAAATAGTACGAGACTGTAAACCATGGAGTAGGGATTTTTGTTGTTGTCAATTTTTATTTCCAGATCATTATGCATTTGATAGTAGGTAACTCAATGTATATTTTGCAAATTTCAAGTATCATAATCTAGTACATTCTTGTGATATTGAGAAACTAATGTTGAAAAATAAATAGATAGATATACATGAGTAAGAATGATGGGTTATATATGCGATAAGATCTTAAAATGAGCTGCACAAGAAATGTTTCCAGGATATCAGGGCCCAGATCCTCAATTGGTCGGGTATCCTGGTCGAGTATCCTTGGTGGTGTCGAGTGGCCGTCGAGTCTAACCTAAGCAAATGTCTGCACTGAACAGATAACAATCGGGGATGATTTTCAAACAAGTTAATTTGAGTTACATTGCAAGGCTACATTTTGGGCCTCATTTTACTCCTCGGCCAGCGTTCGAGTGGAGGTACTTGGCGGACCCTTATTGTACGTTCCGACATCTCATCTGCATGGCATAGTATTGGTGTGTGATTGGCTAACGCTTGAGCGAAGATGACTGCCTTCACCCTAGTAATTCCTGGTGAGGATTTTGGACCCTTCTCTACGTGTTCCTCCGTGAAGGTCTCGCTGTGTGCTGATCTTTTCTTTTTTCTGATCTGGGAAAGCAGCAGTGATGGTTCAGCGCTCAGCAGTTCCTCATATTGCTGAACTGTGTTTTCTGGATGAGGCCTGAATTTTTTTTTTTGTTAGTTTTTTTTTTTGCTCAGTTTATTTGGATTTATTTTAGCTTTATTTGCTCGATCATCGCAATTTGCTGGTACGCTGTATACATCTTGGCGTGGCGATAACTCATTTTACTGCATTATGCGCTACTAAATCGAAAACTGTTACCAATAAAGTCCCCTAGCCTGCTTAATGGCTTTGAAGAGTATTTTCAATTAATTCACTTATATACAAAGCATTCGATGAATTTTCAGAGACGACAGTAAAATTTTCAGTATATATGTATTATGTAAAACTCCAGAATTCTGAAACACAATTATTCTTGCAACATAAGCGTCGTTCATATTGATCCTTTTAAGTGGATGAGGTGAATAATTTCACCTTGAAGAACTAGAAAATAGAATGAACACAAAATCGTATGAATTGATGGGTCGATATAGGGTCCACCTTTCATGTATATTGCAAGGCTGCTTGATGAGCCATTGATGCAGCTAACCGAAGATATCAAGATCTCTCGAATGTTTGACTCGATTTAAGGTAAGACACTATATTCCTGACTAGTTTGACATTGCTGTATTCCTCTGAAGAAGCCCAGTAAAGGGGAAACTAGTCAGGAATAAAGTGCTCTCTTCCCAGCCCGTGTCTCCTTCATCATCCGTTTTTACACGTGTCAGTATACACATAAGACAATTTATCAAACGTATTCGGTAGTTTATCTGAATTCCGCATGGGTGTCAAAAACTAGGCACTGCGTTGGATAGCAGTTTAAGAGGCAATGTAATCAGCCATGGTTCCCTGAGTTAATCCCTCTTGGCTACATTATCATCAATCAAGGCTGTCAGCTTCAAGGATTTATAGGCCATAAAAGTTAAGGTAATTAGTCTGTAATCACTGCGCCTCTTGTCTTCCATGAAAACAGGAGTAACCTCTGAAACACTCCAGTCTCGTGTCATGCTGAGGAGCTTAAGAGGACTACGTGGTGCGTCCTGGATGTCTAGCTTTTTTCTTAATTCTGTTTCTTTCATTTGTATATTATTGCTTTCTCTTAATTTTCTAACGCACTTTACCTGTTGCTGAATTTTGGAGTTTTTTTTCATTGCACCTTTTTTCATTGCACCTTTTTCATTGCACCTTTTTTCATTGCACCTTTTTTCAATTGCACCTTTTTCATTGCACCTTTTCTTCATTGCACCTTTTTTTA
>JACEEZ010001518.1:632500-662500 GCA_016584305.1 Chionoecetes opilio | reverse complement strand
GCAACAATAATAACAACTGCAGCAGCAACAACAATACCAGCTGCAGCAACAATAATACCAACAGCAGCGACAATAACAGCAACAGCAGCAGCAACAGCATCAGCAGCAATAACAACAACAACAACAATAACAATAACAACAACAACAACAGCAGCAGCAACAGGCGCGTCAGTAATATCCTTAACCTTCACTGATGATCGTTTTGCTTTGTTTTATTCACTCACCGAAAACCCAAACCCAAAACTGTGACAGGAAGCATTTTTTTTTCGGGTGTTTTATGATCTCAACAATTTCGTTTTTCCTCCACTTGCCTTGCCTTACCTTACCATGGTCCGCCTTGCGCCTTGTTCTCGTGACTGATACCGAGAAACACGACCTAGTTTTGCTGATAACTTTCAGTCTTCTTCGTAACCTAATTTGCTTGTATTAAGTGTTGTTGGGAAATACCTACCGAGAAATCCAACAATTCATACGTGATTTTTCTTTATTATGAAAATAAACTCTTAATCCAGGTTCTTCATCTTTATATTCATCTTTTTTCTATTCCTTTTACACTTCTCCTCCACCTCAACCTTATTGTAATCCTTCTTCGTTTCCTCCTTCTATATGCATCCTCCTTCCTTATCTCCTTATTTACCTATATATTATCTATCTATTATCCTATTCTTTATCTCCTATTCCTTTTCCCCTTCTTCTCCTCCTCCTCCTCCTCCTCCTCCTCCTCCTCCTCCTCACTAACACTATTTTTGGCCATTCACAAGTGTCTCTGTCCATCCAACTGCGTCTCAAAAATGTCCTACTTACCGATAAGAACACCGAGCTTGTTAAATCAAATCCTCGTTTTCCTCACCACAATCCTGCACTAAAAAATAATAGTCATCTTTTTTCTAGATCCATTTCCTGTGGACTGGCGTTTCTTTACCCCCCTCGACTCCCTACCTTCCCCCTCTTAGCACTCTTCACAGATACTCTAAGGTTGAGCAACGCCGTCTTTCTACTATACCAACAATTGACCTATGAATTAACCTCCAATGAGACACAAATAGCAGTAAGTGATATTCCTTGCTTCCTCCTCGTTTAAGGAAGAAAGGCTGTGTGTGTCTTGGAAGGGAGAGGTAGAGGGGAAGGTGCAGCGCGGTGGGTGTTGTACATAAGCTTTTGTTTTACAGCCAATCCTTAGCGAGCACTGGCGCGGGAACCATAAATCTTTCTCCGTCGACAGCCAGCCTCCTCGTCACGCCAGGCTGGTGAGGGGGCTTGGCGTGCACGACTGTGTGTGTGTGTGTGTGTGTGTGTGTGTGTTGTGTGTTGTGTGTTGTGTGTTGTGTGTTGTGTGTGTGTGTGTGTGTGTGTGTGTGTGTGTGTGTGTTGTGGTGTGGTGTGTGTGTGCGTGTGCGTGTGCGTGTGCGTGTGCGTGTGCGTGTGCGTGTGTGTGTGTTGCGTGTGTCTGTGTCTGTGTTTGTGTGTGTGTGTGTGTGTGGTTGTTGTTTGTGTCTTGTGCTGTGTGTGTTGTGTGTTGTGCGTGTTGTGTCGTGTTTCTATCTATGTCTGCTGCCTGACTGCTTTCGGTTTACAGTTTCTCATTTTTCATTATTTTCATATATCTAGTTTATCATTGTTGGAGACTAAAGACCTTGTTGACCACTACTTACTTACGTGTTGTAAGTAGGTGTACGTGCGTATCCTGAAAGAGAGAGAGAGAGAGAGAGAGAGAGAGAGAGAGAGAGAGAGAGAGAGAGAGAGAGAGAGAGAGAGAGAGAGAGAGAGAGAGAGAGAGAGAGAGAGAGAGAGAGAGAGAGAGAGAGAGAGAGAGAGAGAGAGAGAGAGAGAGAATATTCTTACTTCATATCTTCAAATAAATCAAGGCGTCATTCCAGTAACCCGGGTTAAAAAAGGACTCAAAGACGATAGGTAGCAAGATGTGTATGGAGTAGAGTGTGGGCGGTAAATTACCTTGTGAATATCCAAGCGTGGGGCTCATCAGTAGATCTGTTTTTTTGTTGTTGTTGTTTTTTGTTTTTTTTGCCTCAACTTATTTTCTTCACACTGGGTTTGTGAGGGTACGCTGTGAAAGGTATTTGATGCTGTTATCATTGTTATTGTTATCATTACTATTGTTATTCGTGTTGTTGCTGTAGTATGAATGACAATTAATGTACAACAATGTGTATGTAGCATATGGTCTTTTTTTTGTGGTGAAGACATATGGTTCTGGTGGACATGGTAGAGTTACTCCCGTTATACTATTGTTGTTATTGTTGTTATTGTTATCGGTGGTGGTAGGCAGGTGGTGGTTAGAGCAAAAGTAGTACCGTCAATAACACTATAGTCGCCACTGCACTAATGTCGCCGGGTGCCAGAGATTACGAATTTTGGCATCACTACAGATTTGCATGTGCTACTGAAGAGGCATGCACAGTAGTTTATATTATGTACCTGTCTTCAGTGGCACATACAAGTCTGTAGTGATGCTAGAATTCGTAATACATGGCGCCTGGCAACATTAGTGGAGTGGCGACTATAGTGTTATTGACGGTAAAGCTCCTTATAATGGTAAAAGGTTCTGTGTAGCAATGAAACACGATAATGGTGATACGTTTTTACTTTATACGATGATGGGAATAACTGTAATGTTGGAGTGTGTGGCGTTGTTCATAGTAGTGGTGGTGGTGGTAGTAGTAGTGGGGGTGGTGGCGGTGGTGGTGGTGATGGTGGTGGTGGCGGTGGTGGTGGTGGTGGTGGTGGTGATGGTACTTCCACTCTATCTCCATCATCCATCAACAAGGTCCGCGTCCTGACGTTAAGCACTTGACAGACTAAAGATTTTGAGCTGCGATGGCGTGACGCTGTATGCCGGAAGGACCCTTGTGTAGCGCTGCTCGTACAGTGCTCCGTTCACACACACACACACACACACACACACACACACGCACACGGACTCACACACACATACACACACACACATGCACACACAGTCTCACACACACACACACACACACACAGTAGTTTTTAGGGTACTCCGTAGTGTAGTGATAGCACGCTCGGTTCACAACCGAGATAAGATAAGATACTTTGATCCTATCTAGACACTTTGCAAGTACCAACTACAAGGTTATTGACTATACAAAGCGCCACCACGTCAGCACGAACTAGGCGGACTCAAACCGCTGACCGAATGCGCAGGGACGCTGCACATTGCGAGCTCACGTCTCTACCAACCATGCCACCCTGACGGATTCACAATCGAGAAGTCCCGGGTTCAATCCCCGGGCGGAGCGGAGATAGATGGACTGTTTCCTTAAAACCCGAGCCCCTGTCCACCCAGCAGTGAATGGGTGGGTACCGGGTGTTTGCCGGGAGTTTGTGACCCGCCTCTCGGGGTGGTGGTTTCGGCCAACACTAAGGATGAATGATAAAATGTAGTAATGGAGACAGGGCCATACGAGCGTAGCTCAGGCCCTGTAAAATGCAACTAGATGAATAAAGATAATACACCACACACACACACACACACACACACACACACACACACACACACACACACACACACACACACACACACACACACACACACACACACACACACACACACACACACACACACACACACACACACACACACACACACACACACACACACACACACACACACACACACACACACACACACACACACACACACACACACACACACACACACACATTTTCTAGATTACATGACTACGGCAGCTGCACACATGAATCCAAATGACGTCATATGCGTGAAAGTTAATCAGGAATTTCTTTTATAAATTTGTCTAATTCAACATTTAACATATATTTTCTTGATTTTTTTATTATGAAGTGGATGCGGAAGCTGAACAAGCTAGCTCAATAGCTTGTAATTTAGCCCCGTTATAGATCTTTTAGTCTCAACAATATCTAATTAACTTAATCAACAGGTATATCGTACGCACTCCCACCATCCATAAACATTTAGGTATTTAAGTGTAAGTCTCATGAGTAAAAACATTTCTCATGCCCTGTTGCTGGTGCCATAAATTGTCAGTTTTCCTTCTCACGGCACACCGACACCCTATGTTCAGGCCGCCGCAAGATGCCCCGGCGGTCACAGCGGCGTCTGGCGTTGTCTCGCATGGCCACACACGGAACAATACGTCTTAGACACCATACCTATAGTTTTGGTGCAGGATTACAAGAAAATAAACAGTAATAGCAGTAGTAGTGATAGTAGTAGTAGTAGTAGTAGTAGTAGTAGTAGTAGTAGTAGTAGTAGTAGTAGTAGTGATAGTTGTAGTAGTAGACTTGAAAATAATTGCTGTTATTGTATAAGTAGTTGTTGTTATGATCATAGTAATGCATCGTAAATGGAAGTAGTAGAAGTAGTAGTAGTAGTAGTAGTAGTAGTAGTAGTAGTAGCAACGGTTGTCGTAAAAGTAGCATTAATAGTCGCAATGATGATCATGATATGAAATAATAACTGATAATGACAATAATAATGATAAGATTAATAGTAATAATGACAGTATACTGTAAACTCTACTACTACTATGTACTACTACTACTACTACTACTACTACTACTACTACTACTACTACTACTACTACTACTACTACTACTACTACTACTACTACTACTACTAATCATAAAGATACTACAATCCACGGTCCTCAAGAACAACTAGGGAGGAGGACTGTCCCACAAGCCCCTGGACAAGACCCAAGGTGGTGCAGGGGAGCACATTACCGGAACTACTGTGTAAGGGGCTACGGAAGGGTCAGGGGGGGGGGGAGTCGCAGAGGAAGGAAGGGGGGGAAGAGGAGGAGGCGCGGAAGTTATAAAGTCCAACCTGTTCCCAAATAAACTCGAGCCACCAGCCGTCATCGCCAGCAAAGTATGGTTCTTATATCGTGAGGGAATCGAGTGAACTGGAATCTCACACACACACACACACACACACACTCATGTAGACACACACACCACACACACCACACACACACACACACACACACACACACACACACACACACACACACACACACACACACACACACACACACACACACACACACACACACACACACACACACACACACACACACACACACACCACACACACACACACACACACACACCACACACACACACACACACACACACACACACACACACACACACACACACACACACACACACACACACACACACACACACACACACACACACACACACACACACACACACACACACACACACACACACACACACACACACACACACACACACACACACACACACACACACACACACACACACACACACACACACACACACACACACACACACACACACACACACACACACAACACACACACACACACACACACACACACACACACACACACACACACACACACACACACCGGTAGTTCACAGTTTCAGATCTAACTCATGAATCCTTTCTTTTGAATCCTAATATGAATTCTATACATTTCATAAACCTTAGTCGCGTCAGCTTCGTGCTGCTTTTGTTGTTGCTGTTGTCGATGCTCTTTTGGTCATCATCATCATCATTGTTACTATAATCTTGATCATTATTGCTGTTGCTAGTATTATACATTTTACTGCTATTATTATGATTGTTATTATCATTACTATTATTATTGATATTATTTGTAGTATTATATCATTGTTAATATCAGCAGTAGTAGTAGTAGATGTAGAAGGTTGTAGCAGAGATAGTAGTATGATTATTAGCGGTGTGTACAAGTTAACTATACAGCCAAATGAGCTCTGTTGGTATCCTTTATTTTTATGACGTTTCTGTAACTATAGTTTTTATCTTTGTAAAAAAAGATATTCATTTTCATAACCAACATGACTTCCCTAACGCAAATGAAACTTGAGAGGGTGAGCCCAAATGTCATATGCCAAATATTTAATCAAAAGGTAACTAACATGGTGGTTAGTTCACCTTGTTGAGTCTCATTTACCATCAGTCATAGAAATAAGGGTTTCCAATGTTGAAATTTTTTTACAGCTAACTAGAGACCATAACTTATTCCAGAAACGTCACAGTAATAGAGGATGTCAAGCAGCACTCGTCGGGGTGTGTAACATATTCACACATGTTATATTCCGTCATGACCTTGCTAGAATTATTACGTAATTATGCTACAGTTCCTCAAGTAACATGGAACAGGTAGATTAAACACAAAAGCTGTTGAAGAAACTAAAACATTTCCAGAGAAAGTTAGAAAAAGAATATATACCTCATGAAAGTATATAAGTTTACTATCAGACAGGCACTACAGAATACAGAAATAATGTCGAGGAGACGTAATTGTGGGCTTTTGGTATTGTAATTTAAAAAAAAACCCGAATCCAGAAAAACTTTTCAGATGATGAGACAGTTAGAGAAAATTCAGAAGTGAGTAATGCAGTACAAATATATATACAAAAAGAAAAACTTGGGCTTTCTCACAGGAACTGAATAACTTAATGTTCCCTTGGATGTCTCATAAATCCCTTCCTCTCATTATTCTCCACATAAATCCAGTTATTATAGATAGTAGTCTATCCTAAATTGTTGTTTTTTACTATGTATATATATTTTTCCATTTCTAATCTATTTACTTACATTTATTAATTCATTTCTTCATCTATCAATCTATACATGTAGACTCTTATTTATTTATTCATTATTTTGATATCATATTTCACCGAAAACTCTTAATTCACAAATCTTCAGATGTCGAAATCCAGGATCAGTTCTGAGGTTTTATTCTTTTCACTTTTGAGTTGAGTTTCTCTTGCTTTCTTTTCTTAACAGTTTTCAAGCGTGTCATTAGGGCGAAAGTTTGGCAGACAATAGCCAGGGTGCGAGGGAGCAGCACTCGCACATGTGGCTCCGCATGATGAGTGTAGTATTTTACTGTCGGTTTTGTAACGCTAGAAAGTTATGATATAGCCTTAGTGACCATCAGACTGTCTTTCCGTGATTCTGTGTTTTTCTTTCTCCAGTTTGATAGTAGAGTACTTTTCGAAAGAGTGTGTACTATATTTTTTCATCGCATGTAGATACAATTCTCGCCGCTTCTTTTATATTTTAACGTGCTGATAACGTCATCGTAACACTACTATTACTACTACTAACAACATCTATTACTACAACTACTACTACTACTACTACTACTACTACTACTACTACTACTACTACTACTACTACTACTACTACTACTACTACTACTCCTACTCCTACTCCTACTCCTACTCTACTCTACTACTACTACTACTACTCTACTACTACTACTACTACTACTACTACTACTACTACTACTACTACTACTACTACTACTACTACTACTACTACTACTACTACTACTTCCTTCATCGCCATTACTATTACAGCCACGATAAAACAGGTTACTCTAATATCGTGCAATGTCGTGTCAGGGCGCGATTTGGCGACTTCCGGTGCTTCCCGCCAGGCCGCGCCAGGGTGAAGGGGCTCCGCTGTGGTGGTGCTGCAGAGGAAGTGAGATGTTCGCAAAGTGTAAAGCAGACGCAGGTGCACGCATGGATGGGAAGAGAGAGAGAGAGAGAGAGAGAGAGAGAGAGAGAGAGAGAGAGAGGAGAGAGAGAGAGAGAGAGAGGAGAGAGAGAAGAGAGAGAGAGAGAGAGAGAGAGAGAGAGAGAGAGAGAGAGAGAGAGAGAGAGGAGAGAGAGAGAGAGAGAGAGAGAGAGAGAGAGAGAGAGAGAGAGAGAGGAGAGAGAGAGAGAGAGAGAGAGAGAGAGAGAGAGAGAGAGAGAGAGAGAGAGAGAGGAAAACAAAATGCAAAAAGAATAATCCATAGTTATACCAAAAATACTTAACCAGTATTGGCGATTAGATCAATACCAATATATATCTATATGGTAGTCAGAAAGATAGATAGAGAGATATATAGATACATAAGTGGATATTAAGATAGGTAGATATATAGAAAAATAGATTGATATCAGACATTAGACTAAATTATTTTTTATTGAACTATATTTTCGTTGCACATACGTCTAGGTGGAGTTACTATCCTTTATAAAAAAAATGGTGGAATAACGAAATGTTGAAACTCCTCACATTGAAGAAAAAAGATAGGAATAAAAAGTGTTAAGAGCAGCCAAAGGGTTCGTGATTAGCCACAAAAGGAACACCTTCTTGCCGGCCTTGGCTTCGGCAGGAGGAGGAGGAGGAGGAGGAGGAGGAGGAGGAGGAGGAGGGTGAGGGTGAGTCAAGGCAACGCTGGAAGACTGGTATAATGATGGAAAATAATGAGCTCGAGAATGCCGGAAACTTACAAACCATCTCTGATAAGAAAAGTTAAATTGGCGTTTATACCTCGAGGGCTTGTAATGTGTGAGGGGGGGAGTGGGAAAGGCGGGCGTGGTAGGAAGTGTGGGCTAAGAGGTGGAGTTGGTGAGGGAGGCGTGGAGGTGGCGTGTCGAGTGAGAAGTGGATGAGGGTGGATGAAGTGGGGTGGTAGTGGATGATGGTTGGAGTCTTTTTTTTATACGTTTGAGCCTGTAGCGCCTGTAGGCTACTATCTTCCTTCCTTAGGTTTTTTTTTTTATCTAAAAGAGAGAGGTGGCGAGTGAACGGGAATGGCAGCTAGTGAGGCACGGGAGTGGTGAATGAATGGGGAGGAGAATAGAAGGGGGGGTGGGGGGCACTTAAGAATAGAAGGGGGGGGGGGGCACTTAAGAATAGAAGGGGGGGGGCACTTAAGAATAGAAGGGGGGGGGCACTTAAGAATAGAAGGGGGGGGGGGCACTTAAGAATAGAAGGGGGGGGCACTTAAGAATAGAAGGGGGGGGCACTTAAGAATAGAAGGGGGGGGGCACTTAAGAATAGAAGGGGGGGGGCACTTAAGAATAGAAGGGGGGGGGCACTTAAGAATAGAAGGGGGGGGGCACTTAAGAATAGAAGGGGGGGGGGCACTTAAGAATAGAAGGGGGGGGGCACTTAAGAATAGAAGGGGGGGGCACTTAAGAATAGAAGGGGGGGGGGCACTTAAGAATAGAAGGGGGGGGGGCACTTAAGAATAGCAGGGGGGGGCACTTAAGAATAGAAGGGGGGAGCACTTAAGAATAGAAGGGGGGGGGCACTTAAGAATAGAAGGGGGGGGGGCACTTAAGAATAGAAGGGGGGGGGGCACTTAAGAATAGAAGGGGGGGGGCACTTAAGAATAGAAGGGGGGGGCACTTAAGAATAGAAGGGGGGGCACTTAAGAATAGAAGGGGGGGGGCACTTAAGAATAGAAGGGGGGGCACTTAAGAATAGAAGGGGGGGGGCACTAAGAATAGAAGGGGGGGGGGGCACTTAAGAATAGAAGGGGGGGGGCACTTAAGAATAGAAGGGGGGGGCACTTAAGAATAGAAGGGGGGGGGGCACTTAAGAATAGAAGGGGGGGGGGCACTTAAGAATAGAAGGTGGGGGGGCACTTAAGAATAGAAGGGGGGGGCACTTAAGAATAGAAGGGGGGGGGGCACTTAAGAATAGAAGGGGGGGGGCACTTAAGAATAGAAGGGGGGGGCACTTAAGATTTACAAGTCTGTGGGGAGAAGCCTTCTATTTTCTTATTCTTTTGCCTCTAACAGGTAGAAGCTATAGTGGTAGAAAGAAGTCACACAGGCAGCTCCAATTGGCCCAGTAAGACTATTGCTGTCTGTTCTTCCTTTGTATTCCCTTGTAGGTAGTGGTGGATGAAGAGTAAAAGGTGTGAATGAGGTATAGAAGTGGGCAGGTGAAGCGTTTGGGCCAGTAAGTCTGTTGTTGTCTGTTCCTCCTTTGTATTCCTTTGTAAGTAGTGGTGATGGGTGAAGAGTAGGAAGGTGTGGATAAGGTATATAAGTGGGCAGGTGAAGCGTACGGGTACAGGTGAAGTGCAGGTGAAGCGTACAGGGCGGGCAGGCAGGTAAGGGCGGGAGGGAATGGAAGGGTGGCGAGGTGTGTTGTGGGCGGCGGTAACTGTATTGCATTTATTCACGTGTCAGTATATGTATTTAACCTTCAAGAGTTTTGATGTGGTATTTACTTCTTATGACTCCCTCGTGCGCGAAGTAAGTAGATGTTCATTATGATTACCCAAATGCACATAAAACCTTTATTCTATATGTTATACGAGTTTGTTATGAAAAAAGGCCGTATTTTCCAGATAAGAGATTGCGTTGATTGCCATTTGCTATGAAAAATTACCCTCCTTAGATAAGAGTTTGTGATAATTGAGAGACCTATTTTTCCAGCCCTGAGGAAGTTGTAATCAAATACGAAGCCTTGACTGCAGCCCATTACTCGATTTCCTGTCCTGTTTTATAAGGTTGACGTAAATGTTTTGTATCTTTTATATTTTATGGAGATAAATGGTTTCACTTATCGCTTCTTCGACTGCTTTGTTGCGCAAGAAATTGACTGATCATGATGGATACATTAGTTTTATCTCCTTGAGTATGATCATTAGAACGTGACTCTAACATTACCAGCTCATTCGTTGATTGATAGAATTGTCTGTTTACTGTGGGAGAGATAATCAAGATAAGGGAGGCAATCAGATAAAGGTTAATAGGTGAGTCGGCGAGAGAGAAAAAATATGAACGTGATTTACCCCTTTAAGCCCAGAACGTAATTTCCACTGTAATTTCGGCACCCTTAGACGATTTTTAGTTAATATAAACAGTATTTTATGGATATGACCTGTGTATTATTCTTGTCGACTAACTAATTTGGTATATTAAGCTACCTTACGTATTTTTATGGATAATACAGACGATTTTTATATAGCAAAGGAATGATCTGGGCGTGAACGTGATTTAACAATAAGTGTATGCAGGTTCTGGTGCCTCGTGCCGCCCCCTTGGTCTCCCCTTCGTGTCGCCCCCTTGGTCTCCCCTTCGTGTCGCCCCTTGGTCTCCCCTTCATGGCGTCCCCTTGGTCTCCCCTTCGTGGCGTCCCCTTGGTCTCCCCTTCGTGGCGTCCCCTTGGTCTCCCCTTCATGGCGTCCCCTTGGTCTCCCCTTCGTGGCGTCCCCTTGGTCTCCCCTTCGTGGCGTCCCCTTGGTCTCCCCTTCATGGCGTCCCCTTGGTCTCCCCTTCGTGGCGTCCCCTTGGTCTCCCCTTCGTGGCGTCCCTTGGTCTCCCTTCGTGCGTCTCCCTTGGTCTCCACTTCATGCGTCCCCTTGGTTCCCCTTCATGGGGCACCTCTTGGTCTCCCTTCGGTGGGCGTCCCCTTGGTCTCCCCTTCGTGGCTCCACCTTGGTCTCCCCTTCGTGCGCCCCCTTGGTTCCTTCATGGTCACCTTGGTCTCCCTTCGTGCCGCCACTTGGTCTCCCTTTCATGGGTACTCCTTGGTTTCTCCTTGGGGTGCGGCCCTGGTACGTATTCCCTTCATGGGTTCCTGGTCTCCTTCGTGCCGCCCCTTGGTCTCCCCTTCGTGCCGCCCCCTTGGTCTCCCCTTCATGGCGTCTCCTTGGTCTCCCCTTCGTGCCGCCCCCTTGGTCTCCCCTTCATGGCGTCCCCTTGGTCTCCCCTTCGTGCCGCCCCCTTGGTCTCCCCTTCATGGCGCCCCCTTGGTCTCCCCTTCGTCGCCCGGCCCCTTCGTGTCCCCTGTTCCTTCTGCGCCCCTTGGTCTCCCCTTCATGGCGTCCCCTTGGTCTCCCCTTCGTGGCGCCCCCTTGGCCTCCCCTTAGCGGGCGCGACTGGATGTCCGGGCGGAGGCAGGGCCGGGGGTCGCTTCCCACATGGCGGTGTTGTCATCCACAGCCTTGGGGGTCCAGGGGAAGGGTGTGGCTAACGGTGTGGCGCCGGTGTGACTGCAGGCTGTGGAGAATGGGATCGAGGGCAAATACACACACACACACACACATTCACACACACACACACACACACACACACACACACACACACACACACACACACACACACACACACACACACGCACACGCACACACACACACACACATTAGTAAACACAGCGAGAGAGAGAGAGAGAGAGAGAGAGAGAGAGAGAGAGAGAGAGAGAGAGAGAGAGAGAGAGAGAGAGAGAGAGAGAGAGGAGAGAGAGAGAGAGAGAGAGAGAGAGAGAGAGAGAGAGAGAGAGAGAGAGAGAGAGAGAGAGAGACGCAACACAAAACTTGCAAGATTACATTGACATTATATTAATGAACCAAAAACAATAACATTAGTCAAGGCATAAGTACTTACATGAGTTGGTGGCAGGAAAGATAAAAGGAATATGGCTAGATGCATATTAGGGTACTGCATCCTTACACAGACATAACAACAATTTGATGAAATAAGAACAAACAGGAACATAAAAATTCAGCATTGACAGAATGAATAATATAAGGATATACTGCGGAGATGAAGGACATGGAGAAAATGAACATATGATAAACGGATAAACTGCCAGCGAGGGTCAAGCTTCTAGCATGGTGACGGAAATACTATGCAAAAGTTACGATAGATAAAAATTACGTTACGTTCGGATCGTAGAAAATGATGAATGATAAAGTAAAAGGCGTAAAATCTACACGCGTCATGGTTTAAGAGCACCATGATATGTATTGAACTTGATTTCTAGTACGGAAACAAATAATTTTGCAGTATAGATCTCATACGATAAAGTATCTGGCTATAAAGAGTATCCATCCACATCAGAAATGGGCGACGGGCAGCCGATCTCCCAGGCAAACTAAACCATATAGCAACTTGATTCTGAAACTATTAGGGAAATTACCGTAGACTTTCTACCAACATAATTTCTGCCACCTAATCTCAGGCGTAATCTTGATCTCTTCACGCAGCCAATCACGCGCCGCTGCGGTCTCTGCCTCACGGAGCTCATTCAATCTTCATCCGTTAATGATGCTCCCTGTGGTTGATATGTCTCGTAGTGCAGAGCTTTACTGAACTAAGGAGGGAGGGAAGGGAAGGGTGGCGGAAGGCGTGAAGGGAAAAGAGTTGATTCAGGGAAGAGAAGGGGTGGGGACGGCATGAAGGGAGAGGGGTTGATCCAGCTAGTTTTCTAAGTGTTAATGAGGAGGGAGGGAAGGGAAGGGAAGGGGTGGAGACGGCATGAAGGGGAAGGGGCCGATTCAGCTAGTTTGATAAGTGTTAATGTGCGTGAGACTTGTGTACATGTGTTGTGGGTTACTGATGGTACTATTAGCGAGTGTTTAGTTCAGTGTGTTCATTATGTATGTTATGAGAAATATAATTATATATGTATTATGTATAATATATACATACATAAATATGTATTAGTATTTACACCAAGCTGTTGTACGATATACTTTTTGTTGTCGCTTATTAAGGTATTACCATTTTTATTCTAACATCGCGATTAAATAGCCATTTTTGTTATTTCTCATCCATGATTTATGATAACACTATCTGATGAATGTACTGCAAAATGGGTTGTTTTATGTTACTGATAGAGGTGTTTTAACATCATTGATGCAATTTTTCATTACTTCGGCAGGAAATACGTAAGTTGATACAAAAACAAGTATGTTATTAATTTTGTATCTCATTTGTCACCTTTCATTAGAATGAATCCCTTTACCACCTGATAGCTGATTGATGGTTGATTATCATTTTATATTTTGGGTATGTAATGGAATACAGTGGTAAGCATTGGCCCCTTACTTCCATGCTCAAAGATACAAGGCTGACTGTGACACTCTCCCTCCCTCAGGAACCCCCAAGCCACCTCGTAAGAAGGGAGCAATACCTGGATTTGTAGCTTGTAAACCTCCCAAACCTGGACTCAACTTGAAGCCCGCAGATTAACATGTAAGCTTACGAACAACGTATACGTAGTAGGACATTCGCATTCAGAAACAAACCTATATACATGCGGATTATTGAAATTGTTAGATTGTATGGCTATGTGTAGTGAGTGTACGAGTGTGTAAGGTAAGGTAAAGATGGGAGCATACGCTAAGCTGCGCGTGGCATGCGGTGCTCATCTCCGTGGCATTAGCCCTTAGAGCCTGTGGTGGGTGAGAACCCGTTACCCCGGGACACAGGGCTAGTGTGACTCCCGGGTTACCACAGTTACCTTCCCCAGGTTACCCCAGGTACCCATTTATCAACCCCGAAAGGAAGGAAGAACAGCTGGGTAGGCTGGTCACCGACTTGCCCTGGCCCGGGATCGAACCAGGGCCCGCAAATTCGTAGCCAGGCACGCTAGCCACTGCACCACGGAGGCGACCGACGGAGGAGTACGAGTGTGTAGTGAGAGGTAATTATTGTATGTCGGGTGTACTCGCGCCTTGTGTAAATACAAGGAGTGTAACACATGAGTGACGTGAGGTGTTGTTTATGGGTGTTGTGTAGAATTTGTTTGAATGGTGAGCTGTACATATGAGAGAACACGTGCTTAATTAAATGTACACGCAGTAAGGTACATGTGTAGTGTCTTAAATTGCTTGTACGTTGGATATTGTACAGAAGAAAATACTGGATCGCGTGAGTGTTTCTGACTCCTTGTTCCGTTCAGAGCCTTATGTCTCACCCCGCCATGTCCTTCACGCTTTTTCGCCCAGAGTTTCCCAGGGAAAATGTGAAGTGAACATTAAAAAAAAAATTCTGGGAAGCAAAATTTACTTCTCGCGTGAAACTTGGATAAATTCAGTACGATCTGCGTGAATATAAACCGCAGATACCTCTTAGGAGTAGTCAGCCCGCGGAAGTGGTGGATACGGGGCTCTGCGCTCGTTGTGCATTCGTTCTAGCTTCGCCATTACGATTATAGACAAGGGAAACACTGCCACAACAGACAGCCTAGATCTCCGGGAGGTATCGAATATTTGTATCCATGTCAGCACAAGCCAGAGTCGATCACTAGCCTTCAAAACAGACTAACAACGAATACAGACCTAGATGATTATAAATAAGAATTGATTATTACATATATTCATGTATCCATAACTGAATGATTTTGTCACGTTGACGCTTCCTTGCTCTTCAAATCGATTAGTGTGAGAATAGCTTATTGTATTCAAGGTCATCGTTTAAACAAAAAACTGATATTCGCAAAACGTGCAGTCACCTCTGGAAGAATTTTGGGTATTATTCCAGATGATCACCGAATTCAGTTTGGTGGACGAAACTACTTTTTTCTGATGAGTTTTGATGTGTTTAGAATTAATCTGCTAACCGTTTCTGTCGCAATTCTTTTATTTTATTTATTTATATTTTTTTATAGTTAGGTAAAGGTTAGGTTAGATATAGGTTAGGTTAGGTTAAGCTAGGTTAGGATAGGTATAAGTTATGTTAGGTAAAGGTTACGTTAGGTATAGGTTCGGTTTGGTTCAAATAGATTTTTTGTCTTTTTGTTCCAAATCGCTAAACAAAAACAAACAAAAAAATAGTGATTTGCGACAGAAACGGTTAGCAGCTTAATTCAAAACACATCAAAACAAGCCAGAAAAAACCAGTTTCGTACACCAAAGAAAGTTCGGTGTTCATCTGGAAATTTACCGAATTTTGTAAGTTTTGATTAGGGTGTGTCATAGACCACTATATCTCTATAATTTACAGTGGTCTATGGGTGTGTGCATTCCCGTGGGTAGACGTGGCCCTACTGGCCCATCGGTGTGACAGCGGCGGAAGGATGTCTTTCTGAACATTAGTCATGAGAAATATGAATACACTACTAACACACATTTTCATAAATGATAAACTTACTGATATATGAAGTAAAATGAAAATGAAGTAAAAAGTGAGTGTTAAAATTCAGATAAATGCAGTCGTCTTTCCTGCAGACACCTAGTAACAGGAACACAAGCAGGAAACTACACTCCAGGTATAAATGAGAAACGTTCTGAGACAGCGAATTAAACACCCTGAGCTGAAGCAAAATTGGCGAAACCTTCTTCATGATACACCCAAGTATATACAGAGTATCGTGAGTAGATGTTGTGCTTTCATATAACATTACAGGTCTGGGATGATTATTTACATTCATATTTATGTTGATTTTGACGGCGTATAATTTTCACCCCCGGAAACGCAGACCAGCCACGCTCAGCCGGAAGTGAGAAGGCTCTTCCGCAGGGCGAGACGCTCAAGGAACGTTGTAGTGAGGCGCAAGGGACCAAATTTCTAGTGAGTTTTCTCCACAAATAGCAATACAAAATTAAACCCTGTAATAACAACAAACCATTCATGAAAACATACAATTTCTTGGTCCAATGATGGGCTTGACTGAAACTTTTTTCCCAAGAAACTCCAGTCGATCAACAGAGAAAATATTTATCTTCAACACTCCGCTAACATAAATTCTGTGGTAAGAATCTGGCATCAAAAGACACTTTGACGCTATTGTTTGCAGCTGACAGAATGATAACACTTCCCTTCGGCGGCATGTCAAGGCGACCCAAGAGATGTATCTGATAATCATGAGTTACTAGGTTCCTCCAATGTATGGGACGCCTGTGATGCCTTTCCTGTGTCCCGGTGTGGCGGTATGGAAGATTCGGCGTTACGGTTGGTCATGCACATGCGAAGAACTTGGTGTTTAAATCTAACATAGCCTTACCCCATCTAACCTAACATAGGCTAACCTTATCTTTACCTAACATACAATAACATAAAATACCACCCTAGAGCGTTAGATTTGGTCCGAGTAACAGCCCGCGTCGTCTGTTTGTTTACATGCACCAAGTTGCACATGCGCAAGACCAACCGTAACCGCGAATTTTCTATACCGCCACATCGGTAGTACTGATTGTCATGAAGCGCAGGCTCAAATGAAATGCATGGAGATGGGGATGAGCGCCAAGACAACGTGCAGTTTAGTATTATGTCCTTAACCTTTGTCTTTACATTTGTTATATCGTGTGGCACTGAAGCCACAGCCACTGATTTCTTACATCTCCATGATATAGCGCTGAATAATGGACCTTTTATGCCTCAAATAGGATAGTTTGTAGTTTTTATCACTATAATCAGTTTTGTCTTAATCATTAAAACATTACTGAGGATAAATAATAGATTTAGAACTTGCAACCATAGTTAGTTGTCGTTAATGGATGGTTAGTGTCTCGTCCATTACGGCTGCCTCTAGCTTGGGTCATAATCATTAAGGTGCAAATAAATTATGCTTGAAATACCATAACAATCAAAGGTTCTCAATGTTCTCGTTAAGTAATATTAGTTTTTTATAATTGAAGATTTCCATGCAACAACGTTTTAGGTCAGTTTCCTAACAATATTGATGCACTGTGTAAAATCTATGTTGAAGGAGGTTACATTGACGTAAAAAAATATAATAAAGATTGTGAAGGCGCATACAAGGAGGCAGCTTTTGAAGTATTTAAGAAAAGAAACATAAGCAATATACATGAGGAAATCCATGAACCTATCTTTTAATGCAAAGAGGATACAATATTTTGAAGAAAGATATACCAGTGTTGCTATTCTTGGCGAAAGATTAAGCTTTAACGTTTCCTGTATTTTTTCTTTTTTTTACCTATCGTATAAGTTCAACATCCTAACACCTAGAATCAGGCAGGGCTTCACACCTGCGGACATTGCTCTGTAGCTTTTTTTAGTTTCTTTCATGGACCCTGGGAAAATAGTGTGATGAGAAAAAAATGAATACTTTTTCTTAAACCTGTGCTCGTATACAGGAAACTGAAAGTGACTAGCCTCAATCACAATATCTCAGTAATTAGACATTTATTATTGTTTGTGTTATTATCTTTATCATCACCATTATCATCATTGTTATGCATGTTCCTGTTAGCTATTATCATGATTGTTGTTATCATCACAATAAAAAGGATTTAATATACTCATCACACTGTTATTATAGCGGGCCCCGTGGTGTAGAGGATAGCACAACCGCCTCTAAAGCGGTAGATTCGGGTTCGAGTCCCGGTGGGTCCAGTTAGCTGACTGATTAAGTTTTAGCGGCCCGTTGGACTAGTGATTTGCGTACTCGGCTTACAACTGAAGGACCAGAGCTCGAATATTCAGCTGGGTCAGTTTTCGAGCCAATTTTGGATCGTCTCCTTTCAAACTGTAGCTCCTGTTCACCTAGCAGAGAATAGATACGATTAGTGAGCCGAGGAGTTACGACCTCGAAATTCCGGCAGGAGTAGAGACTGGCAATCCTTCAATCCTCTGTGTCTTGGGGGGAGGGGTGCCAAACCACGAAGGGTGGTAGGCAGGCGTGAGGTATTGAAATAAAAATGATTAGGTTTTTACGGATATTTTTCTCAAAATAATTGTTATCATTATTACCATAATTACAACCATTTATTTGCAGTGTATGTAGATAAATGAAGTTAGTGACGCTATTACAGAAGTTGAGGACAAGTATGTCGTCCAATGACAGTCACCATTTTAAACCTTCATTCCATCGTGAAGGCTCCACCAGCATACATTTTGAGACCAAACCAGTGCACGAGTACTTTGCCTTCTAGCGGGCGCGCGTGAACACACACACACACACACACACACACACACACACATACACACACAACACACACACGCACACACATACTCACACACACCACACACACAGAATACAGAACCACCACGATAGTCTAGTTGATAGCGTGCTGGCCTGCCATTCTGTGGTATCCGGTTCGAATCCTCACTGCTCGCGGGGATTTTTCACTGACAAATTCGGGCGGTTATTGTCCCTCTTGAGCAAAGGGATGGGGGTGTGTGATGTGTGAGGTCCCAGCATTGCCCAAAGATCGGTAATAATGAGCTCCAAGCTCGCACCGAGAGGGTGAAACTGGCGATCGCAAGTCCGACTCGCGTAGACAAGAGCATGGGTGGCTAACACACACACACTGTATTTACACGACCACCTGCATGCCTGCCCAAAAGTCACGAATTCAGCTATTAAATCTTCACTGAGTCTTAAATAAGGATTCACGGGTTTGCAACACAGTGAGGTGGCAGTCCAAATACGTTAGTCGAGTGGTTTGATGTCACAGCTACCACCCTGTTGCTTGAATACCTTTGTGTCACTAACCAACAAGATGTAATGAAACAAGTACATTTACAAGTCGTTTTCTGTAATGTCATGCAAAGGCCAAACGTTTGTGAGGCCTTGTCTGTGTTTTATCAGGTTGTTAATTGAGATTCAGGCGCAAGGCATTGTGGCCTGTGGGAAGACTTGTGATGTGGACAAGGAGGCTGCCTGGAAGGAGGATGGAAGGGGAGAGACACTCCTCGCTGTGTGGGACAAAACGAGAACGTGTTGAATGCTTCAGCATTGATTCTTACATCTCTCCCCGAGCAAGGGAAAATGGCACACCCACAAAACTCCAGGCACGCGCTGCTTGACTCTAGAAGTCACATGACAATGTTTGTGGTTGACCGCCCCTTCCCCCCCTTCCCCCCGCCCCTTCCTTCTCCTTCCTTCCCTGCTTCCCCTCCCCCTCTCTTAACAACCCTCTGTAATTCACGTAAATGAGTGTTTCCTCCTCGGCCAGAGTACTTACCCACCTGTCTTAAGTGGACCTACCTGTGTTAAGTGACGGTAGCGGTGGCGCACGTGTCGTGAAAGGTGAGGCAGAATTGTGCTACTGACACTGTCAAGGAGCTGATAGTGCTTGTATGATATATTATATATATATATATATATATATATATATATATATATATATATATATATAATATATATATATATATATTATATATATATATATATAATATATATATATATATTATATTATATATATTATATATATATTATTATATATATTTATATATATATATATTTATAAAATATATATATATAATTATGATTATATATATACATATAATTATATATATATATATAATTATATATATATATATATATATATATATATATATTATATATATATATATATATATATATATATATATATATATAAAATAAGTGTGCAAAATGATGTGGGTGAGTGAGGTGGGTGCTGGGTACAAGGCTGAGGAGGAGGAAGGGGTGGCAGAGGAAGGAAGAGGAGAGTGGAGGGGAGGGAAGGGGAGGGGAGGGAGGAGGGGAGGAGTCACACTCAGCATTAGCCTCAACACAACAATTTCCTCCAAGATTATGAAGATAATGACGCCAGATTTCCCTTGAGCAACCCGGCATTCAGCGCGGCGGCTTCCTCCCATTGTGTCGGGGCTGGAATCTCGGTCGTCGGCGACAATTAGTGGTGAGGAACGAAAGAAAAACAAGAAAGCTGCTTGCAATTTAGTAAAACGAGCGAAAGTTATGTTTCTTAAGTTCTCGTGTATGAGGGGCTTGGCGATGGTTAGTGTTTGAGGTGATCTTCTAGTTACATATTTCCTGCATGCATCATCCTCTTGCTGGCGCTGGATGTTCCTGGCTATTTGAGTGCAGGTTGTGTTCTGTTGCTCCTATTTGAGTGCAGGTTGTGTTCTGTTGCTCCTATTTGAGTGCAGGTTTTGCTCTGTTGCTCCTCCGTGTTACTTGCTGCAAGGCGTCGATTTCAAAATCTTTACAAACCACACTTGCTCCTGGAATTTTCCGCCGATAAGACTAATACGAATCGACCCTTTTTTATTCTCTTCCTACAATTTTCGATCATTAGTTAGCATTCCTTGCTTCCATGTCCAACTCTTGTCTGTGTGTTTCTGTCTTCCATTCATGTTCTTGCTCTACCTTCGCATCCCTGTCCACCTGCATGTTCCTCACGTATAGTTTAAGTCGTTAGTCTTTTGTCATGTCTCTAGACGCTCCTAAGGGTGTCTTGCGGCGCCCGGGGGATGTCACGTGTGCGAGGCTCGTCTGACCGCTGCAAAACCGCCGTAAAAACACGTCATTGTAAAGACCATAAGAACTATAATGTGGCTTGTTCGTGGCCTTTATTTGCGTTGTTTTGTGCGCTCATACACACATACATGCGTGCGTGTGTGTATTTATAGTCGTATGTGAGTATATTTTGATGTATTTGCTTTTACTTAATGGCTAAAGTGCAAGAAGTATGATTATTGATCTTGTTCACCTCCGCTCTAAGTGGGAGTTGATGCAGGAGACGAGAATAGGAACAGTACGTATAAAAGTCAATAGAAGAGACGTCAGGAAAATATGATGATAAAGAAAAGGTAACGACACGCTTTACAAAAGGAAGTTAAAGGTTTTCAAAAATATCTTTCATTGAAAAAATTATAAATAAATGACACAGTTTAGTTTAGCTGTCCACTTTGTGTGTGTGTATGTGTGTGCGCGCGTGTGTGTGTGTGTGTGTGTGTCTGTATTCATCTAGTTGTATTCATCTAGCTGTATTTTACAGGGCCAGAGCAACGCTCGTATGGCCCCGTCTCCATATCAACATTTATTTTTCTCATTCATCTTAGTGTTGGCCGAAGCCACTACCCCGGGAGGCGGGTCACAAACCCCCGGCTAACACCCGGTACCCATTCACTGCTGGGTGGACAGGGGCTCGGGTTTTAAGAAGAGAGCCCGTCTGTCTTCGCTCCGCCCGGGGATCGAACCCGGGACTTCTCTGTTGTGAGCCGAGCGTGCTAACCCTTACACTACGGAGTTCCCCCAGAGTGTGTGTGTACGGAGTGTCTACGGAGTGTGTGTGTGTGTGTGCGTGTGCGTGTGCGTGTGCGTGTGTGCGTGCGCGTGTGCGTGTGTGCGTGTGTGTGTGTGCGTGTGTTTGTGTATGTGTGTGTGTGGTGTGCGCGTGCGTGCGTGCGCGTGTGTGTGTGTGTGTGTGTGTGTGTGTGTGTGTGTGTGTGTGTGTGTGTGTGTGTGTGTGTGTGTGTGTGTGTGTGTGTGTGTGTGTGTGTGTGTGTTCCTGCAATAAACAACATTATGATGACTCATGAGAGATTTATATGTAAACTCTTCTATCACAAGATATTTAATTCTTTTGCTTGCACATTTAACAAGTTCTCTCACATACCCTATTATATCTTCCCCTAATATATTATGTTTAGGTGCGCAGAATGTGCAACGTCATGTATTTATATGAGGAAATAAAATTCTTACCTATAATATGAACATAACTTCTTTTCTTTATCTTCTAATCTTCTACACAACCTTGCACAATACATACGCTAGTGTTTATAATTTCACATCACATAATTCACATATAAAATGAGTTTATCTGAACGGTTACGATTTACAAGAGCAAGGATGGTAGTCATGTCTCAGTCTGACAGATTATCCTAGTTGCGTCTTGTCCTTACCGAGAGTACGTAAGGAGTTAACAAGCTTCTTACGATTTTTTTCCGTGATAGTGCGTCCTATATGTCTCCTAAGCTATGTTACTTATGTTTCCCAGCATCATCATTTGTCGCTCCGTTGACTTCCCTCCCAAGGTGAAGCTACGAAGTGTTGGTGTCAGCGTGCTCTCAACTACACTCGCAATCTTCTATCTTCTACAACCTTGAAAGATTTGTACATTGGTAAGAAAAATTGCTCGGATTTATCAAGATATTAGAAAAAGTCACTAAATCTTTGGTATCAAACGTCCATTCAGTATACAGCATTCTTAAATCGGTTTTAAAATCAAATTTATTCCTTGAAAGTAAGTCATTCCTATTTGATAAAGCCTTAAGTTTTTAAGGGCGTCTCGCCGGTATATCATAATTCTTCCACGTTATATTACATATTTCAACTTCTCTTATTGAATAGACTTAAGTGTCAAGATTAAAGTGTACGCAAGTTTGACGGTTTATTTGTTCCAGTTGTATTTTCCGGACGGTTGTATTTTCCGGACGGTTGTATTTTCCGGACGGTTGTATTTTCCGGACGGTTGTATTTTCCGGACGGTTGTATTTTCCGGACGGTTGTATTTTCCGGACGGTTGTATTTTCCGGACGGTTGTATTTTCCGGACGGTTGTATTTTCCGGACGGTTGTATTTTCGGACGGTTGTATTTTCCTTCCTTTGACTTTTAACTTCGAAAGTCACCACATTCCTGTTTACTTTGATGTGTATACAGCCTATAAAGTAGAGATATAAGTGCATAGGAGATTTGCTTGTTGATGTCTGTTATGTAGTTCGTTGATGATTAGTAATTAGCAGTGTTGTAGGTCTCGAGACTGGTCTTGGTCTTGAGACCGGTCTCGAGATCAGTTTGATGTGGTCTTGGTCTTGGTCTTGGTCTCGTTTGATGTGGTCTTGGTCTTGATCTTGGTCTCAAAGCATCTGATCTCGGAGTTTGGCTCGAGACCAGGTCGAGACCAGGATTAAAAAGTGCATCGCGGCGTGGGGAAGGTCGGAATTTATTATCATACACGGAGAAAAAACATGGCTGTTTCGATTCACGACGAGCCATACAGCGTTGTACTATCTATAGATACTGCCTGACTAGCTCTACGGTGATGCTGCATGAGCTGAGCCCTGCGAACGCTGATAGAGTGCGTGTGAGTCGAGAGAACATGCATGACGTGGCCATTCTCGCAGTGATAATCTCCGTTTGCACGCACGCATGTTTGCAGCTCTGTTCACCTCCGTGTACTTCATATATGTGTAGGCCTATGCAATCCCCGCACCCTTCGTACACGTACACCACACAATTTAGCTAGCTCGCTTGGAAAACGTAACCACAAAAATAGGTATTTTCCTATGTTTGTTTCTTCATGCTAACGAAGCAATGAAAGCAGAAATATTTGACCTAGATGTTCAGTTGTTCACATATGAGGCGGTCCGAATCATAAGGGTACCAAACGACAAATTTTGAGTTATCGCGCCAAACACATGGTGTGATAGCCCCACTCTTCCCCTTACAATGGTTGTCATTTGGCACCCTTATGACGAAAATTGTAAGGGTAAAAGTCCTGGAAGTGAAGGTCACTTTTTCGCCTTAATTAAGGGCACACCGCCCGAGATCCTGGAAAATTTTTGCAAATCGTAAGGGTGCCAAGCTACATCCAGCTGTTTCCAGCCTTCAGAGGTCGAAAAAAACGCTAGCATGGTAGCATTGCTATGGCAGAAAAACACAAACATTTATAAATGTTGTGTCAGCATTCAACATTTGAAATTTTTTCAAAGTTTATCAAATTTGGAAATTAATGGGTTGTGGGTGGGAATTATGCAGGATGGCGTACACTACCTAAAGCAATGCATCTTTAAAACAAGAACATCTTGGTCAAAGGGCTGGCAATGTTAGATTTGGGCCGTTTTTGGCATTAAAAAATGGGGATAAATTCGGTTTTTGTGCTGTTACTCAAAAAGTAGTCGTGAAACCCCCCATTTTCACATCATGGGATGAAAGAGTAGTGTTTTAGCTACCTTCAGTCCATTTATGAAGAGAGCACCTCACCGGGTTAAAAAGTTACACATGTTTGATAATTGCCAAACTTTGACCTCAATTATCTCGCAAGAAAAAAAAAAAGTCGTTTGGTACCCTTATGATTCGGACCGCCTCATATATTAAATTTTGTAAATATATTTCCTCCCTTATACGTTACCCTTACCCCCCTTCTACCAGAGCTCGTTAGTCGTTACATCGAGCACATCTGGCAGCAGGGTTGCCAGGTGCACAAAATATTTTTTGGCATTCACACTTTACTTTTTTGGCATTTTCAATTTTTCATCATAAGAAAATGAAATTCAATTGACGAATATTTCTGACAAATTCCAAAATTTCTTGAGTAATTTCTGGCAAGAAATACAACAATTGGCAGGACCTGGCAACTCTGTCTGGCAGTAACATAGGACGTCGTTACGCAGTACAGACCAAAAACATTCAGATAACAGTCATATTTATAAAATATTTTTATATGCCTGTTCTTGGTCTTGGTCTGTTTCGGAGGGTCTGGTCTTGGTCTTGGTCTTAGTCTCGGAGGGTCTTGGTCTTGGTCTTGGTCTCGGAGGGTTGGTCTTGGTCTCGGAAGGTTGGTCTTGGTCTTGGTCTCGCAGGGTCTGGTCTTGGTCTTGGTCTTGGTCTCGGAGGGTCTGGTCTTGGTCTTGGTCTTGGTCTCGGAGGGTCTTGGTCTTGGTCTTGGTCTCGAAGGGCTGGTCTTGGTCTCGGAAGGTTGGTCTTGGTCTTGGTCTCGCAGGGTCTGGTCTTGATTACAACACTGCAATTAGTGCCATGCAAATCTAGCAAGGACGTGGCAGTCTTGCATAGGGGACTTTTATGGTGTTTATACCCTTTACTTGGCACGTCTTTGGCTTAGTGCTGGTGATACACTCGGACTAATAAGCCATTTGAGGGTGCTCGTTAAAGGGAAAAGCTTAAGTTTGACGCAGCAGTTGGTGTGATAATCGTCGGGGCTGGAGTTTATGTTGAGTGTTTGCGGTTTATCCAGATATTAAAAACCCAGCTGTTGCCGACTAGCCTTAAACAATGTTGTCGTTATCATCTGTGCTTGCTGTGGTTACGATAATTCTGTTTACTGTTCTTCTTTACGAGGTTAGTTATTATGGTCTCGTCAGTGGTTTCTTATCTATCCTGTTTCGTGTACGAGCTTTGAGTGCTATACGAAACCAAGCACATTATAGTTTTTAGCATAAGGGATGATAATATTTGACACAGTAAGTAGGTTCCGTGAAATTATTAGCTGGCTATCATAAAATGTTGTATAAACACGTTCGTTCACTTACTACTATTAGGAAGCAAACATCTTTCAGGATCATACAGTGAGTTATGTAATATATACGAATTGCTAAATATATGCATGGTAAAGATGATAATATTCCCGGGAAATTTGCAAGTTATATGACGGATGGTTTTGTGGTATGATGTATTATTTCCGGTGTAAGTTCATGTTTCTTTATGCGATATTCGATCTTGTACTGTACATACACGTAGTACAAATGATCACATAATGATAGCAGCAGTGTTTCTTTAGACTGATCGCCATAATCAGATAAGCTGACAAATGGCTAGGTAGACAGACGAACTTGATATCCTTTTCCTCAAAATCCTTTACACATCTATTTATCCATCCTTTATTTTACTAACCAAGTTACTTATATAAAAACCCTCAAGAAAGAGAGCATTCAACCTACCGGTGGGGTTGATCCTTAAATGCAATTTCATCCATTGGAACACCCGTTTAGCTTTCAAAATGACCTTCTCTTTACCTTTACGTAAGAAGTTCATTGTCAATAGAATATCGTTTTTAGACCTTGAACCTTTCCTTTTCATCAAGATAGAAACTAACATGTGGTCAAGAATGCACATCTACAAAAACACATATTTGTTTACGCCTACACAGTTTTTCAATAAAGCCGTGACCTTTCCTTTCGAACTCAACCCTTCCCATTCGTACACCACCTTCTCCATCTCATGAACCCAATCCAACCCTTATAGAACCCAACTCCAATCTTTTGAACATCACTCCTGTCTTGTAGAGTCCCATTTCTTCTAAATCTCTATTCCTCCCTTATGGACCCCACGTTATATATTGAAACCTTATTCCTCTCTTTGCAACGCCACTCCACAAACACATCATTTGCCCTAGAACCTGAAATAATTGCTGAAAACCCTATTTCTTTCCCATATAACTCTACCACTCCACTCATAACCATTTCTAGTACTCCATCCATACTTGATCTTCCTTTCATACTTGAGACTTCCAAGTCTCCTTCTCGGGCGAGTGCTATTCGAACAGCAGATGGGCGCCTCATGTCGGACATGGATGGGCAGATGGCTCGTTGGGCTGAGTACTTTGGGCAGTTGTTCACGGTGGACCCTCCAACTGAGCAGCTTCACACCACTGGGTTACAGGCAGTGGATGCCGATCCTCCCATCGACGAAACCGCACCCTCTCTTGACGAAGTCAGAGAGGCTGTAGCAAAGTTGAAGGGTGGAAAGGCAGCTGGTGTTTGTAATATCAGTGCGGAGCTCCTCAAAGCTGGGGGTGAGGCCATGATCCGCGGGTTGCATGCTGTCCTGACTGCCGTGTGGCAATCAGGTACCATTCCTCCTGACTGGAAAAGGGGGCTGGTCGTCCCTATCTGGAAAGGGAAAGGGGACCGTCAGGACTACAACAATTACCGCGGTATTACACTGCTCAGCGTACCAGGCAAGGTGCTTGCCCATCTATTGCTGACACGAATTCGCAGTCATCTGGTGAAGCATCAGAGACCTCAGCAGTCTGGGTTCACGCCTGGTAAGTCAACAACGGACCGTATCCTAGCGCTTCGTGTCCTGGTGGAACGCCGACGTGAGTTTCGACAGGGGATGCTTGCAGCCTATGTTGATCTCAAGAAGGCGTTTGACTCAGTGCATCGTGAGTCACTCTGGGATCTTCTGCGACTTCGAGGGATTCCTACAAGGACTATTGGTTTGATAACTGGTCTGTATTCTGGGACTGAGAGTGCTGTGAAGTGTGGGGCAGGTGTATCCAGCTTCTTTCCTGTGAATACAGGAGTGAGGCAAGGGTGCGTCCTTGCCCCATCACTTTTCAACGCTTGTATGGACTGGGTATTGGACAAGGTTGTAGATCAAAGTGATTGTGGAGCATCCGTCGGCAACACCAAGATCACTGATCTTGTTTTTGCCGATGATGCAGTAATCTTTGCTGAGTCGCTGGAGGTCCTGGTGATGGCTCTCGAGGCGCTGCACGAGGAGGCAAAGCCTTTGGGACTTGAGGTCTCCTGGCTCAAGACCAAGGTCTAGGTGTTTGGAGACTTACTAGATGAAGCAGTACAGTCTGTTCATGCGTGTGGCGAGGACATTGAGATCTTGGAAAGTTTTACATACCTTGGTAGCGCAGTCCATAATGACGGCGGGTCACGTCAAGAAGCCTTACGGCGGATTGGCATAGCCCACGGTGTTATGGACTCGCTCAGTGGGAGTATTTGGCGTTGTCGGTACCTGTGCAGGAGGACAAAGATCCGGATCTTCAAGTCGCTTGTGATCCCTGTCTTACTCTATGGTTGTGAGACATGGACACTAAATAGTGACTTGAAGAGACGAATCAATGCCTTTGGTAATAAGTGTCTTCGCAGAATCATGGGGTATCGCTGGGATGATTACGTGTCAAATCAGCGATTGCACCGTGAGACTGAATTTAGGCCTATTACCTGCATAGTCCGTCAGCGCCAACTTCGGCTATATGGGCATGTGGCACGCTACCCTGAAACCGATCCTTCCCATCGGGTTGTATCTGTAAGAGACAATCCGGCGTGGAGGAAGCCAAGGGGGCGCCCACAAGGCTCGTGGCTGGGTCAAGTTGATGTTTCTTGTCGAGAGCTGCTTGGTATGGGAAAGGAGCCTGCATGGGAACTCGCGCGTGGTGACCCCCGGGAGTGGCGTCGTAGAGTGGGCGAGGCGACGCGCCCCCCGGCGTATGCCCCCAATGATTGATTGATCCATACTTGAATCCAGCATCACTTTACACAGAACCCATCTTCATCATCTCTCTCCCTCACATATGCATTATTTCCCCTTAGAATCTTCATTGGGTCGTGTAATACGTACTAACATCTATATCCTAATTACAGTAACTTCTATTTTTTTAACCCGTATAACCTGTTGTTTTTCATTAGAACGCTCTTTTACACCTCCATTCTCACCCGCCACTAACACGAGATTGTTGAGGTCACGAGGCCAAACAATGCCACGCTTCTCTGTGATTTGTGAGGGTGACACATGACCTCTGCCTCCTTTTTAGTTTCCTCATACATTTCTCATATCTTTCTATCTCTTTCTCATTTCCTGTCACATCTCATTCCACACTGTTTCACTTCATGTAGTATGCTTTCATTCTCACACTTCTCTTTTCACTTTTTTTCTTTCCATTTGAGACATCTAGTTTATTTTTCTTTCCTTCAAACCTACCGTGTCATCCTTGTGGCTTGAACCTTCATTTGACTTGTTATGACTTGTCTCTATATTTGGTTCTAATAATCCCGGACGAGGCAGCGTGGGTCCATTACGAAGATCATTTTTTACTCCACATATTGTTTTCCTCTCCTGTACACACTTTCTGTTATTTCATTTTTCCTCAACATCCATTTTCACTTCTTATTTTTGGTGTATGTATTCTTCAAGTCATTAAGCTTGCCTTGTTATATTACAACAAATTCATCTTCAGCATTGCATTTAAAAAAAATTCTGTATTGGTTTGTTTTCTAGTGCTTAATAATGCAATTAGTCTCTTTGAACCCGTCAGCATTATACCAAGGAGAGAAATATCCATGACTATGCTTCGTTTTTTCCCTATTTTGTAGGCACTTTATTTTTACGTCACCGCCCTCTCAGTTAGTCAGCGGGGAGACCATACCATACCATGCAACATAAAACAGGAAGGTGACATCAAGCCCCTGGGATTGATTGATTTATTGACTTTATTTAGCAAGAGTTAGTCCACAATTTAGATCATACAGGCACATTGCACTAACATAACCGTGAAGTACTATGCTAGCTCTCACAAGGATAACCCACAAAAGTGTCCTAACTTATTTCCAGTTGGGGGACGTGAAGGAGAGAGAATAGAATAGTCTGCCTGGGAATGAACGCTGCTCTTCTTCAGGTAAAAGTGATGATTTGCGGCTGAGCTACACGCATCCCTATTACCCTCATTCTTACCCTTCCGTCCATCATTATTTATTTCCCTCTCTTTACCCCTCCGTTTTGCTCACCCAAGCCTCTCCTTACCCTTATTGCTATGCTATTTTCTCTGGTTTTTCCTTATATTTTTCTTCCTTGTTTTTGCTGCCTATGTATTCTTTTTTCTTCCAAAGCATTACTTGTACCTGTTCATCTGCATCTCATTTGTAAATCTGCTCCTTTTTTCTCCTTCCTCCTCTTTTCTTTCTCTCGAGAGATTCACCTTACTGGAATTTTCTCACTCATATATTACATTACATTCCTAAAACCTGTTCTCGCTTTGATGTCTTATATTTCGTACTGTCATTACTTTTACCATACACCTGTTTCTCTATTTATCTTTATACATTTTTACGTAGTTCGTTTTCGATTCCATTTGCCATCCATCCATATTTTTTTTTCATATTCAATTTTCTTCCTCGTTACATTTATCACACAAGTCTTCAACGTGAGAACGATTTTC
>JACEEZ010001518.1:622500-627500 GCA_016584305.1 Chionoecetes opilio | reverse complement strand
TAAAAAGTGAAGGTACAGTGTGCAGGACTTATTGGAAATATTGAAGCATTATTATCTGGTGCGCGGTCCTCCTACTACAAAGTGGAAAACAGAAGGAAAAGGTATCTTAACTAAATTGAAGGAAATTCGCGGGGCACCGGAACATGAGGTATTGTTTAATAAGGATGAAAAAAAAGCAGAAACCTGAAAATAACAGTGATGGATTTCAATAACAAATAGTAGAAGGTGAAGCATGGAAGGAGAACTTAGGTGAATAATGATTAATGGCTGCACAGTATTTGTTTATAGAATAAGAGATAAACACTGGCCTTGCGCTTTTAGAAGCGTGCATTTAATGGACGGGAATGTGAAAGTAAGAGCTGCTTGATGACGCTTATTAGTTTAATTGTAACGAAATTTAATGTGATTGACAGGAAACCAAACTTGAATCCAAGTATAAAAGAATTATCAAATTGAATGAAGTAATACTATATAGTCTTAGCGTTATTACATTGTAATGATCAAATTATTATTATTATTCCTTGTTATCATTATTATTATCATTATTATTACTATCATTATCATTCCTATTATCATTTGTATTATTATAATCATTATTATTATAAATATTAGTATTATTATCATTAATTAATAATATTTTTGTCATAATACTATCATTATTGTTTTATTCATTAATGATATCACTATTATACACAAGTATATATCCTGCCCTTAGTGAGTACACAGCAAAACTTCCAACACGTGTTTTGTGCGAAAGTCAAGTTTGTCGGAACTTTTATAGATTTATTCCGGAAGTCATTTATCATAGGGCACGTTAACTAACTAATGCCGGAAATGTTCATTTATGGAGGAAATATTCCCTCGTAAAAAGGATGATCGATCGCCACCCCGACACAACTATTACCCCGAGCACGCAACGGACCTTGTTTTGCAGATCGTTGACATGCTAAGTACGCAGTCACCAGGACCAGTGTCGCACGCAATAGATTATAATCTAATCTTGATAATCGTTAGAGAAAATTCATAGCAGCTGTTTGTATAGCCATCGAAAAATTCGCATGTTTTATTTTTTTCCCTTTAGCCTTGCTTGCTTATCATTGACACAGTCTGATGTCTCCTTGGAGTGAAGAGGATATACAGACGTATTAGAATATAATGCGTTCCCGCAAAAAATCTTGCGTAGGTTGTTCAATAAGAAGTGTGGTTTAATGTATGTTTTCAGACTCTTTTGACAATTACAGGAAAGGAAATATCGTACTCACATCTCCATATCTATCATCATCCATTATGGCTTTAAATCATGAAAAATTCTTGCCTGGACAGCCTGTGCATGCAGGTTATTCCAAGTATCTATATTTCTGCACGAAAAGTTGTATGCGTGTATGTTGGTTGGTTAGTTAAACTTATCACAGGAAACTTTTCCAGCCATTTTTTTTGTGCTCCATTCTAAATTAAGGTTATCGATCACGATATAAACCATATTTCAAGCATTTCTTATCGAAAAATATGTTAACTTTAAGGTTGGCAACTCTGTAACTGAAGCTTTCTCTGTGTATGGGACTGAGCTCTATATGATGACGCATAGAGCTCAGTGGTCATTGGGCACCTCTGTTTTCTGAAATCCTAAGACCGACCTTGACTTTAGTACATTTGGCAAGTAAATTTTGTGAGTTCCTAATAGAAGCTGATTTTCAATGCTTGGGATAACATATAACATATATATTCTTTCTTTTTCATTCATTAACTCATTAAGAAATTTGTGTATTGAGGTAGACACATGTGAAATATAAGACGAGATGTAGGAATCAGCCACATACTTGATGGATTCTTATGTGACGGATTGTGAACACTCAAGTAGAATAAATCTTATGGTAAGCTATTTATCCAAGGTAGTACTTATTGTTATGTTTAAGGAGATAAACAAATATTCTTCTTATTTTTCTATATTTTGGAAATGCTTTATGTTTGTTCGTGTAATTAGTAAACTATAACAAAGCCAGTGTCAATAAAAAACGGACACATTCGGCGTCAGTGGAGGCTGTGTTGAGTGATGGCACGGTCACGTTGTGTTGCGTGGTGGTGTTTTTGTGTTGCGTGAGGCTTGAGGATACTGGCTAGTCCTTCAATCTTTCCTTCCAGAACATGAAGAGGTAAGGATGCATTTGGTTACATATTAATAATCATAAAGACGTAATGAAGAGGATGTTTTAGGCTCCTCACAAAAAATTCCTCACAGCCAAACACAAACAACGCTTCTCCTCTGATTTCTCCATTAAGCCTTGATATAGTGTTATAGTCTTGTTTTGTGTACAGGATATTTTATAATTTGAATTTACACATGCAGGAATAACCAGTATATTGTCTGTATACTACATAAATATGCTTTCATTCCAATTGTTAGTAATGAGGCTGTCTTTTCTGATTACTGTCAAGTATGAAAGACTAGGCTGCGTAGATATATGCAATTTTCTCAAATTTTTGTCGGGTATATAGAAGCGATAGGTTACGGTAGATATGTTTTATAATGAGTTTCAAAACCTCGGTATTGCGTATAATAGCTGCTAGGAGTGAATTACAAAGCCTCAGTATTGTCCACAGTAATCAAGCAAGACAAACCTATGTGTGCAGTTAAGAATAGCTACTTATGCATCATCGCCTCCTTAGCATCATTTTAGTGACACCCTTGGGAGAGAGAGAGAGAGAGAGAGAGAGAGAGAGAGAGAGAGAGAGAGAGAGAGAGAGAGAGAGAGAGAGAGAGAGAGAGAGAGAGAGAGAGAGAGAGAGAGAGAGAGAGAGAGGAGAGAGAGAGAGAGAGAGAGAGAGAGAGAGAGAGAGAGAGAGAAAAAAAAAATAGAAGAGAAGAAAGTGAAGGCTTATAGTCAGACCGTCTTGTTCAAACATATGCCTCTCTCTGTTACCTAAACATATGTACTGAGCGGCAAGTATAAAGAAAAAAGACAGTTGAGCTATTTGTAAGTCAGTTTTGCCAATGAATAAAATGTTCATCCATCTTCGCCTCCACAAGTGAACCTGTCACACTCTAGCCACTAAATGGTCCGGCCTCTCATTCAATAATACAGAAGCACTCGTTTGACTCATAAATCACCACCTTCACCCATCTATCCCGCTCCCAGACGCTCACGCTTTTCCACGCTTACCTGAAGTCCATTTTTTTTTTTTCTTTTTTCATTCCAGGAAGTGTGGCGGGAAGGGGAAGAGGGGAAGGAGGGAGGGGGAAGGGGGAAATATGCCTTGCTTCCTCAATAACTCGAGTTGTAAATCGCCAACTTCCTTCTATTTTCCCCGGCGCAAACTAGCAAAATCGTCCTCTACCGGAGGCTATCGCACTGACGCCAACTCGCCCTGCATTGCAACCCGCAATCTCGCTATTGTGGATGAGAGAGAGACGTTCCGCTGTTTGTTTTTTGCGGCACTACACCTGGAGCTCCGCGGATCTGGGCCAGCCACAGGATTCCGGCCCAGGGAGACGCGCCCCCCCATCTCCAACTCCCTCAGGCTTATTAGACGCCAGATACTTTCAAGGCTCCCTTTTTTGTTTGAATTTCAAGTCAGTTTTTTGCCCTCCCATCTTCCAGTCATAACTTGCGAAAAATAACAGATCCTTGCCTACAGTTTTTTCCACTTTCATGTGGGGTTGCTAAGCTTGACTAGCCTCCTCCACTCACTTCTTCCTAGTGAATACCAGATAAACCCATGAACACAGTACGTGAATGCATGAATGGGCTAGTCCCTTGAGCATTACTTACTGCATCAAGAGAGACATGGGATCCACACTGTGATTAGAGAGAGAGAGAGAGAGAGAGAGAGAGAGAGAGAGAGAGAGAGAGAGAGAGAGAGAGAGAGAGAGAGAGAGAGAGAGAGAGAGAGAGAGAGAGAGAGAGAGAGAGAGAGAGAGAGAGAGAGAGAGAGAGAGAGAGAGAGAGAGAGAGAGAGAGAGAGAGAGAGAGAGAGAGAGAGAGAGAGAGAGAGAGAGAGAGAGAGAGAGAGAGAGAGAGAGAGAGAGAGAGAGAGAGAGAGAGAGAGAGAGAGAGAGAGAGAGAGAGAGAGAGAGAGAGAGAGAGAGAGAGAGAGAGAGAGAGAGAGAGAGAGAGAGAGAGAGAGAGAGAGAGAGAGAGAGAGAGAGAGAGAGAGAGAGAGAGAGATTCATAAACAGTCTCTTCTTTCCCGGAGACTTTTCTTCCTCATGCAGTTCCCTCTCCTCTCCCTCCCTCCTTACCTTCCCCCTGCACACCCACACTCCTCGCCGTGGGCTGCCGGTTGGAAGACTCAGCGCCGGTCATGGTGAGCCAGTACCACTTGTCTTAGGAAATAGGCACTCTTATGCCGTGCAGGTGTTCAGTACAAATCAACCAGTCATTATGGAAGCGTTGTTAACCAGCCAGATAGCCAGATGCATGAACATCAACGTATCATGTGATAAAAGGAGTACACATTAGAAAGGGTTTAGTACTTTCACTGTCCGCCCACGATGTTACACGCCACTTGCATAGCAGGGGTGAGGGCCAACCATCCCAGTCCTTCAGAATGTGCAGGGCCGACCACCTGAGCCCTCAAGGAAAAAAAATAGTAATACCCTACAGGCGCTATAGGCTCGCTCCAACGTAAAAAAATAAAAAGAGAGAAAAAAAGGGAAGCGATCTGTTTCCTTTGTGACCACAGGCTTTGCCAGATGTGTTACACGAAAAACACGCCATTACTAGGAAAAAGATAGTTGCATGCCTTATAACATTAGAGTAAGAACAGTAATATAGAAAGTGACGCTAGAATGCCAAAGAACAAGACCCTTTAGTAAAGTGAAGGGCACTACAGATTGTTATTGCTTTAGGCGCGACATGAACGGTTATTGTGCATATGTAAACACGCACGCGACTATGTGTGTTTGTGTGGGGAGGCAGGGAGACTGTTATGATATGATGACATGGATAGCAAAAGACAAACCAGAATATAAGTGTATATAATGTGCGTACTTATGTTCAGGA
>JACEEZ010001518.1:607500-615000 GCA_016584305.1 Chionoecetes opilio | reverse complement strand
AATTTTAGTTGCCACTTCAGGTGTTTTATTAAGGTTACAGCAACTAAAAAAAGTGTATCAATTTGGTAATCATGGCGGTCTGTGTGCGCAGTTCCGGTGTCTGCAGGCGTCAGCTTCCAACCGGCGGGAAGTGTAAACAAGCAAACAACAAAGCTGGTGTGTCCAAATAGCACGCGTTAATACATCTTATATACATTATACACACCACTGTAACCACACAGTGCCACAAATGTATCCTGTGTGCTCGCAGAAACGAAGAATGCTCATCATATGCGTATTGTTATGCCTCGCACGTAGGTTTTCTGTACTTGCAGCCTTCCTTCTGCGTCGCCTTCAGGAGATACAAAGCATTCCGTAGAGAAAGAAAGACTTCAAAAAGGTCTCTGAGGTTCACTCTTCACATATATTATCCATCTACTATGCTATGCCTGACTTCTTACTTACTTGATGTAGCTCAGACTGACTTATTCAGTACGTCTTTTATCTTCATCTATCCTGTGTGTCTTCTGCTTCACCCTGTACAAACCTCACTCAGTGACGTAAAATTTAACAAAACTTCAAGTCTGTGCCCCATTTATTACGATACAAGTCAACAGACGTACAGTGAGTATAGGACATTCGTTCTTAGGACAATGTGGGAGCTACGTCATCAACTCCTCTTCGCTGGGGGACTTGTTTCGCCTCTCGCTGTGGGGGAAAAGGAACTATTCCAACCCCGCAGGGAAGGGTCGCCTCCGAATCATGGCAAGGCTGCCTGAATATTGTCGCATCAATAGAAAATAACATATAACCAGACAATAAAGACAGCGGCGTAATAGCATTTTCGAATGTTTGGTTGTTGTGACCATCGAAATCAAGTTTGGTGCATTTTGCAGTCGCGAGAAGGATCTTTGGGGCGTAGCTTTTTTAAGAGAATGTCGCAGACTTGCTTAAAATTGCTGCAGAAAAGAAAATGGCATGCTTTATTTTCTCTCACAGCATCTCAGATTAGTTTGTCTTCCCGCGGAATCATTAACAGCCTACTTTATCAAGCGTGCCAACGCGCGAGAGTGTTATGGACGGAGGCTGGATTATATGGGTTTGCGGTTTGTCGCTTTAGAGATCGAGTATGATTAATTTGGTATTCTTCTATGAGTAATAGTTATAAGCAAGATGTTGAACACTTTGTTAGAGCTGCGTAAGTTTCGCCCCATTAAGGATAGTGACGTTCAATTCGCATGCAAGGAACTTTTTACTGATAAATGACATGCATTATATGTTTTCCCATGGTTAATCACCTGAGATTATGTTTGCCTCCTGCCGAACATGGCTCAAATTTAAGGAGGAAATTCTTGGAATGGGGATAGAGGGGAAGGAGGGAAGGGGCGGACAATGGGCATGCTATAATACCCATCGTCTGTCCACACGCTGTTCCGCCCCGCTGGACCGATACTGGTGCCCCGCCCGCCCCCGAATGCCTCTCCCCCTCCATACCCCCCTGAAGTTGGGGGTAAGCGTCTGTAGGAGCTGTTGGCGTGGCGTAGGTGAATCTGAAGGCGTATTAAACGGGTGAGGCTCTTGCAGGGTCGCCGAGGGTCGGCGCGCCCGCCACTTTGCTGGCTTGCACATCCTTCACGCTCCACCCTTCTTAAGACATTGGATATGAAAGCCTCTGCTTCCTTGTCCTCTTGTATCCGACGTTACGTATGTCCTTGCATGCTGCTTGATGTATTTTCTTTCCCTTCCCTACAGTTTGCGTCCCCCAACCCTTCCTTGCCCCACTATAGCAGTGTCGTCTTCCAACTATCATTCTGTATTGACCACGTCGTCCCTCACCTTCCCGTACTGGCTGTGTCATCCGTCATCCGTCTTCTGCAGTTCATTGCGTCTGCATTCCAGTTAATGTTCTTGAATCCCTTCCTTGATATACCTGATGATTTTGAAGTGTGCCACGATTTTGAAACCTTCTGCGGCTTCCTGTGTACCTATCATCACCACGTCCATCCTGTATTGTGGTGAAGGGCGCCACCTCATCACCCATCATCACTCTCCGCTGCCCTACCGTCGTCCACCTCCACGCATTGTCATTCGTCACATCACTGTCGATCACGCCATCACCGTATACACAACCCATCACCGGAAGTCACACCGTTCACCACCTTCCATCACTTTACCCATTATGACATCTATCGCCCGTCCATTACCATCCGTCACACCACCCATTACCGTCCCTTCACACTACTCATCACCGTCCACCACCAGCCATCACCACCCCTTCACCGCTTATCACACTGCCCATCACATTGTTCACACCGCATGCCATGAGGAGGTAATGAGGTGGATACGCAAGGCAAGGAAATGGTTAAGAAGGAATGACTGTTAAAGTGATTCGTTGATATGTGTATTACGCCTGTTGCCTCCAGTAATCTTTCCATAAACCTGTTGTTGTTTACATAAATATTAAACAGTTCAACGGAATAACTTTACGCCCAAGTCTCGTGCAGAGCCATACATACGTTCTATACATTTCTACGTATGCATAATTGTTATATGCTGTTTGTTGCTGTCTCTCTCTCTCTCTCTCTCTCTCTCCTCTCTCTCTCTCTCTCTCTCTCTCTCTCTCTCTCTCTCTCTCTCTCTCTCTCTCTCTCTCTCCTCTCTCTCTCTCTCTCTCTCTCTCTCTCTCTCTCTCTCTCTCTCCTCTCTCTCTCTCTCTCTCTCTCTCTTCTCTTCTCTCTCTCTCTCTCTCTCTCTCTCTCTCTCTCTCTCTCTCTCTCTCTCTCTCTCTCTCTCTCTCTCTCTCTCTCTCTCTCTCTCTCTCTCTCTCTCTCTCTCTCTCTCTCTCTCTCTCTCTCTCTCTCTCTCTCTCTCTCCTCTCGTCGTCTTTACTAGTTCTCCATTCGCGTCTCCTTCTTCTCAGCGGTTCAGTCCGCCTATTCTGCTACGTCACGCTTTCATCACGTCCACATCACTTGTCACTCTACTTGCAAAGTGTCTACGATCACTCAATCTTATTTCTTACTCTCTCACTCTCTCTCATCTCTCTCTTCTCTCTCTCTCTCTCTCTCTCTCTCTCTCTCTCTCTCTCTCTCTCTCTCTCTCTCTCTCTCTCTCTCTCTCTCTCTCTCTCTCTCTCTCTCTCTCTCTCTCTCTCTCTCTCTCCTCTCTTTCTCCAATTATTCATATGCTTGTACTCATTCTTACACGCGCCCCCCTCACGCACACAATAGATTAGTCTAGGGTGCAGGTGGTGGCCAGGAAGACATCTCATTCATCACTCGCATCTGACAATACAAATATTCAGCATCCACTCAGGCAGCCACTATGTTAGCCAGTCTTTCAGTCAGTGTCATCAGATCCTTAGCTGACCAGCCGATTAAGTTAAGAATAGACTAATTATCTGGGACTAAGGTGTGTGTGTGTGTGTGTGTGTGTGTGTGTGTGTGTGTGTGTGTGTGTGTGTGTGTGTGTGTGTGTGTGTGTGTGTTTGTGTGTGTGTTTGTGTGGTGTGTGTGTGTTTAATTCTTTACCTAAAAAATTAGAAGTGCATAAGTGTAGTTGCTAAAATTTGTGCTTAAATCCTTATCCTTTATCTTTGTTGGAACGGATAAAGTGGTTGATGGGGGACGAGATCAAGCTCTCATGACGACCGATGCCAAAATAACTAATATCGATATATCTAGTTATTTTGCCCGATGCTACAGGTGTCGCGTCTCCTCCACCTACCCAGCGGCTGATAGCAGGTGTGCCTCAGGGGTGTGCGGGGAGAGGGGGAAATGTGTGCAGGATATCCAAAAAGCACGAATCCTATAAACATTACACAGAAAGAGTAGCGTAAAATGGAAGCTTGTTGCGGAAACAGGTGTCTGGGTAAGTATTGCAGGGTGGGGGGAGCTGTCTGGCGTTATGATTATGTAGCGAAAACTGCACTTAGAAAATAAACGAAAGAAAAAATTGTAACACCAGAAAAGTAGTTACATCCAATATTGTTACACGGTCGTAAAAAAAAATTCTTGAATGCATTTTCCTTCGTAATGCCGAATAGATAGCGAAAACTGTGCTTAAAAGAAAGAAAAATAAAATGATAGCACCAGAAAAGTAGCTACATCCAATATTGTTCCACGGTCTTAAAAGAAAATCTAGTAAATCTAGAATGAATTTTCTTTCGTATTGCCAACCAAGTTATTGATCAAACGACGTGAAAAAAAACGAACGTGAGACTTTTAGATCGAGAAAGAAATCAACTTCATGAAACGTGATCACATATTCTCGCTAACAGCCATAAGATTGTAGTGGTAGCGAGTCTACGACGATAACTGAAACATGATAAGAGTGAACTGAAGATAAGGAATAGGATGACAGAATGAATATAAGAGAACGGGAGTCTTCATGAAACGTGATCAGTTACTCTCGCTAACAGCCATAAGATTGTAGTGGAGAATGACGATAACTGAAACATGATAAGAGTGAAATTAGGAATAGAATGACTGAATGAATATAAGAGAACGGGAGTCTTCATGAAACGTGATCAGTTATTTATGGTAAGTGCTAACAGCCATAAGATTGAAGTGAGAATGACGATAACTGAAACATGATAAGAGTGAAAATAAGGAATAGAATGACTGAATGAATATAAGAGAACGGGAGTGATTGCAGGGAAGGGGGAGGGGGATGCAGGTCTCCCTTTTCGTGCCGCCATCCTGCACGCTTGATAGAGGTACGTACAGAGCCGTGCCATCGCCATCACCGTGCAGTCCGCCCCTCCCCCCGACACCCACGCCCCGCCCTTCACCTCTCGGGGGCGGGGGCGGGGAAAGGGAAGGGGAAAGGGAAGGGGAAGGGGAAGGGGAAGGGGAAGGGAAGGGGTCATGCTGCCGAGGGAGGAGAGGGGAGGGTTGATGTCATGTCAGGAAGATGTAAATTCCCGTCATAGTTTTCAATGCCTGACTCCATCTAGCGGTATTTATAAGGGTTGTAAAATAATACTATACGTACAGGCTGTTGTAAATCATGATAATATTACCTTGCATCTCCATGTCTGCCTCAGTCTCTTTCTCTCTCTTTCTCTTATTTTCTCTCTTATTCTCTCTCTCTCTCTCTCTCTCTCTCTCTCTCTCTCTCTCTCTCTCTCTCTCTCTCTCTCTCTCTCTCTCTCTCTCTCTCTCTCTCTCTCTCTCTCTCTCTCTCTCTCTCTCTCTCTCTCTCTCTCTCTCTCTCTCTCTCTCTCTCTCTCTCTCTCTCTCTCTCTCTCTCTCTCTCTCGCTCTCTCTCTCTCGCTCAAGATTACAGAGTGTGGGGTAAGTGATGGAGGACAAAGCCTAGGGGAGCCCCTCATCACACCCGGCGCGCTGCCACTGCCTCTAATCACTCCACCAAATTCCTGATTGCTTGAAGGAGACAAGAACACGGCGCGGCGTCACGGAACATCCCAATCCCGTAGCTTAGGGCGCCTTCTGTTGACATCTCGCAGTAGGATTTGTTTATCCAAGGCCAAGGGAATTAAGACCTCTCTCGTTCTCTCCCATACCTCTCTCTTCTCTCTCTCTCTCTCTCTCTCTCCTCTCTCTCTCTCCTCTCTCTCTCTCTCTCTCTCTCTCTCTCTCTCTCTCTCTCTCTCTCTCTTCCTTTTGGCCTTGATTTACTCTATAATGTTTTATTTTTCTAGCGTCGCATGTAATTGTTTTTCATGACTCTTTTTCAATTTTGTTCTTTCTTTGAGGATACATTTATTTTGTCCATATGTGTTTGTCAGTGTATACCAGTGGTTCTAAAACTTTTTTGCCTCGCACCCCCTACGACGTGACCCGCCGTCATTATGGACTGCGCTACCAAGGTATGTAAAACTTTCCAAGATCTCAATGTTCTCGCCACACGCATGAACAGACTGTACTGCTTCATCTAGTAAGCCTCCAAACACCTGGACCTTGGTCTTGAGCCAGGAGACCTCAAGTCCCAAAGGCTTTGCCTCCTCGTGCAGCGCCTCGAGAGCCATCACCAGGACCTCCAGCGACTCAGCAAAGATTACTGCATCATCGGCAAAAACTAGATCAGTGATCCTGGTGTTGCCGACGGATGCTCCACAATCACTTTGATCTACAACCTTGTCCAATACCCAGTCCATACAAGCGTTGAAAAGTGATGGGGCAAGGACGCACCCTTGCCTCACTCCTGTATTCACAGGAAAGAAGCTGGATACACCTGCCCCACACTTCACAGCACTCTCAGTCCCAGAATACAGACCAGTTATCAAACCAATAGTCCTTGCAGGAATCCCTCGAAGTCGCAGAAGATCCCAGAGTGACTCACGATGCACTGAGTCAAACGCCTTTTGAGATCAACATAGGCTGCAAGCATCCCCTGTCGAAACTCACGTCGGCGTTCCACCAGGACACGAAGCGCTAGGATACGGTCCGTTGTTGACTTACCAGGCGTGAACCCAGACTGCTGAGGTCTCTGATGCTTCACCAGATGACTGCGAATCCGTGTCAGCAATATATGGGCAAGCACCTTGCCTGGTACGCTGAGCAGTGTAATACCGCGGTAATTGTTGCAGTCCTGACGGTCCCCTTTCCCTTTCCAGATAGGGACGACCAGCCCCCTTTTCCAGTCAGGAGGAATGGTACCTGATTGCCACACGGCAGTCAGGACAGCATGCAACCCGCGGATCATGGCCTCACCCCCAGCTTTGAGGAGCTCTGCACTGATATTACAAACACCAGTTGCCTTTCCACCCCTCAACTTTGCTACAGCCTCTCTGACTTCGTCAAGAAAGGGTGCGGTTTCGTCAATGGGAGGATCGGTATCCACTGCTTGTAACCCAGTGGTGTGAAGCTGCTCAGTTGGAGGGTCCACCGTAAACAACTGCCCAAAGTACTCAGCCCAACGTAATACAGGTTGACCATCACTAATCCGGCAACCACGGGACCTTAGGACTGCCGGATTTTCGAAATTTCCTGATTAATGATGTTTTGTCCCCTGACTCTATATATGCTGTATATAGGGCCCCGTACACAGGGCCCCGTCTTTCTACTCTAGTCTCCTGTCCCACTCTTCTCTCCCTAAGACTGTCTGTTACATCTCGAAACGGGATTTGTTTTTTATAATGTATATTGTTTTATTTTTCTAGCGTGTCTCGTAATTGATTTTTTTAGAGTATATTAGAGTATATTTTTTCCTTCTTTGATGAATACATGTCTTGTATATGTGTATTTGTGTTTTTTTACTGTTATTTGAATTTTCGTGCATATTTGTAGCTTCCGTTTTGTCTTTATAAAGTTTTAGGAACATCGCTTTTCGTAGGGTAAGCCAACCACGGTATCAGTGTTATATATTGCTACCTAATTGTCTGCCTCTTTCTATTCATGTGATCGCATTTTTGTTATCTTGAAAAGTAAATAGGTAACAACGTGTTCGATTGTTACCTATTTTAACTGCATGAAAATGGATAAATAACATGGATAAATAACTAAAGATAATGGATAAATAACAGCGGCAATGTGATTTTTTTTTTTTTTTTTTTTT
>JACEEZ010001518.1:597500-600000 GCA_016584305.1 Chionoecetes opilio | reverse complement strand
ATTTTCCCCCATGCTTGCCCTTTTTTTCCATTTCTACTCTTCTATTTTGTGAGCTTGAAATTATCTTTCTTTACCTTTTTCAATTCCCATTTCATCTAATTTCTATTCCTTCTCTCCCTTTTTCCCCCCCTCCTCTTTTCTTTTCTTCCTTTTTCCCTTTTTACTGATGCCCCTTAAAATAAAAACATTTCAGCTTCCCCCCATTCCTTTTTCCCCCTTTTGCCCAAAAACCTCCCCTTTCCCTAACCCCCCCCCCGCTCTTCCGTCGGCCCCTTTCGGGGTTACTGTTTTTTAAAAACAATAAATGCCGTTACAGGGAACTCTTACCTTCCTTTTTTCCTGGGCCAACAAAGGGGGTTTTGGGGGATTAATGGTTTTTGGTTTTGAGGGGTTGGGTTTGAAGGTGACCTGTGGGTATTTTGGGGTTTGGGGAACCAAAGGGGGGGGGCTTGGTGGTTTTTGGGGGGGGGGGGTTTTGGGGCCCGGGGTTGGGGGTTTAAAAATTTTGGGTTTTTGAGGGGTTGTTTTTGGAAATTGGGGGGGGGAACTCCAATAAGTGCGGGCCAATATGTGAGGGGTACTGGAATGGTTTTGAGACACTTATTATGAGGGTTGCGTTAATATTTTTAAATTTAAAATTTTTTTTTTTTGAGGAAAGATGCGAAAGGGAGCACATTTCTCCAAGATCGCTGGGGAAAACCCTTTTGATTTTTACAAGAATGGCTTTTAATACCACTTTCTTTAAGGCCCATTAACCCAAAAAACATTTAGGCTTTAAAAATTCTCCTTAACTTTTTAATGGGTGGGGGGTGGGGTGGGTGGGTGGTGGGTGGGTGGGTGGGTGGGTGGGTGGGTGGGGGGGGGGGGGGGGGGGGGGGGGGGGTGGTGGTGGGTGGGTGGGTGGGTGGTGGGTGGGTGGTGGGTGGGTGGGTGGTGGGTGGGGGGTGTGGGTGGGTTGGTGGGTGGGTGGGTGGGTGGGGGGTGGGTGGGTGGGTGGGTGGGTGGGTGGGTGGGGGGTGGGTGGTGTGGTGGGTGGGTGGGTGGGTGGGTGGGTGGGTGGGTGGGTGGGTGGGTGGGTGTGGGTGGTGGGTGGGTGTGGTGGGTGGGTTGGGTGGGTGGGTGGGTGGGTGGGTGGGTGGGTGGGTTGTGGGGGTGGGTGGGTGGGTGGTGGTGTGGGTGGGTGGGTGGGTTGGGTGGGTGGGTGGGTGGGTGGGTGGGTGGGTGTGGGTGGTGGGTGGGTGGGGTGGTGGTGTGGTGGGTGGGTGGGTTGGGTGGGTGGGTGGGTGGGTGGGTGGGTTGTGGTGGGTGGGTGGGTGGTTGGGTGGTGGGTGGTGTGGGTGGGTGGTGGGGTGGGTGGGTGGGTGTGGTGGGTTGGTGTGTGGTGGGTGGTTGGGTGGGTGGTGTTGTGTGTGGGTGGGTGGGTGTGTGGGTGGGTGGGTGGGTGGTGTGGGTGGGTGGGTGGGTGGGTGTGTGTGGTGGGTGGGTTGGTGGGTGGGTGGGTGGGTGGGTGGGTTGGGTGGTGGGTGGGTGGGTGGGTGGTGTGGGTGGGTGGTGGGTGTGGGTGGGTGGGTTGGGTGGGTGGGTGGTTGGGGTGGGTGGGTGGGTGGGTGGTGTGGGTGGGTGGGTTGGGTGGTTGGTGGGTGGGTGGGTGGGTGGGTGGGGGGGGGTGGGTGGGTGGGTGGGTGGGTGGGTGGGTGGGTGGGTGGGTGGGGGGTGGGTGGGTGGTGGGTGGGTGGGTGGGTGGGTGGGTGGGTGGGTGTGTGTGTGTGTGTGTTGGGTGTGATGTGTGTGTGTTGTGTGTGTGTGTGTGTGTGGTGTTGTGTGGTGTGTGTGGTGTGTGTGTGTGTGTGTGTGGTGTGTGTGTGTGTGTGTGTGTGTGTTGTGTTGTGTGTGTGTGTGTGTGTGTGTTGTGTGTGTGTGTGTGTGTGTGTGTGTGTGTGTGTGTGTGTGTGTGTGTGCGTGCGTGTGTGTGTGTGTGTGTGACTGTGTGTGTGTGTGTGTGTGTATGTGTGACTGTGTGTGTGTGTGACTGTGTGTGTGTGTGTGTGTGTGTGTGTGTGTGGTGTGAGGGGTTGTACGTGTGTGCTTACGTGCGTTTAGAGTAAGTGTGTGTGTACGTGTGTAGTGTGCACTCTCCTATTGACGATTTTTTAGGATCACCTCATAAATTCAAGCTAATTTTTGTTCTTCTTTTCGTATTTATGAACCTTACCTTCATTTCAAGCCTTTTAACATATATACCCATGTGCCTTCCTGTACCAGACGAGGGAAAATGTCTCCCTCCAGTGTTGTCTGCTGACCAAGTAATGTCTATGAAAGGTGTGTGACTTATGGTTGTGTATTGAAGAATTATCCAGTATTGTATTAATTTAATAGTAAACCTTCGATGCTCTGTTCCACGTATTACCTTAGTTTGCTGAGGGTCATTTAAGTTCTCTTCAACTCATTTGGTTTTATTTCATTCTTCCCTCTGCACATCCTTCGTTATTCCTACTTGTTG
>JACEEZ010001518.1:572500-585000 GCA_016584305.1 Chionoecetes opilio | reverse complement strand
AGAGAGAGAGAGAGAGAGAGAGAGAGAAGCAGGCAGATTGAGAGACAGAGGCAAACATCATTCAGGCAGGTAGCAGATTTAACAAGATAGAAGGGAAGCAGCAGGAGCATAGGTAAGTTAAGGTAGGTAGGTAGGTAGGTAGGTAGGTAGGGGGAAAGAGAGAGAGAAAGCAGACAAGCAGACAAACATTCAAGCAGGCAGCAGCAGACTAACACGATAGAAGGGAGGCAGCAGGAGCATAGGTAAGGTAGGTAGGTAGATAGGTAGGTAGGTAGGTAGGTAAGGAAGGGAAGGAGGAGAGAGGGACGGAAAACTACCGCCACCCGCTCTTTATTTACGGTGCTGGACTCCAGAAGGAAGATGAAGAACGCTAAGGCGGGTGTGTGTTGGAGGTTTCTTCCAGCCACCCAGACACCCAAGATGATATCTCCTGGACTCACCCCTCCCGTCCCATCTTCCAGACCCCCACCACCCTATCCCCAACCCACACCCATCCCCCAGACCCCACCACCCTATCCCCAACCCACACCCATCCCCCAGACCCCCACCATCCTCTCCCCAACCCACACCCATCCCTCAGACCCCCACCATCCTCTCCCCAACCCACACCCATCCCCCAGACCCCACCACCCTATCCCCAACCCACACCCATCCCCCAGACCTCCACCATCCTCTCCCCAACCCACACCCATCCCTCAGACCCCCACCATCCTCTCCCCAACCACCCCACCCAGACACCCCCCATCCTCTCCCAACCACCCCATCCCCCAGACCCCCACCATCCTCTCCCCAACCCACACCCATCCCCCAGACCCCCACCATCCTCTCCCCAACCCACACCCATTCCCCCCATCCCCCCCCCGAAGCCAGACTCGCCCCGCACCATAATATACTGTTAATAAATTTGGGGGTTAGAGGGAGGGGAGAGGGGGTAGAAGCAGTTTTTTGTGTCGTTGTATCCATCCTTAATTATATTTTGCAGGGGAAGAGGAGGAGGAAGAGGAGTAGTAAGAGAGAGAGAGAGAGAGAGAGAGAGAGAGAGAGAGAGAGAGAGAGGAGAGATGAAGAGGGAGAGAGAGAGAGAGAGAGAGAGAGAGAGAGAGAGAGCATCAAGAGACAGATGGAGAGCACAGAGAGAGAAAGAGAGAAAAGAGAGAGGGGAGAAGAGAGAGAGAGAGAGAGAGAAGAGAGAGAGAGAGAGAAGGAGAGAGAGAGGAGAGAGAGAGAGAGAGAGAGGAGAGAGAGAGAGAGAGCATGCAAGAGACAAGATGGAGGAGGCACAGAGAGAGAAAGAGAGAGAGAGAGAGAGAGAGAGAGAGAGAGAGAGAGAGAGAGAGAGAGAGAGAGAGAGAGAGAGAGAGAGAGAGAGAGAGAGAGAGAGAGAGAGAGAGAGAGAGAGAGAGAGAGAGAGAGAGAGAGAGAGAGATGAGGAAGGCAAATAATGACAGGAATAGCAGGTGATTGAGGTAGAGAAACAAGTTAATGAAAGAAATATTGCCTTAAGATGGAAATGTAAGAAGGAAATGCAAGGAAACGTTCATATTCCTTGATAGAGAGGTGGGGGAGAGATGAAGTAACCGAGAGGGAAAGATTAAAGGATGATGAAGAGAGGGATATATGCAAGAGGGAGAGGGGGGAAGGCATGAATTGAGAAAGGAAGGGAGCAAGGGAAGGAGAGGAGAGTTTGGAGGGTTGCTTCAAATGGAGACACTATCACTATACGTACAGTGGATGGAGGGAAGGATAGAGGGATGAATTGATAAAGGGAGAGAGAAAGGGAGGGAGAAAAGAGAGTTTGGAGGGTTGCAGGGAAGGGAGAGACACGTAAACAGTGGATGGAGGGAAAGATAGAGGGATGGATTGAGAAAGGGAGGGAGAAAGGGAGGGAGAGAGGAGAGTTTGGAGGGTTGCTGGGAAGGGAGAGACACGTAAACAGTGGATGGAGGGAAAGATAGAGGGATGGATTGAGAAAGGGAGGGAGAAAGGGAGGGAGAGAGGAGAGCTTGGAGGGTTGCTGGGAAGGGAGAGACACGTATGTGCAGTGGATGGAGGGAAAGATAGAGGGATGGATTGAGAAAGGGATTGAGAAAGGGAGGGAGAGAGGAGAGTTTGGAGGGTTGCTGGGAAGGGAGAGACACGTAAACAGTGGATGGAGGGAAGGATAGAGGCATGACCGCTGTACTTGGAGGGGGAAGAGTAGTACAGTACATACATTACAGTATTCACTCAGACACACGTGGGTTTTTCTATATTTTTACAGGACAACTATCTTCCGACCAACATCATTCTACGTCTTTATATATTTGTTCTTTTCCTGCTGCTTCTTCTCTTCATCCCCCTCCTTATATTCCTACTATTTACTCTACCATGCATATGTTTTTATCATCATTACCATCATCATCATCATTAGCATCATTGTCATTAGCTCAAAGTTCACATTTTCTTTTCCTTTTTTTTGGTGTGTGTATGTTGCAGGGAATTATTTTTTTTGCAAATATTTTGTTTTCGTAACCATGGTATCACTCATATGTTTTTATCATCATTACCATCATCATCATCATTATCATCATTGTCAACAGTTCAAAGTTCACAATTATATTTTCTAGGTGTGTGGTGTTACAGGGATTTTTTTTTTTTTTTTTGGCAAATGTTTCGGTTTTGTAACCAGGCGATCCGAGATGCCACGCCCCTCGCACACCTGTGTCTGTATGGAACACAATGACCTCGGGCTGTCCTATGGTGTCCTGGTCTATTTTCAAGATCGTACCTTACATATATTTCAAAGTATTTTTCTTATACATGAAACCAGTGTATACAAATGAACTCATTTTTGGTGCAATATGGGCTAAGGAAGAGAAGCATATACGGACCATCATGTACGAAGATGCATATTGCTTTGTGGAAGCTGGCTAACTGGCTGTTTGACTGGCTGACTGGCTGCTTGACTGGCTGACTGGCTGGTTGACTGGCTAACTGACTGTTTGACTGGCTGATTGACTGGCTGACTGGCTGGTTGACTGGCTAACTGACTGTTTGACTGACTGGCTGACTGACTGGCTGTGACTGACTGGCTATTTGACTTGGTGACTGGCTACTTGGCTGGCTGACTGGCTGTTTGACTGGCTGACTGACTGTTTGACTGACTGGCTGACTGACTGGCTGTTTGACTTACTGGCTGTTTGACTGGGTGACTGGCTGTTTGACTAACTGGCTGTTTGGCTGGCTTGCTGTTTGACTAGCTGTTTGACTGGATGACTAGCTGTTTGACTGGCTGGCTGTTTGACTGGCTATCTGGTTGACTGACTGTTTGACTAGCTGTTTGACTGGGTGACTGGGGGTTTGACTGGCTAACTGGCTTTTTGACTGGCTGACTGACTAGCTATCTGGCTGGCTGACTGGTTGGTTGGCTGACTGGCTGTTTGAATGTTTAACTGGCTGGCTGGGTGGCTAAGTATCTGGCAAGCACCCAAAACACCATACCTTACCGAAGGACTTGTCGCTTTGCAGCCTGAATCTCTAGCAGCTTTTCCCTATATATATAATTTTTTTCCTCTCCGTCTTTCCAAAACGCATAACAAATGGAGCACTTGACTGGGGTGTAATGAGAGGATTCGCACCGTCATTACCCGGCCCGCCAGATGTAATTACCATGGCGAGAGTGCTGCGCCGAGGTGATGTAGAGGCGAACACGACCTTCCCCCGCGGCCAGGTAGACTCACGCTAATTAGGCGACGTTACCTGGACAAATTATACGACCATATAGGAATTAATCGCCACCCGTTGGATTTATAGGCGTGTCGATTTATTTTATATTCATCCACGTCATCTTGGCCTACATATTTGGGTATTTAGAAGAGGTAGGTCGAGTGTGTGTGTGTGTGTGTGTGTGTGTGTGTGTGTGTGTGTATGTGTGTGTGTGTGTTTAGTAAGGAATGGTGATATTATGCAGTGCTGGTAGTTGTGGAGGTGGTGGTGTAGTAGTAGTATCAGTAGTAGTAGTAGTTGTAGTAGTAGTAGTGGTGGTTGTGGTAGTAATAGTGGTAGTAGTAGTATTGCAGTTTGTTGTTTTTGTTGGGATGCTGGTGGTGGTGGTGGTGGTGGTGGTGGTGCTGGTGGTGGTGGTGGTGGTGGTGGTGGTGGTGCTGGTGGTGGTGGTGGTGGTGATGGTGGTGGTGGTGCAGCAAATACGGATACAGGAAGAGAATATAGGCGAAAAATAGATGAAATAGATGGAAAATAAAGAATATATATATACAAGACATAATCTAATGGTAACACAAATTATGGCATGAAGAAAAGAAACGAGGAAAAAAATATAAAAAGACGAAACACACACACACACACACGCAACTACCCCCCCCCCCCCCCACACACACATAAAAGCACACACACACAACACACACACACACAGACACAAACAAACACACCTGATCACAACATGCACCACACCTGCTACACATTTGGCCCGTAAATCACACTACATGCACACCTGTCCATTACACCTGCTACAACTGTACACCTGCTCTCGGCCACGCAACCAGGAACTGACATGTACTCGCAGCTTCATCTATCATCGTAATGGCCAACCTCTCCTTGAAGATAGCCTGTTGTAGCCTTGGCCTGCATGCTACACCCTACAGCCGTAACCTCTGCACTACATTATGAATGCCTCACCTCTGTAACACGCAAAAAAAGGGAGATGCCTGAACAACATAAAGAAGTACAGCTTCCCTCATAGAAATTTAGAAGTTTGGAATGGACTAAATGAGGAGGTGATATCGGCAAATAATGTGCACTAGTTGAAAGAAAGACTGGATAAATGTAGATACGGAGTGTGACACCACACGAGTGTAGCTCAGGCCCTGTAAAACACAACTAGTTAAATACAACTAGGTAAAGATGTAGGGTTTTTATCACAACGTCCTGATCTGTAACGCTAAGATTCCCGATTTGGCTTCTATACCGTCACCCAATGCGTCGCAGTGTAGTTAAAATGACACACTAGGAAAGTTTTGGGACTCACTGCAAAACTTTATGATTCAGAAAGTTTTATGGACGCCGCTAGACACTGTGACCCCTCTCGTTTAGTTATATTTTTTCTTTCTTTTTTTATTTCTCTCGGATGGTGAGTGAATGGGGAGGACATGTTATTATGGTGTGTTTGATGCGATGTTATATCATATTACTCGACGCTAACTTACTTCACCTGATGTTATTTCACTTATTCCATTTTTTCTTTCTTTATTTTTGTAACATATAGATAACCTGTGAAGTGATGTGACCTGATGAGAAGTAATCGAGCGTAAAGTTGTTGGGTCATGGCAAACCTATGACCCCTGTGTGACCTGATGTGATGCTTCTATGACCTCTGTGCCGCTCTGGTAAGGACATGAGGTGATTTTTTTGTGACCCGATGGATGACCTTTTGATAAGCGTTGGGTTTTTTGGCACCGTTTTTGTGTTCTTGTGTAAAATTGCTGACGTGTGTGTGTGTGGGTGTGTGTGTGTGTCTGTGTGTTGTGTGTGTGTACGTGTGTGTGTGTGTGTGTGTGTGTGTGTGTGTGTGTGTGTGTGTGTGTGTGTGTGTGTGTGTGTGTGTGTGTGTGTGTGTGTGTGTGTGTGTGTGTGTGTGTGTGTGTGTGTGTGTGTGTGTCGACTGGTCTGTCCGGTTTTTGGCATAAAACTATTATCATTTCTTTTTACATCATCATTATCTTCTTCCTCCATCATTCCTTTTCCTCCTACTCCCACTTATTATCCTCCTCCTCCTCTCCTCCTCTCTCTCCTCCTCCTCCTCCTCCTCCTCCCTCCTCCTCCTCCTCCTCCTCTTCCTCCTCCTCCTCCTCCTCCTCCTCCTCCCTCCTCCTCCTCCTCCTCCTCCTCCTCCTCCTCCTCCTCCTCCTCCTCCTCCTCCTCCTCCTCTTTATCATCATCATTATTATGACATCAACAGCAGCAACACTAACACTATGAATGATAGTTGCAATGACAAAAGTAAACTACTGCTACTATAACTGCTAATAATACTCATAATAATGATAAAAATGATAATGATAATAATAATAACAACAACAATATAATCAATAATAATAATAATAATAATAATAATAATAATAATAATAATGATAATCGTAATAATAATAACAATAATATTTATAATAGTAATGATAATAGCAATGACACCAAAATCAAAATAATGAGAATAGTACGGATAATGATAATGATAGTAGTCGTAGTAGTAGTAATAGTAGTAGTAGTAGTAGTGGTGGTGGTGGTGATGACAACCAGCACCACCATCACCACCAATCACCACCACACCACACCACACCACCACCACCACCACCACCACCACCACCATCACCACCACCACCACCACCACTACCACTACTACCACCACCACCACCACCACCACCACCACCACCACCACCACCATCACCACCACCACCACCATCACCATCACCATCACACCACCACCACCACCCACCACTACTACCACCACCACCACTACGATTCCCACCCCCCCACTAACACCACCACCACACCACCACACCACCACCACCACCACCACCACCACCACCACCACCACCACCACCACACACACCACCACCACCACCCCACCTACACCACCACCTTACAGCCTGCACACATACCCTGGAAGCCTGCGCGATCCTCCACCTCTGACACTCGTAATCACCTCGTCAGGAGTAATTTCACACCTCAGTGACGATAATTGGCCCCGGTTGGTAATGTCCACAATTCACGTGAACCTCAATTTTACGAGGGTGTGTTTCCATTAGTTATTATTTTGAGTGACATACGTGTTTATTAGCCTCCTCCATAGCCCTTGCGTGATGCCTCAAACCCTACAAAACCAAGAGAAAGGGACGGTATGTAGTTAGTGATAGATTGAGTCATTTCTTTCGCCATTCAGTATTTGTAGCCATTTGTCTTGTCATTTTTGTTTCCTTTTATCGTCATTATCTTCATCATTATTCTGAGTATTATAATTTTGCAGTAACTGTGATAAATGAATGTTTTGTGTGTGTGTGTTCTGTGGTTTTGTACGAGTAATGAAGGGATTGGTGGACGGCAATGCTTCGGTGACCAGGATGTGTGTGTGTTATTTTCTTCTTTACTTTATGAACCTTTATCGCAAACAATTTTTTGAGTGAGATTTTCGAAGACTAATGATTATGCAGATATGTTTTGCCCAAACAACTTGCTGTCTGGAAAGTCAAAAATGGCCGTGACTCTGATGTCCCTTATTTGAAAGAGTGACATTTTTGTTCGGTTTGATTTAAGTTGACTGATCGATTCGCCTGTTACTCGTTAAACGTTGACTCGATATCCATTAATTAAATCTGCGTCAGAGTAGATAAAGTGACGGATAAAAGTCTGTATCGAAGGTTTGTCTACACCGCCCTATACATGCTCTCTCTCTCTCTCTCTCTCTCTCTCTCTCTCTCTCTCTCTCTCTCTCTCTCTCTCTCTCTCTCTCTCTCTCTCTCTCTCTCTCTCTCTCTCTCTCTCACACACACACACACACACACACACACACACACACACACACACACACACACGCACACACACCACACACCTGCCATGTCCTCATAAGTTAATGAAGTACAGGTGTTCGCCATACGTGTTAGATGCCATTAACTCCTCTTTTTACACTCATTCTATCCCGATTCCCCTTTTTTGTGTGTGCCTAGAAGTCCATCTGGCATCTGTATTGTTCTCGTGTGACTAATAGAGATAGAACGTTGTCTCCTGCTCTGTCCTCACCTGATCATGTGTTCTATTTCACTGAACATGTGAAGTCTGTTGGAGGAATTTGGAAAGTGTCTATTAATTCGTTTGTATCTCTCTCTCTCTCTATCTCTCCCTATCTATCTACCTATCTATCTATCTCTATCTATCTCTATATTTCTCTCTCTCTCTCTCTCTCTCTCTCTCTCTCTCTCTCTCTCTCTCTCTCTCTCTCTCTCTCTCTCTCTCTCTCTCTCTCTCTCTCTCTCTCTCTCTCTCTCTCTCTCTCTCTCTCTCTCTCTCTCTCTCTCTCTCTCTCTCTCTCTCTCTCTCTTTTTTTTTTATCTCTCTCTCTTTAATCTCTCTCTCTCTCTCTCTCTCTCTCTCTCTCTCTCGCTCTCTCTCTCTCTCTCTCTTCTCTCTCTCTCTCCTCTCTCTCTCTCTCTCTCTCTCTCTCTCTCTCTCTCTCTCTCTCTCTCTCTCTCTCTCTCTCTTCTCTCTCTCTCTCTTTCACTGATCGGGTAACCATCTTATTGCCTGAAAGTAGCTGTAATCGGGCGTCACCAGGTGCCATTCCGGAGCGACCCGTCGATATCGCGGGGAATCAATAACAGTGGGAAGAGTGACAAGAGAGGACAGACTCTTGAAAAAGCAGCAAAACTACTTGCGTTGCCGACACATCAAGATGGAACAATGCTAATGTATAAAATGTTAACTTGTGGACGAGCAAGGAACCAAGAAAATGTATATAGATAAATAAATACATGAAAAATGTGGATATTTGAATAAGTGAAGAATATGAATATCAAGGAAGAAAATATAAACAGAGGAAAAATATTTACAAATGACGATAATGAATAACTGAATTATTTAAAATGAATAACTTAAAAATTATATTAACATATAAATGAATGATACTGACTGTGTGCGACAAAGGAGTGAATTTCTTATATATTCCATGTTTCTTATAATTTAAATCTCTCTCTCTCTCTCTCTCTCTCTCTCTCTCTCTCTCTCTCTCTCTCTCTCTCTCTCTCTCTCTCTCTCTCTCTCTCTCTCTCTCTCTCTCTCTCTCTCTCTCTCTCTCTCTCTCTCTCTCTCTCTCTCTCTCTTTGTTTCTCTATTCGTGTGTGCTATAAAGTATTCAAGTATAAAACCTCCCCTTAACCCTCCCTCAACCCTAAAGTATAAACCCTCCCTTGAACGAGCTACTCTGTATCGTCTTTATGTACCTGTTATCTTGCACGCTTTTAAGTCTCTGCAGCTTTATACCCTAAGGAATAAAAGAGACATGAAATAGCCAGATGAAATAATAGGACAACGTGGTCAAATGTCACACCCCTTAAAGTAATCCCTTTTCATTCCCAAACCGCCTGAAACACAAGCATTTTTCACGGTACATACATATGCATTATTTTTTTGCTTTCTCTCTCTCTATCGCTCTCTCTTCTACCGTATTAAACCGAGCATCCGGCAAGACACCACTCCACCGGATACAGTTAAAACACCTTAGATACACCGATTACGAGAAAGGGACCCAATAACGTCCGTCTTTTTTCTCTCTTTTTTGCCGTCACATTATTGAATTGAAACACCTCTGGCTGTGTTCCATGTGTAAGGACGTCTGTACCTTCCCCGATTCGCCACTTCCCGGAATGTGCGTACCGTAAATGATCGTTGTTGATGGAGTAAAAACAGAAGTCCGCAGAAGACAGGAGGCTGGTCTGTTTCTCTCCTTCAGTGAGTGTCTCTTGCTAGCACACGACATGAGGTTTTTTTGTCCACGTGGAGTAAGTCTCGACGTAGAGAACTGTTGTTGCTGCTGTTACTTTTTTCAGGGATTCTTTTCTTCATTCTTTCTATATATCGCGCATTTGCCTTTGTATTTTTTTCTTATCCCTGTTTCTCTTTCTCCTCTTCTTCCTAGTCAGTTCTATGCCTTCTAGTCCTTCCATGCGTGTTCAGCATATGCAATTGTACACGCATAGTACATCTGCTTACACGCACGCGCAACCCACACTCCACTGTCACAATGCACAACACACCAAGTACATCCACACCACACCACAACACCACACACACACACACACACACACACACACACACACACACACACACACACACACACACACACACACACACACACACACACACACACACACACACACACACACACACACACACACACACATTCAGGGAGAGAGAGAGAGAGAGAGAGAGAGAGAGAGAGAGAGAGAGAGAGGAGAGAGAGGAGAGAGAGAGAGAGAGAGAGAGAGAGAGAGAGAGAGAGAGAGAGAGAGAGAGAGAGAGAGAGAGAGAGAGAGAGGAGAGAGAGAGAGAGAGAGATGAGGAGAAGAGAAGATGAGAGAAAGGAGGAATGGAAAATTGATGGTAATGCACTTTTTGTCAATTTGCATTTCATATAAGACGGAAGGATGAGTGACTTTTCAAGACGTCTGCGTATGTGTGTATGTGTATGTGTTTGTGTGTGTGTGTGTGTGTGTGAGAGAGAGAGAGAGAGAGAGAGAGAGAGAGAGAGAGAGAGAGAGAGAGAGAGAGAGAGAGAGAGAGAGAGAGAGGAGAGAGAGAGAGAGAGAGAGAAAAAAAAAAGAGAGAGAGAGGGAGAGAATGAGAAATAAAGAGAAAGAGAGAGAGAGAGAGAGAGGGTGGCGGCGGGGCGGGGTACACATTGTCGCGACGTCCCTGCCCGCCACTCCCACCTCGGAGGGTAAACAATCGCTCTCTATACATATCAAACTAGACTGTACACCGATGGCTGTTTTTTCCTCTGACTTTCTCTCTTACTTCATCTCCTTTGCTCTCCATTTCTCTAGATGGAATAATGTTGATTGCGACAAAAGCTAATTTTACAAATTGTTTTATTTAGACATTCAGCCTCACTCTTGTCATATATTGAATTTTGTTGAACTCTAGATATTTTGAATCGAGGAGTGATATTTATTTGATCAACGTGACCTGGGTTGAACCGTAGCAGGAAAATAAGCATATGCATATACGACCCACAGTGTGATTTGTATTCCAGAATATTGTCTCTACCACTTTTAAACTCAATAAACATATCAGAAAGACGGCTGGTTTATTCCCCTGCACTTGATCTATTCAAATTCATTCATTCTGTTCGAGTCATGTGTGTGTGGATATTGAAACGATATATCACTCGGATTTGCTTCATATTTCCTCATCGAAACTAACATAAACGCGCACGAGAGGAAATAATGATGCACGTTCAGATACACGTTACGCTTCCGTGCCCAAACACACACTGCAATTTCTCAGCCAACGCCAAAATGCTAATTCTTTTTTCGGCAATTTCAACTCGACAAAGGTACTCCGTCGGGACAGCGGCGCACCGCATTGAACCTCCGGGAATCAGACTGCGGAAAGTTATAATGTCACATGAGGTATGTCTGTGCCTCCCGCCCTACCTCCACCTTCGGGTCGGCCAAAGGGAGGTATTAAGGCGTCCTCTCACGCCCCGGCCGTCCATCCATCACTCACACAGCATGTCGCGGCACCGCGCCCGCCCGCCGCCACGTCGGGCCGGCGACGCGGCGAGCATGGACGACGATGCTGTGTCTTCTACTGATTGACACACTGAAGCAGCACTGCTAACACTATGCGATGTGTGTACCATTAGATTACTACTGCCTCTGCTGATGTTGCATTGTGATTATCCATGGTAGTTGAAGTCGTGTCGTATAAATGATAACAATAATTTTGTAATAGCTATGAATATAACATAAATATTATTGATGATAACGTTCATGATAATGATAATATTTGTAATAGTTATACTAATATTGATCATAATAATATTGATAATAGCAATAATGATAATTATAATTATTATGATATTAATAATGATAATAATCATAATCATAATGAAAATAATGATGGTAATGATAATGATAATAGTTATGATAATAAAAATAATAATATGATAATGACAGTAATGAAATATTAATTATAATAATAGAAATATTGATAATAATTACAAAAATAATAATGATAATAATAACAATAAAAGTAATGATTACTATTAACATTATTGCAATGTGCACTTATCATTATCATTGCTGCTGTTGCTGTAATCATTATTGTTATCATTGTTACTTTTCATCTTGCTGGTGATCATGGTTATCATTATTACCACTTTTAACATTTCTGTTACCACTACTACTACTGCCAATACTGGTACTGCTTTTAACACTACCGTTACTGCATACTACATGATATAGTTGTAGTATTTCTAGCAGTATTAGTATTATCACAGGATCTCCGTAACTACAGCAGCATTACTCTAGCGCATTACTTTTAGTCTTATGAGACACATCACTCTTGGTCGCTGACTAGTATCACCACCATCACTACAACCATTGTTACTTGTGTTGTAATACTCGCCGCACGGTTCTACTCTTCTTCCTAGACACTCTTGGTTCTACAGGTTCTGGTTCTTGGTTCTACACTCTTGCTGGACACTCGATGCGATTTCCTTCACTCCTTCACCAATTCCAAAGTTGTCTTCGGTAGTTTCCATCGTTGCATGCAGTAAGCACACCTCAATAGCAACTTATTATTCCACTTGATATATAATATACATGCACAGTTGCAGAGTAGGCGTAAATACGGTCACTTTACACGTACAATGCATTTCCACTGATTTTTTTTGTGTGTGTCTCTTTTACTCTGCAGCTGGCGTTCACTATAGACATTTGCTTCTCGTTCCTGCA
>JACEEZ010001518.1:540000-567500 GCA_016584305.1 Chionoecetes opilio | reverse complement strand
AAATTGGCCTAGTGCCTGTCCGAGTGCCTTGGAGCAGGTGCCACCTGGTCCAGGAGGAAGAGAGGACGCGAGGGCCTTCTCGGTGTCGGAGCTGCACACACATGACTGAGATGCAGCCTCCCAGTCTCCCTGAGCATCATCACCGGCACAAATTACTCAAATAATCATAATTTCCACAGTAATTTGGGCCCGCCGATTGGACGGTATTAGGCGGGGCGGCCGCCGACGTTTTAGAAATGTTTGGTTCGGCCGCTCGATTCTAAGGTGGCGGGTGCGGCGTGATGGCGCCCTTTCCTTCATCACGTCCCCGCCCGGAGGCTCCACGAGTGACGGACCCTTGACTGGCGACTCTTCTCACCACCAGCACCAAGCCCAACGACACCGCCAACAACGCGAGGTGGAGGCAGTAGTGGCACGTCAGGCGAGTGTAAAGAAATGGGAAGGAGCCACACGGAACTGAAATAATATATGACCTCCGCCATAACTATTGGACGAGACAATTTTCATTCCTGGTCTTGTTCCGCGATCACCTGACACTGACAGCCGCTGACCACTACATTCTGGACGGCGCTGTGACTCACCACCCAACACTGCCCTCCTTCCTTCCTTCCTGAGGTGACTGGATACTGTGGGAAGCGGAAAGGACCTATGGCAACCCTGCTGGACAGCTAAATCGGTTCGAAATCATCTCCCCAAATCGCAGATGCATCCCTAAGCAATACGAGGCTCGCGGAGTGCCTCAGTTTCTTGCTACCTTTTCAGAATGGATCGTCGGGGTGCGTGTGGAAGGTCACTGCGGGTGTCAGCAGAGGGACAAGTGAACGCTGCAGGGGCCGACGGAGGGCTAAGGGGCGGCCGCTACTCATCTGTAAGGGAGACGTCTGCTTTGATCGTAAAAAGGGAAAGAAAGATAAATATTAACTCAGTATTTCTTGGTCTCGAACGTAGACGATGACGATGGTGACAAAGGCGGTGGCGGAGGCATAAGCGAAGGAGGAGACAACGAAGGCGATGAGAAACGAAGAGGGGATGATAATGGTGGAAGAGGAGGAGGAGGAGAGGATGATGGTGGTGGTGGTTGTGAAGAAGTAGGGGAAGGCGGAGGAAAGGGAGAGGAGGCAGTAATGATGGAGGAGGAGGAGGAGGAGGAAGAGGAAAATGACAAACCATAAAGGGAGGGAGAAGAGAGAAGGTCAAGGGAGGGATGGTATGAGAGAGGGGAGAGAGAGAGAGAGAGAGAGAGAGAGAGAGAGAGAGGAGAGAGGAGAGAGAGAGAGAGAGAGAGAGAAGAGAGAGAGAGAGAGAGAGAGAGAGAGAGAGAGAAGAGAGAAGAGAGAGAGAGAGAGAGAGAGAGAGAGAGAGAGAGAGAGAGAGAGAGAGAGAGAGAGAGAGAGAGAGAGAAAAATTACCCGTAAAGTTGGCAGATGTAGTCCCAGCATCTTACCACATTTTCTTTCTTCCTTGACTCACAAACTCACATCCTCCTGCTGGCTTTGGTTCCCTATAGATCTCCTTCATCCCTTCCTGACGGAGCTCTTCCTTCTACTGGGTAACGCTAATCCTCGACAAGGGAAGGAATGGGGCAAATATTGGGCCAAGTGTCGATATTGGCATCGTAGAAGAAGCGTCAACATACTCGCTCTGCTGAGACAATTTGGGGGGTTAGGCCAAATTGTGGAAGGGAAGAATGAAGAGAGGGAGACAGAAGGAGAGAGGGAGAGGGAAAGAGGGTAGAGGAGAGCGCAGGGTGGGAGGTAGAGAGGGAGGGAAGGAGGGGTAAAGACGGGGCAATTTAGTCTAAAATGAATATGATTAGGAGACATTTTGTCGACGGAAGGCTGTAAGGCTGCATTTTTAACCACACAAGGTAGAAACTTTTGAGATAGCTCGCTTGTTAGAGGTTGTGGTTGTGGTGGTGACAGTGGTGGTGGTGAAGATGGCGGTTGTGGTGATAGTGGTGGGGGGGGGTAGTGATAGTGGTGATAGTTGTGATGATAGTGGTGGTGGTGATGGTGGTAGTGGTGTGGTGGTGGTGGTGGTAATGGTTGTGATGATAGTGGTGGTGGTGGTGATGGTTGTGATGATAGTGGTGATGGTGGTGATGGTTGTGGTGTGATGGTGATGATAGTGGTTGTGGTGTGGTGGTGGTGGTGATGGTTGTGATGATAGTAGTGGTGGTAGTCATGGTTAAGATGATAGTGGTGATGGTGATAGTGGTTGTGTTGTGGTGGTGGTGGTGATAGTTGTGATTATAGTGGTGGTGGTGATAATGGTGGTGATGATAGTAGTGATGGTGGTGGTGATGGTTGTGATGATAGTGGTAGTGGTGGTGGTGATGGTTGTGATGAAAGTGAAGGTGGTGGTGATGATTGTGGTGATGGTTGTGATGATAGTGGTGGTGATGACAGTGGTGGTGGTGGTGATGGTGATAGTGGAAGTGGTATGGTGGTGGTTGGTGAGGATTATGATCATTGCTGCAAGAGTAGTGATGATGATTTGGATGGTGTTTTTCTTATGTTCTTATGTTCTTATGTGATAGTGATGTCAGTAACATCATAGTCACTCTCGTTGTTAGTGATGGTGGTGGTGGTGATGGTGGTGATGAAGGGCAATAAAAGGGCAGATGGTAGTGGTGGTGGGTTATAGTGATCGTGGTGATGATCTTAATGGTGATGGTGGTGGTGGTGTTCATGGTGGTGGTGGGTGAGGTGAATCCGATAATTAGGATGACAAGTGAGGAAGAAAAATTTCTTACCTTTCGCATGCCTCTCTGCCTTCTCTCCTAATCTTTTCTCCTTTTCCTTTCTCCTCTTACTCGATCCTAACACTTCCATTATTCCTTCTATCATGATTTTCCAGAATTTGTGTATTAATGCTCGTTTTCAGTAGACACACTCCCTTTGTTGAAGTACTATAGTGACCAAGGAACGTATAAGGACCAAGGAACAAGAAGTCTCGACATTTCAATATTGTGTAGCTAAATGTACCTCGATGGCGGGGGACCATCGGGTGACAGCTGACCCAAACTTTTTGTATCCACACCAATCATTATTTTCTCGTCCACGTCCGACTGTCAGTGATCTTGAATCTTTTATAAATGGCAAACTACTGACTAAACATATATGCATGTGCCCTTAATCGTCTTCAGCCAGGAGTGAGATTTATTCATGGATTAAAAATGTGAATAATTTATTTTGACGGGTTACCGTGTTAAGAGTTGAATGTAGAAAACGTGAGTGTGTAAGATGGGTAACTTTGTTTAACCTACGCAATGTAACCGCCACATACTGATGACACTTCTCATAACATTTCTCTTTCTATTTTTTCTATTCAGGACTTTTTCTTCGTGGATGATCTTTTAAGTAAACCTTTAGGAGTTTTGTTTTACTTCAGTCGAAATAAACATATATTTTGTTTTTACCATTTTCTATCATGTCAATAGATGTAATGATTATATTGTAGCACGTAAACCTCATTCCATTCCGACGTATCGATAAGTTTACAAAGAGAATTTTTTGTCACTTTAACAGTTTAATTCGCTGGAGGCAAAAAAAGTTACAGGGGAAGTACTTTGGGACTCAGTACTGCTACATATTTTATTACAAATCAGTAACTTCGAGATTCAAGGTATTGCATGAGAAATGGTGGGAGTTGAAAGACGTAACTCGACGCTCTTTCCAGCACCCCAGCATTATCCCCAACACCCCAGCTCCATCCCTTCCCCAACACCCCAGCACCCTCCCTTCCCCAACACCCCAGCACCATCCCTTCCCCAACACCCCAGAACCATCCCTTCACCAACTCCCCAGCACCATATCTTCCCCAACACCCCAACACCATCCCTTCCCTAACACCCCAGTACCATCCCTTCCCTTCCCCAACACCCCAGCACCATCCCTTCCCTTCCCCAACACCCCAGCACCATCCCTTCCCTTCCCCAACACCCCAGCACCATCCCTTCCCTAACACCCCAGCACCATCCCTTCCCTTCCCCAACACCCCAGCACCATCCCTTCCCTTCCCCAACACCCCAGCACCATCCCTTCCGTTCCCCACATCCCAGCACCATCCTTTCCCTTCCCCAACACCCCAGCACCATTCCTTCCCCAACACCCCAGCACCATCCCTTCCCTTCCCAACACCCCAGCACCATCCCTTCCCTAACACCCCAGCACCATCCCTTCCCTAACACCCAGCACCACCCTTCCCAACCCCAGCACCATCCCTTCCCTTCCCCAACACCCAGCACCATCCCTTCCCAACACCCCAGCACCATCCTTCCCTTCCCCAACACCCCAGCACCATCCCTTCCCTTCCCCAACACCTCAGCACCATCCCTTCGCTCCCCAACACCCCAGCACCATCCTTCCGTTCCCCAACATCCCAGCACCATCCCTTCCCTTCCCCAACACCCCAGCACCACCCTTCCCTTCCCCAACACCCCAGCACCATCCCTTCCCTTCCCCAACACCTCAGCACCATCCCTTCCCTTCCCAACACCCCAGCACCATCCCTTCCCTTCCCCAACACCCCAGCACCATCCCTTCCCTTCCCCAACACCCCAGCACCATCCCTTCCCTTCCCAACACACACCATCCCTTCCTTCCCCAACACCCAGCACCATCCCTTCCCCAACACCCCAGCACCATCCCTTCCCCAACACACCAGCACCATCCCTTCCCTTCCCCAACACCCAACACCATCCCTTCCCTTCCCCAACACCCCACACCATCCCTTCCTTCCCCAACACTCCAGCACCATCCCTTCCCTTCCCCAACACCCCAGAACCATCCCTTCCCTTCCCCAACACCCCACACCATCCTTCCCTTCCCCAACACCCCACACCATCCCTTCCTTCCCAACACTCCAGCACCATCCCTTCCCTTCCCAACACCCCAGACCATCCCTTCCCTTCCCCAACACCCCAACACCATCCCTTCCCTTCCCCAACACCCCAACACCATCCCTTCCCTTCCCCAACACCCAGCACCATCCCTTCCCTTCCCCAACACCCCAGAACCATCCCTTCCCTTCCCCAACACCCCAACACCATCCCTTCCCTTCCCCAACATCCCACACCATCCCTTCCCTTCCCCAACACCCCAGCACCATCCCTTCCCCAACACCCCAGCACCATCCCTTCCCCAACACCCCAGCACCATCCCTTCCCCAACACCCCAGCACCCTCCATTCCCTTCCCCAACACCCACACCATCCCTTCTCTTCCCCAACACCCCAGCACTGTCCCTTCCTCCCCAACACCCCAGCACCATCCTTCCCCAACACCCCAGCACCCTCCCTTCCCTTCCCCAACACCCCAGCACCATCCCTTTCCTTCCCCAACAACCCAGCACCATCCCTCCCTTCCCCAACCCCAGCACCCTCCCTTCCCTTCCCCAACACCCCAGCACCATCCCTTCCCTTCCCCAAACCCAGCACATCCCTTCCCTTTCCCAACACCCCAGCACATCCCTTCCCTTCCCCAACACCCCAGCATCATCCTTCCCTTCCCCAACACCCCAGCACCACTCCCTTCCCCAACACCCAGAACCATCCCTTCCCTTCCCAACACCCCAGCACCATCCCTTCCCTTCCCCAACACCCCAGCACCATCCCTTCCCTTCCCAACACCCCAGCACCATCCCTTCCCCAACACCCCAAACCATCCCTTCCCTTCCCAACACCCCAACACCATCCCTTCCCTTCCCCAACACCCCAGCACCATCCCTTCCCTTCCCCAACACCCAGCACCATCCCTTCCCTTCCCCACAACCCAGCACATCCTCCCCAGCACCTCCCTTCCCTTCCCCAACCCCAGCACCATCCCTCCCCAGCACCTATCCCTTCCTCCCCAACACCCCAGCACCATCCCTTCTCTTCCCCAACATCCCATACCATCCCTTCCCTTCCCCAACACCCAGCACCATCCCTTCCTTCCCCAACACCCCAGCACCATCCTCCTTCCCCACACCCCAGCCATCCTTCCCCAACACCCAGCACCATCCCTTCCCTTCCCCAACCCCCCAGCACCATCCCTTTCTCCCAACACCCAGACACCATCCCTTCCCTTCCTTTCCCCAACACCCCAGCACCATCCCTTCCCTTCCCCAACACCCCAGCACCATCCCTTCCCTTCCCAACACCCCAGCACCATCCTTTCCCCAACACCCAGCACCATCCCTTCCCTTCCCCAACACCCCAGCACCATCCTCCTTCCCCAACACCCAGCACCATCCCTTCCTCCTTTCCCCAACACCCCAGCACCATCCTTTCCCTTCCCCAACACCCCAGCACCATCCCTACCCTTCCCAAACTCCCCAGCACCATCCTTCCTTTCCCAACACCCCAGCACCATCCCTCTTCCCCAACACCCCAGCACCATCCCTTCCTTTCCCCAACACCCCAACACCATCCCTACCCTTCCCAACTCCCCAGCACCACCCTTCCCTTCCCAACCCCAGCACCATCCCTTCCCTTCCCCACCTCCCAGCACCATTCCTTCCTTCCCAACTCCCCAGCACCATCCCTTCCTTTCCCAACTCCCCAGCACCATCCCTTCCCCAACACCCCAGCACCATCCCTTCCCTTCCCAAACACCCAGCACCATCCCTTCGCTTCCCCAACCACACGTCCCTCCCCAACACCCAGCACCATTCCTCCTTCCCCAACTCCCCAGCACTCCTCCCTTCCCCAACACCCCAGCACCATCCCTTCCCCAACACCCCAGCACCATCCCTTCCCTTCCCAACACCCCAGCACTATCCCTTCCTTCCCCAACACCCCAGAACATCCCTTCCCTTCCCCAACACCCCAGCACCATCCTCCCTTCCCCAACACCCCGCACCATCCCTTCCCCAACACCCCAGAACCATCCTTCCCCAACACCCCAGTACCATCCCTTCCCTTCCCCAACACCCCAGCACTCATCCCTTCCCTTCCCCAACACCCCAGCACCATCCCTTCCCTTCCCCAACACCCCAGCACCCTCCCTTCCCCAACACCTCAGCACCATCCCTTCCCCAACACCCCAGCACCATCCCTTCCCCAACACCCCAGCATCATCCCTTCCCTTCCCCAACACCCAGCACCATCCCTTCCCTTCCCCAACACCCCAGAACCATCCCTTCCCCAACGCCCCAGCACCATCCCTTCCCCAACACCCCAGCACCATCCCTTCCTCAACACCCAAGCACCCTCCCTTTTCCAACACCCCAGCACCATCCCTTCCCCAACACCCCAGAACCATCCCTTCCCCAACACCCCAGCACCATCCCTTCCCCAAAACCCCAGCACCCTCCCTTCCCCAACACCCCAGCACCATCTCTTCCTCAACACCCCAGCACCCTCCCTTCCCCAACACCCCAGCACCATCCCTTCACCAACACCCCAGCACCATCCCTTCCCCAAACACCCCATTACCACCCCATCCCCAACACCCCAGCACAATCCCTTCCCTTCCCCAACAACCCCAGCACCATCCCTTCCCTTCCTCAACACCCCAGCACCATCCCTTCCCTTCCTCAACACCCCAGCACCCTCCCTTCCCCAACACCCCAGCACCATCCCTTCCTCAACACCCCAGCACCCTCCCTTCCCCAACACCCCAGCACCACCCCTTCCTCAACACCCCAGCACCCTCCCTTCCCCAACACCCCAGCACCATCCCTTCCTCAACACCCCAGCACCCTCCTTTCCCCAACACCCCAGCACCATCCCTTCCTTAACACCCCAGCACCCTCCCTTCCCCAACACCCCAGCACCATCCCTTCCCCAACATCCCATTATCACCCCATCCCCAACACCCCAGCACCATTCCTTCCCCAACACCCCAGCAACATCCCCTTCCCAACACCCAAGTACCACCCCTTCCCCAACACCCCAGCACCAAATCTTCCCCAACACCCCATTATCACCCCATCCCCAACACCCCAGCACCATCCCTTCCCCAACACCCCAGCACCATCCCCTTCCCAACACCCAAGTACCACCCCTTCCCCAACACCCCAGCACCAAATCTTCCCCAACACCCCATTATCACCCCATCCCCAACACCCCAGCACCATCCCTTCCCCAACACCCCAGCACCACCTCTTCCCAGCACCCAGCACCATCCCTTCCCTTGAGAAGAGACAACGATCATTATGGTTTGTTAGGAAGCAGAATGTCGACTTTATATTCGTGCTCATAATGTAAGCCACAGTTTGTACCTTAAAGCTAGCTTGAGGAACCAAAACAAACATTCCTCTCGTAGGGACCCATAATCTGGTGAAAACTCGTTCGCCCAGTGTGCACTGCCGTCTAAAGGAACCGTACCTGATAACCTGCAGTGTGTGTTGATCGACCACACGAAATATTCAACACCAACACACATGCCTTATTAATGGGCACTTGTCAACATATCGCCGTGCATTTACTACCTGAAGGTGAATGCAAATTATATACACACTCAAATGCATAAATATTGACTGACCACTCGAGAACAATACGAACAAATATCTATTTAAACAGTGTTTCTTAACCTTTTTACCATTTAACTTTTTACCACAACCTTTAGTAGTTAGTCCTTGCCTCCATGCCCCCCCCCCCCCTTCATTTCTTCAACCAAAATATTTCAAAATAATCCTAAATCAGTAAGAAAAACTGAAAAAAATGCGCGTTTGTAGTACTTTTATTGTACACATAATTATTCAGAAACACCTTGCATATACCCAGCAGATTTTGTTAGATCACATTTAAAGACCACCGCACACCAGAAGCTATACGCGCGCTACGCTGCATATTTGTGCTACGTGTCTTTGAATTGCTGCAGTGGCTATTCAGTTAGGTACGGCAGACCAAAAGCTATGCAACGTAGGCCACGCGGTATATATATATACGTGAAGAGGCCACATAGCTTCTAATTCCATCGAGAGCTTTTTTTTCCATATATTTGGCATGGTTTTGGTGTCGCATGCTCAGTAGACCGTTTCTTCTCAGTCTGATGATTGATGTGGCACATCTCGCCAAAAATTTATTTCTCAACTTTTTTTCGTGTACCCACTTCCTCCTCTTCTTGGACAATACCAAAGTCAGCGAAATAATTTCTTCATCTGACTCATCACCACTCCACAGAGCACAACTATATTTGGTAGCATTCTGGCTATCTTGAATAGTAGCATGTAACTGAGGGCATAGCTTGAGATATGTGTCTTCTGGTGTACGGACGAATTACCGTGCAAAGCTACCACACATACGTAGCGTAGCTCACGTAGTTTCTGGTGTGCGGTGGGCCTCGCTACAAGCGAAGGGAAAAATACTAATTAGGGCAAACATTGATAATAATTAGGGTGCGACCGCACTGATAACGAGAAAGTGAGAGAGAGAGCTTCATCAAAAATAGATAATGCTCTGGGGCTAGATGCTGAGAGCGAGCTAGGGCGCTCTATCCACTAGGGCACCTGTGGTAAGGCCAAACGCCCTCCCACCGCTATGCTCAGTCGAGAATGCCGCCTTAGTGGCACCGCTAAAGGCGCTGAAAACTAGGCATGGTCAGACCCTGACTTAGTGAGCTGCTGTTGGCCTTTAACAGACATTCATCTTCTGTTTATAAGGCAAATACAGCCTTGTTTCAGTTCCTACAACGTAACAATTGGTGTTTACGTAATAATAGTGTTGCAAGGTGTGTATGAATCGATCGTGAAAGACTAAATGCGGCACTATAGGGTGTTATATGCTGGCGATGGTTGTTGAAATGATGTTGAAAGAAATGTTTGTGTTGTGTGTTGGTTGGCGGGCGGGCGGCGGGCGGCGGGCGAAGCGACTAGACAAGTGTCACCAGGGTGCTCTGCCCGCACTAAAATGTTGTACTATTACACGGTATTATCATACTACCAGATGATATTTAGGACAAATGAACATCCCATCATCTTTACGAGACATTAGTGCATATCATGAATGCATAAATATTACAGTAAACTATACCTATAATAAGATAATGAGAGCAAAATGAAATCGTTCATAAACATCTTTTCTTTCACCTTTTTTTATTCAACTCCTCCTTATTCCTGTAATTTTGCTTGCATTAAATTTTCACTCATAGTCTCGGAATCACCACAGTTTTCCGATTATCATGGTATATGGCATGTCCCAATGCAAAAATACATAAGTGGTCAAAACCTGTGATGAATGTCATACTTGTGACAAACAGTTTTCGGCGGGCCGCGGGGCGAGCGTTGCCTTATTGCAGATGTGAGGGAGGGAGGGACAAAAATTCTTGTTTCAGTGGAGAAGTGTTCAAGCCTTGTGATTGGTCGAAGCTGCCTAAACAGCGCTCAGACAGGCAGCGTGATTGGCTAGTAGGATTCTCAGACCAGGCCCACGCCTTGGGCTTTGGAGGTGTAAGGCAGGGCAAAAGCGCCTGAAATATCGACTGTACATAGGCTTGAGCCGGTGCCTTAGCCGGGCCGTTACAAAAGCGCCTGAAGACCGGTAAGGCGCTCTTTTCGCCTTACCTCTATGGCACTTCTCAGCATCTCCCCCCTGGCCCATAGACCACTGTATACCTGGACTGTTCACGCGACAATGTTTTGAATTGCGGGGCTGCATAGGGGCCTGCGGCCCGCCCGATAAAGAGATATAGTGGTCTATGGACTATCATATAGACTGGTTTATCAGTATATATGATATACTGTAATCTTCGTAAATGTTTGTTCTATAATATTATCAAATAAAAAACAGTAAAACACGGTAAAGAAATGCCATTACGAGACTCTGAAGAAATATGCATGAACTTAATATTCACTTGAACTCTTCGCCATTTAAAACTTTGCGAGTCAACTTTTACCATGAAGGTTATCAATAGAAGCGCAATTTTATTAGCTTTCCATTGCTATAGTTCGTTATCTGATAAATTAATTAGATTTTAAATGGCGAAGAGTTAAGTGAATTTCATGCATATTTCTTCATAGTCTCGTAATGGCATTTCTTTAGCGTGTTTTACTGTTTTTTATTTGATAATATTATAGAACAAACATTTACGAAGATTACAGTATATCATATATACTTTTAAACCAGTCTATATGATCCGTATATATATATATGAATCCGAGCGGCCCATGTGCTTCGACTTCAGGGCAAGTTCAGGCCCATGTGCAACAGGCCGATATTCCGTGCGCAGTCCAGGTATACAGTGGTCCATGTCTGGCCGTATATAATAATAACAATAGTTATAAGAATAATATTAATAATGTAATGATAATAATAACAATAATAACTAAAAATATTAATAATATTTATGATAATAATAATGATAACATGTTAATTATAATAATGACACTTATAATGATGATAGTGAAAATGTAATTTTGATAAAAGAATAATTATAGTAATAATAATGATAATAATAATAATAATAATAATTTTATTCTCGCCCGGAGGCATACAGACAAAAAACAAAGCAACAAGAACAAGCCAAGGAGTAAACTTAAGTACTAGAGCAAAAAAAACAAAACAAGAACAAAGTACAGGCACATTAGGGGACATAGTATCAAAGTAATAGTAAAATCAAATAGTAGTAATTATAATAATAACAATAATAACAATAATAATAATAACAATAATAACAACAATAATAATGATGATAACGATAATGATAATGATGATAATAATGATAATGATAATAATAACAATAATAATAGTAATAATAGTAATAAATATATTAATAATAAATACCATTGCATAAAAGTCTACTGAGTTAGTGAAATCTGGCAAATTCTTACCGCAGAGTTTTTTCACCCCTACTTTCTTCTTTGTACCGACCTTTTCGCTCACCCTCGCGAGCGAGCTTCATGTTAAAACTAAGGTTAAAGCGAAGGTTCAAGTTAAATACTTGACATTTCCTTTTTTTTCTCTCTTGGCTTACGCCCCCCTAGGTAATAACTCACTCCCCCCTAAGGGGGCGGGCCGCCCCGGTTAAGAACCGCTGATTTAAACTATAGGAGAAAAAAAACCCATGTGTTATGGCTTACCAGTGTCTTGCCTCAGCCTTCGGTGCTTATCATTTTACACTATAGAGTGATTTATTTTTACTCCACGTTAATCAAACCAAAGAATATCATATGCTTATAATTATTTTGTAAACTTTAATGAGGCAGGGTAGGGTGGAGGATGCGAGCTACCTTCCTTTAGCGGACAAAGACAGCCCGAGGATTATGTTTACACGTATTGCGACTTTTCTCTGATGTGTTTTAATCCTTTATAGTTTCCAATCAAATTTATTTGCCTCCCTCTTTTATATGTGTCAGTATTACCTGATTCCTATTTAGATATTTTCGTACTTTCTTTTTGCATTTTTTCCTTTCTTGTCTCTTTTATGAAGGGTTTTTTAGTCCTTTCTTAATTGACTTTCTATTACTTAGGATTCGCGACAGTTTCGTCTGTTATAGAGGAATCTGTTTCAAATGACAGGTGGGGCACTAAGTTTGAATCACCTTGCAGTACCAACACACACACACACACACACACACACACACACACACACACACACACACACACACACACACACACACACGCACACACACGCACACACACACACACACACACACACACACACACACACACACACACACACACACACACACACACACACACCACCACCAACAACAACAAAGACAATTCTTCACTAATTTCTCGCTGCACTTCAAGATAAACATTTGCATAACTCTTGACACGCACCCTGTCAAGCTCCTCCTCTACCCCCATGCGTCGTCAGAAAGATCACAAGGGCGTGTCCACATATTCCTAAGGGTGGGTCTTTCGCCTCTAAAGACACCGACTCTTGGCACACGTCTCTCCCCTCCACTCCTCCCTCCTCGTGTCAACGCTTAAAGCACGTACCGATGACAAGAAGTGGCTCTGACTTTCGTTTAGGTGACAAATTGTCCAAGTGACAGAACCCAACCAAACACAATTATATTTCACAGGCGACGATCCGCTCTCTTTGAAGACTTGGCTCAGACGTACGTTTTCTCTCATGCTTTATGGGGAGACTCTCACTTGTCGTCCTTTTGTTGTTAGCGTCGCATTTTCCGCTTCCTACTAATTTGTTTCTAGAATGGAGATTGGTGTATTTAAGTCATATTTATCATTGACTTACTTAAGGCTCATAATCCGGGTTGAAATGAAAGCCAACAAGTAGCCATTTAAAGGAAAGTCTTGGATGTAGATTAGTTAGGTAGACGAGAGGCAGGTCGAGGCGACATGATTTATGACTGACAGAATGGTTTGTAATGAGACCCATGAATGTCTGGGTAGAGAGGAGTTAGTTACCTATCCACCACCACTGCCACCACCACCACCACCTAACTACAACTCCACTATACTAAGCATCATTGCCACATTAATTGTCGCATTGGCTTTGATTAAAAACCTTAACAGTAAGGCAAAATAAATTATATGCTTCTTTCACGAATGTACAAGTATATTTGTTTTCTGCATTAACCTCAGATTCTTGATAATGTTTGCGCTCGTGCGTTCGCGCGCGCGCTCGTGCGTGCGTGTTGTGTGTGTGTGTGTGTGTGTGTGTGTGTGTGTGTGTCTGTATGTGTGTGTGTGTGTGTGTGTGTGTGTGTGTGTGTGTGTGTGTGTGTGTGTGTGTGTGTGTGTGTGTGTGTGTCTGTATGTGTGTGTGTGTGTGTGTGTGTGTGTGTGTGTGTGTGTGTGTGTGTGTGTGTGTGTAGGTAGGTAGGTAGAAGAGTGAATGAATGGGGTAAATATTGTTGTTAGTCTGTCCGTCTGTAATTTTATATATATGAATCCACGTATACATGAACGTATGTATGAGTATATATATGTATGTGACCAAATATATCTATGTCTGCCATGCAGTCTACACGTCCTTCTGTTCCTCTTTATAGAAGAAGCTACGATCCTGTCTCTGCATGTCTCTTCCTACACTCTTAGAAAAGAAGGGTAGGAAAAGGGTAGAAAAAGGGTGTTTGTAGTGATGAAATACTGCTACCCTTTTTCTACTTTTACAAATATACCCTTTTGTAACCCTAAATATACCCTTTTCGAACCCCAAATATACCCTTTCTCAACCCTCTCGTCTAAAAAGGGTAGATAAAGGGTAGATGAAGGGTATAATCGGCAGCATCTACCCTCCAGCCTGGACATAGGGTATAAAAAGGGTAGTGATGGTGCGATGTAACAATTCTACCCTTAATATACCCCCCATTTCTGAGAGTGTATACCCGAGTATCATCAGGTGTGCTTCCTTACCTGCATGCCTTCGTTTTATACATATATGCCTGTCTTTCCTTCTTCCTATACAGCTTGTCCTTCTTGCCTGCTTCCTTGTCTGTCAGTCATGGCAGATTGTTCACCAGTCCTTATCCACTTCTGTCTTTACGTTTGTTTCATTAGCACCTCTCTGCGTCACACATGGAAAAAGTTTCATTCTAACTCATGTGTCCAAGGGCATAAAGTGTTGCTTAAGGATGACACGTACACAGCGAGCCGGGACAGCGTAATAACACAGGAAATGAGAAGATAAGTAGAAGGTAAGAGTGATAGATTAGCAAAGCCTATGAAGAAATACTGCGTGAGTTCCTCTGTGTGTCATGTTGCATTTACTCAAGCTATCGTACGTGGCGGCAAAGCTTCAAAGGACGCCTGACAGTGATGAATAATGGACATGCACCATACACCTGCTCGGCTTACATCCTCGTCGTAATGGTTGATATAGAAGTTAAAGAAAAGCCAAGTCTATATTATTGGCTTGAATGATATTAATTAAGTTGTACACAAACGGAATAGTGTATCGAAATGTTATCTGAATTCTTCCATCTGTTCCCATATGTATACAGATAGACAGACATAGAGGAAGACAAACATACATACAAACAGACAGACAGATGGACAGACAGACAAACATAGACAAAGCAAATCATTCCTTTTTCAGCGTGGAGCGGCAGCCAATGTATATTTTTTTGGTCGATTATATTTTTCGTTGTAGTTCTCTCATCCGATTTGATCATAGAGAAAAAATAGACGTATATTTATACATACATTGAAACATAGAGGATTAGTGGATATTATAGATTCCGAAGCGAACAAACTACATTATATAAAGTTCACTGGGTATACTCACTAAAAAAATTTGAGTCATTGAATAATATAAATGCAGCACTATACTAACCCAAATTCACGCAAACACAGCATTAATGAACACATCAAACCAACGCCCCGACACACATCTTTATTATACACCATGCACACACACACACACACACACACACACACACACACACACACAACACACACACACCACACACACACACACACACACACACACACACACACACACATCAATAGCTACACTGACAGCAGCAGAGAAATAAACACACAATTAAACAAACACGTCTTCCTTTGAAAGTATAGTAGTACAAATTTTCGCTCTTCAAAAGATTATAGAAGCTAATAACTGTTAATAATGCACACACACACACACACACACACACACACACACACACACACACACACACACACACCACACACACACACACACACACACACACACACACACAAAGCCAAGTTGCATATCCATTAATCTTCGGGTGATTGCGGCGGCGTGGTGGGTGGTGAGAAGACAAAAAAAACTAGAGTTGTGCATGGTTGTGATGATGGTGGTGATGGTGGTGGTAGTTGGCAAGAGGAAAGTATGGTAGTGTTCCATGTAAGAAATGGATGTGATTCGCATGAGGAGGAGCAAGAGATGAGCAATGATGACATTCGACATCCACTAAGAGGGAAAACCAACATCTGTTTCCAAATTAACGTTTACTAGAGAATATTTCCACCTCAAACATTCGTGTGTATCAAAACTCGCCCTTACCATACCAGTCTTACCTCTATATCACGCCCTCCAACGCTCTAAGGCGTGAGGTGGAGCAGAGGTGAGGGGAGGAAAGGAAAAGAGGGAGACGAGATGTGGATGAGAGGGAGGGAGAGAGGGGAGAGAGGAAGAGAGGGAGTGAGGGACGATACATGAAAATAAGTGAGTGAATATATATAACCCCGCCTCAGCACCTTGGCAGCGCATAATTGCCCTGTGAGGCAGGACTTAGTGTCACGACTCGGCATCTGGTCTCCGTCATCCACACCAATTAGTAACTCCGAGGAACCGTGTGAAACATTTGCTCTGTCGTACTTCAGGCAACACAGCTGGCTATTTCCTTTTTTCCCTTCCGTTGTGTGCATGGCAGGGCACTGTGACTTCTCGTGCCTGCTCAATTTAACGACCAAGTGTCTTGATGATACTCTAATTGGCCTGAAATATTATTAAGGATTATATGAAGCAGACAGCGGCGGTGTAATTTATGGCTCCATACGTCAGTGCCAAGTCGGGGCGCCGCTACTGCCAGCCCGAGACTCGTAAAGCGTCGACAAAGTGGCGTTCTTTTACCCTCGACGCTAATTTCATCTCGCCGAGTAATTGCTGCATTATGGCACTTCTTTCTGCGACACCGATGAGAGAGTAAGAGAGAGAGAGAGAAAGAGTGTGTGTGTGTGTGCATGTGTGTTGTGTGTGTGTGTGTGTGTGTGTGTGTGTGTGTGTGTGTGTGTGTGTGTGTGTGTGTTGTGTGTGTGTACTGTGTGTTATAGGTCTCGGAGAGGGAGCGTGAGAGAACCTGTTTTCCGCGGGACTCTTCCTTTCCGTAACCTGAGCTGCAAAATATCTTGCTGTGTCGCGCGAAAAACGAGACGAAGAGGAATTCAAAGTCTTTACGTCCCTCTCCTTATCCTGTGTGTGTGTGTGTGTGTGTGTGTGTGTGTGTGTGTGTGTGGTGTGTGTCACTGTGTGTGTGTGTGTGTGTGTGTGTGGTGTGTGTGTGTGTGTGTGTGTGTGTGTGTGTGTGTGTGTGTACCCCTCCTACAATGATACTGTACTTCACACACACTCACGTTTGAATACATAACTCTCTCTCTCTCTCTCTCTCTCTCTCTCTCTCTCTCTCTCTCCTCTCTCTCTCTCTCTCTCTCTCTCTCTCTCTCTCTCTCTCTCTCCTCTCTTCTCGTCTCTCTCTCTCTCTCTCTCATCTCTCTCTCTCTCTCTCCCTCCTCTCTCTCTCTCTCTCTCTCTCTCTCATTATCAGTGCCAAGCCGCACCGCCACCAGTGCCATACATCACGGCGGGGCGGAACTTCTAGGAGTGCCGGATAATTAGTGGCTTCGGTTTTGGCACCTAAGAACGGTTGGCATTCGGACACAAACAGCAGCTAATCGACCTCGGGGGAATGATGTTCTCTCGACTCTTATCTGTATCAAGGATGTGATTTTTTTTTCTCTCTCTCTCTCCTCTCTCTCTCTCTTCTCTCTCTTCTCTCTCTCTCTCTCTCTCTCTTCTCTCTCTCTCTCTCCTCTCTCTCTCTCTCTCTCTCTCTCTCTCTCTCTCTCTCTCTCTCTCTCTCTCTCTCTCTCTCTCTCTCTCTCTCTCCTCTCTCTCCTCTCTCTCTCTCTCTCTCTCTCCCATTCGTGTCTGTCTCTCGAGTTGTTTGGTTGTCTTGTCTGTTATGACTATCTATTAGTCTCATCATTTACAGTGTCAATGGTGTGTGTGTGTGTGTGTGTGTGTGTGTGTGTGTGTGTGTGTGTGTGTGTGTGTGTGTGTGTGTGTGTGTGTGTGTGTGTGTTTGTGGAAAGGGGTTAAGAAATCTACGTGTAACGATGTTTGTTATGTGGAATCAGGTTACCCCACTTTACAAGATTTAGTGAAATATAGACAACATAAATTTTTCCGTACTGAGTGGCATGAGAGATCCCAGTATAATGATGACCCACTTGCTTTTGTAATAAATTTAGTTCAAAATTCAGGAACATGTACAAGTAGATTAGTTAGTAACTTTGTAAATGAGGATGTAACACCGTTAAGTGAAGCAATGTTAAATGTAATTGACGGTATAAGACAAAGTGATTCATCTAGAAGATTAACTTACAAATGTATCAACCCGGAAATGGAAGTTCATGAAGTATATAAAGAAAGAAATGTAATAAATGAAATTCATAGGTTATCTTTCACACAGTTCCGTAGCAGTGGCCATTCACTAGCGTGTGAAACGGGTAGATGGAACAGGCGAGGCAGAGGCCGCCTGCCGCTTGAGGAAAGGCTATGTAGGTGTGGTGACATACAGACTGAGCAACACGTTATACAACAATGCCCCATGACACAAAGTATTAGAGATTTATACCAATTCACCACGATGAACGAGTTATTCTCCATTCAGTTTTCACCTGCAACTCTTTGTAAAGTTATTCATGAGGTTCTGAATACCTATAAGTAACTAGATAGCCAAGGCTGGAATTGCTAATATATTGAGCATATGCTGTGGACTACAGTTTATAATTAGTTGATAGTTCCATGATTGTTTAAATTAGTATTTAGGAATTATGTTTAATGATTATTATGTTTAAGTTAGCATTTAGGAATTATGTAATATCAATATTTATACTGCATACTGTGGTCAATAAAACTATCTATCTATCTATATATCTATCTATCTGTGTGTGTGTGTGTGTGTGTGTGTGTGTGTGTGTGTGTGTGTGTGTGTGTGTGTGTGTGTGTGTGTGTGTGTGTGTGTGTGTGTGTGTGTAGATATAGCTAAAAAAAAATGGATAATATAATTGGTCGTACACATTTTTTTAAATCATTGACCTATTGTAAATCTAAGAAAACTGAAGAGAAATTATGATGTAAGAGAAGAGACCAAACCTAAAAAGCGTCAAACAAATAGTGAAAATAGAGCAGATAGTGAAATATAGTATCAATAATAATAAAAAAAAAAGTTCGTTGGATTAAGACTTTTGCACCTAAACTTGTTAAGGTAATGATACCTTTAATGGAGTGAGTCCGAGTTACTCTTCAGATCATCCCTCATACCATCCTTTTGTGCCCTCTTTCCCTCTCTTCCCCTTTTCCTCTATCCCTTCCTTCCTATCTCCCCTTCCCCTCGTCTCTGTTTCTTTCCCCTCTTTCCCTCTCTCACCCTTTTTCTCTATCCCTTCCTTCCTATCTCCTCTTCCCCTCGTCTCTGTTTCTTTCCCCTCTTTCCCTCTCTCACCCTTTTCCTCTATCCCTTCCTTCCTATCTCCTCTTCCCCTCGTCTCTGTTTCTTTCCCCTCTTTCCCTCTCTCACCCTTTTTCATCCACCCCTTCCTTCCTATCTTCTGTTCCCCTCCCCTCTGTTCCTTTCCCCACCTGACCCCTACTTCCTTCCCCGTCCTTCTCCCCTCGTTCACACACTTCACTGGGAACAATAGATGGCGTCAGTTAAGATTCCTGCAGCAACACTCACAGCTTCTTATTCGTTAAGGAGGGAAGAGAGAGAGAGAGAGAGGAGAGGAGAGAGAGAGAGAGAGAGAGAGAGAGAGAGAGAGAGAGAGAGAGAGAGAGAGAGAGAGACAGACAGAGATAGACAGAGAGACAGACAGAGATAGACAGAGAGACAGACAGAGACAGACAGAGACAGACAGAGATAGACAGAGAGAAAGAGAAAGAGAGAGAGAGAGAGAGAGAGAGAGAGAGAGAGAGAGAGAGAGAGGAGAGAGAGAGAGAGAGAGAGAGAGAGAGAGAGAGAGAGAGAAGAGGAGACAGAGAAGACAGAGAGAAGAGACGAGAGAGAGAGAGAGAGAGAGAGAGAGATAGACAGAGGGAAGAGAGAGAGAGAGAGAGAGAGAGAAGGAAGAGAGAGGGAGAGAGAGAGAGAGGAGAGAGAGAGAGGGAGAGAGAGAGAGAGAGAGAGAGAGAGAGAGAGAGAGAGAGAGAGAGAGAGAGAGAGAAGGAATAGTAGGAGAAGTATAAGTAGAAGAGCTTACTTGAATGTGTCACGAGAGAAAGGTCAGAAGCGAAACTTGAAATTACAGAACAAACCCAAGCATACAAAATTCAACAATAAGATATCGAATACACCTTTCCATTCTGTGCCTCGAGTGTTTTGTGTTATGTACTTGTTCTTTAATTTTGTTTCAGCATCTTATATCCCTTGCTTATCTTTGTGTAACGTATATAGTCGTCAAAATGTACCTCTTTTCTTCCGTCCCATGCCCATTAAAAATTCTTAAAAAGTGCGTATTACTCAGTGTGTCGAGTTTGAAAGGTTAGGTTGAGGTTAGGTTAGGTTAGGTTAGGTTAGGTTAGGTTAGGTTAGGTTAGGTTAGGTTAGGTTAGGTTAGGTCGAGGTTAGGTTAGGTTAGGTTAGGTTAGGTTAGGTTAGGTTAGGTCAGGTCAGGTCGAGGTTACGTTGAGGTTAGGTTAGGTTAGGTTAGGTTAGGTTAGGTTAGGTTAGGTTAGGTCGAGGTTACGTTGAGGTTAGGTTAGGTTAGGTTAGGTTAGGTTAGGTCAGGTCAGGTCGAGGTTACGTTGAGGTTAGGTTAGGTTAGGTTAGGTTAGGTTAGGTTAGGTTAGGTTAGGTTAGGTCGAGGTTACGTTGAGGTTAGGTTAGGTTAGGTTAGGTTAGGTTAGGTTGTTAGGTTAGGTCTAGGTTACGTTGAGGTTAGGTTAGGTTGAGGTTTTAGGTTAGGTCAATTTCTTTAAAAATTTGTGACATGTAGTAACCAGACATGTATCACATATCGCCATCAAGACCTTAGGCACTTCTTTACTACACCTCACAGACCGGTACGTTACGTGTTAAAGACGAAAACCATTGACAACGTAAACTGTTCATGAATAATCGTTTTGAAGTAAGAGTCAAAAGTACCTCTTGAGCAAAATGCCAGACTATTTTTTCTCTCAGCCACTGTAAAAATAAGCAAATAGGAACACAAACACACCAGAGAGAGAGAGAGAGAGAGAGAGAGAGAGAGAGAGAGAGAGAGAGAGAGAGAGAGAGAGAGAGAGAGAGAGAGAGAGAGAGAGTGTAACATTTTCAGAGCGTTCACAAGTACAAAAAACCAGCGAGACATCTTCAGTCACTTCCCTTCTGCAGGCGAGCAAAAGGGCGCCTCGTTAGCTAAATGCGATGGAGAGTTTAGGTGCAGGTAAAGAGAGTGTCGCCACCGCGCCCACCAACACCTGACAGCCGGCCGCACACACACCATGGTGGCACCGTGGCAGCGACAGGTATAGAGGCTGCTCCATCGTGCCTCTCAGGAAGGATCAAAAGGAATCATAAGAATTAGCGGACAATTAGAACTGTTGGAGGCGTTAACCATCTGCTTCTCCTCACTCCTGCTTCTCTCTCCTACTTCAGCGAGTCACCAAGGGGAGAGGGGGGCAGGGGAAGGGGTTGGAGGGGCAGAGGAAGGGAGGGAGGGAAAAGGGGGGAGAAGCAGGGGAAGGGGGAGGGGCACATCACTCCCTCCCAACCCTGCAAGATAACAAAATAGAGTCGTAATATAGCAAGGTATATATGTCAGCTGATCGCGAGAACTGCCAGCAACAGGACGGATGAGGCGGCTAATTAGCATAATATATTCCCTTGGGCCGCGTCACTGCCCCGCCCACTCCGCGCCCGCCCTGCCCCGCCCCCTCTCCCTCACCCCGCCCGACGCCATCCACCGTCACGCCCACGCAGAGGGTGACGGACGAGGGGCGGCCAGGAAGAAAGCAACGTGGTCTTGCTCAGATTTCAAGGCGTGAGTTTTAGAAGATGGTTGGAGTAGTTGAGGGAGGGAAGCGTGGTGGTGGAGGGAAGAGTAGTGGAGGGAGGGAAGAGTGGTGGTGGAGGGAAATGTGGTGGTAGAAGGGGAAAGTGGGGGGATGAGGAAGGTGTGGTGGAGGGATGAGGAAGGTGTGGTGGAGGGAGGGAAGTGTGGTGGAGGGAGGGGAGTGTGGTGGTGGAAGGGAAGTGTGGAGGTAAGGAGGAGGGAAGTGTGGTGGTGGGAGGGGGGGAAGTGGTTGAGGAAGGAGGGAAGTGTGGTGGTTGAGAAGAAGAGTGGAGGGAGAAAGGAAGTGTGGTGGTGGAAGGGAAAAGTGGAGGGAGGAAGAAGGTGTGGAGGGAGAGAAGAGTGGTTGGTGGAAGAAAAGAAAGAAAGAGCGAAGAAGTGGAAAAAAAGTCGTTAAAAGAGGGAAAGAAATAAGGTAAAAGTAAAATAAGTGAAAAAAGATTAGACAGGGAGAGAAAAGAGAAAAGAAAAAAGGAAATTTAGTATAGGAATAGAAGTAAAAATGAAAGAAATGCTAACACGTGACAAAGACATATCATTAAAAAAACAAGACACCTCAAGGCAAAGATTTTCACCATCGTCAATTTTTTTCCTATAGCATATGAAGCAGGGAAACACACACACACACACACACACACAAACACACACACACACACACACACACACACCCCCACACACACACACACACACACACACACACCACACAAGCACTCACACACACACACACACACACACACACAAAAACACACACACACACAAAACACAACACACACACACACACACAGACACCCCACACACACACACACACACACACACACACACACACACACACACACACACAAAACACCCACACAAAACACACACACAACACACACAACACACACACAAAAATCATCATCACTATCATCACCATCATTATTAAAACATTAGGCAGGTATAAGCCACACCAGACAGTGAGAGTGAGAGAGGGGAAGAGAGAGAGAGAGATAGAGAGAGAGATTGAGGACGAGAGAGAGAGAGGAGAGAGAGAGGAGAGAGAGGGAGAGGAGAGGAGAGAGAGAGGAGAGAGGGGGAGGAGAGAGAGGAGAGAGAGGAGAGGAGGGGAAAAGGGGAGAGAGGAGAGAGAGAGAGAGGAGAGAGAGAGAGAGAGAGAGAGAGAGAGAGAGGGGAGAAGAGGAAAAGGAAAGAGAGAGAGAGAGAGAGAGAGGAAAGAGAGAGAAAGAGAGGACGAAGAGAGAGAAAAGAGAGAGAGAGAGAGAGAGAGAGAGAGGAAGAGAGAGAGAGAGAGAGAGAGAGAGAGAGAGAAGGGGGAAGGGGGAGTATAGATATAGGTAAGAGGGACGGTGTGTGTACAAATTATTTCCTAACGAGATCCTTATGCGCACTGTTACCCAAGTCTTAAAAGGGAGTTACATGCCTCTGTGGACGCCAGAGATACGGGGCTAAAGGGGGCAAGGCGCGGGTTGAGTGCGGGGAAGAGTATAGAGGCCTTAGGGTAGAGGGTGAGGGAGGGAAGTAGCGAAAGCAATGGAAGGAGGATCAGAAAGGGGATCAGAAGGGAGATCAGAGGAATGGAAAGGCTATGAGGGGTTTAGTAAGTGTGGTAAATGGATAAAAATGGTATAGCAATGTTAGGGGGGGAAAATGGGATGTAAATGGCCACAGACTGAAAAATAGGTTATTTGAGGGAAACGCAGTGGTTAGGGGTAAATTTGAAATTTAATTATTAATTGGGACTGGGGAGGAGGGGAAAGGGAAGAGGAGAGAGAAAGAGAAAAGGAGACGAAGAAGTGAGAAGGAAGGGGGGGGGGGGACGATGAGAGGAGAGACAGAGAGAGAGATAAGAGAGAGAGAGAGGAGAGAGAGAGAGAGGAGAAAAGAAAGAAAAAACATAAAACAATTTTTACATCTTTTCTTACACTTTCCTTTATCTAATATTCCTCCTCATTTTCTCTCCTTCCTCCTTTCCTCTCTCTCTCTCTCTCTCCCCTCTCTCTCTCTCTCTCTCTCTCCCCTCTTCTCTCCCCTCCTCTCTTCTCTCTCTCTCTTTCTTCCTCTCTCTTTCGTGTCAACCCTCCCCCCATCCCCCTTCCATAAACACTAGCAAAAAACTCCCTCCCGGGTTTTCTCCCCCTTCTTCCTCCCCCCTTCCCCTCATTCCCCATCGTCACACTTCTCCCCTCTTTCCCCCTCTTCCCCTCACCCCTCTCGCGGGCACCTCCCCTTAGGCTAATTGCAGAAGAGGCGTCTCCGTGGCATTCCTTTGACATAATGATGAATGACACCAGAACTGTCGCCACATTTTCCCTCCTCCTCCTCTTCCCTTCCTCCTCCTCCTCCGCTTCCCCTTCCTCCTCCTCCCCTTTTCTTCCACGCCAACCCTCCACCGCCATAACTTCCCTCACTTCTCCTCTACCATTCCAATTCTTCACCGACACTACAGTCACTATTCATTGCTTCCTCTATGTTTCTTCTCTTCTCTAGATCTCCTCCTCCTACTTTCTCTCCCTCCTATACCTTCTCTCCCTCCTATACCGTCTCTCCCTCCTTCCTTATCTCCCTCCAATTCCTTCTCTCCCTCCTATACCTTCTCTCCCTCCTATACCTTCTCTCCCTCCTTCCTTCTCTCCCTCCTATACCTTCTCTCCCTCCTATACCTTCTCTCCCTCCTTCCTTCTCTCCCCTCCTATCTTTTTCTCCTCCTATACCTTTCCCCCTCCCCCCTTTTCCTTCTCTCCCTCCTATCCCTTTCCGCCCCCCTATCCCTTCTCTCCCTCCTATCCTTCTCCCTCCTATACCTCCTCCCTCTCCTTCTCTCCAACCCTCCCCATCTTTCTTTCCTCTCTCCATCGCCAACTCCTCCCTCATCACATCCATAACTGTTTTCTCCCTTTCTCTACCACCAATGCTTTATTTCCACATCGCACTAATCACCAAATACATTAGTCGAGAATTTATGAGATAATGTATTTCTTTCTTCCCTCTTATCCACATCAGATCCACCTCTTTCTCCCTCTTATCACCATCTCCACCTCTTGTCTCCTCTTCCCCGATCCCCTCTTGTCTCCCTCTCTACCACGACCACACTTTCTCCCTCTTTACCCCTTCCACTCTTTTCTCCCTCTTACCAGATCTCACCGCTTTTCCTACCTCTCTACCACCAGATCCACTCTTTTTCTCCCTCTTTACCCCGATCCACTTTTTCTCCCTCTTACACAATCACCTTTTCTCCCTTTTTACCACCGATACCTCTTTTCTCCCTTTTATCCCCATGATCACCCTTTTCTCCCTCTTTACCCATCCACCTCTTCTTCTCCCTACCACCTGATTACCTCTTCTCCCTCTTTTTCCACCAAATCCACCTCTTTTCTCCCTCTTTACCACCCAGACACTGTTTCTCCCTCTTTCCACTCCACCTCTTTCTCCCCACCACCAGATTCACCTCTTTTCTCCCTCTTTTCGAACCAGATCCACATTTTTTTTCTCTCCCTCTTTATCCACCATCAGATCCACCTCTTTTCTCCCTCTTTATCACCAGATCCACCTCTTTTCTCCCTCTTTACCACCAGATCCACCTCTTTTCTCCCTCTTTACCACCAGATCCACCTCTTTTCTCCCTCTTTACCACCAGATCCACCTCTTGTCTCCCTCTTTACCACCAGATCCACCTCTTGTCTCCCTCTCTACCACCAGATCCACCTCTTTTCTCCCTCTCTACCACCAGATCTACCTCTTGTCTCCCTCTTTACCACCAGATCCACCTCTTTTCTCCCTCTCTACCACCAGATCCACCTCTTTTCTCCTCTTTACCACCAGATCCACCTCTTGTCTCCCTCTCTACCACCAGATCCACCTCTTTTCTCCCTTTTTACCACCAGATCCACCTCTTTTTCCCTCTCTACCACCAGATCCACCTCTTGTCTCCCTCTTTACCACCAGATCCACCTCTTTCTCCCTCTTACCACCAGATCCACCTCTTTCTCCCTCTCTACCACCAGATCCACCTCTTGTCTCCCTCTCTACCACCAGATCCACCTCTTTTCTCCCTCTTTACCACCAGATCCACCTCTTTTCTCCCTCTCTACCACCAGATCCACCTCTTGTCTCCCTCTTTACCACCAGATCCACCTCTTTTCTCCCGCTTTACCACCAGATCCACCTCTTTTCTCCCTCTTTACCACCAGATCCACCTCTTGTCTCCCTCTTACCACCAGATCCACCTCTTTTCTCCTCTCTACCACCAGATCCACCTCTTTCTCCCTCTCTACCACCAGATCCACCTCTTGTCTCCCTCTTTACCACCAGATCCACCTCTTGTCTCCCTCTTTACCACCAGATCCACCTCTTGTCTCCCTCTCTACCACCAGATCCACCTCTTGTCTCCCTCTTTACCACCAGATCCACCTCTTGTCTCCCTCTCTACCACCAGATCCACCTCTTGTCTCCCTCTTTACCACCATCACCATCACCATCATCGCCATCACCTCCACTATCATCACATAATGTTCAACGGGGAGCATTTGTCAACTTGTCTCCCGTTATTTTTTTGCTCCCTCTATTTTTCACGTGGCTTAGTGAGACAATACTTTTAAGGGGCGTCTGTCAGTGAGGATATTAAGGGCGCTCGCTGGGTACTTGCCTCCCCACACGCCGCCAGGTTATCTTCCTCAAAGAAAGAAAAAGAAAAAAAGAAAGCACGCATATCAAGGCCCAAAGTATAAGACGGGGTTTAGGGGTAAAATAGGAAAGGGGTTATTTTTATTTCTGCGTCTTCTTGATGTATTTATCTTGCTTTCAACACTCTCTCTCTCTCTCTCTCTCTCTCTTCTCTTCTCTCTCTCTCCTCTCTCTCTCTCTCTCTCTCTCTCTCTCTCCCCTCTCTTCTCTCTCTCTCTCTCTCTCTCTCCTCTCTCTCTCTCTCTCTCTCTCTCTCTCTCTCCTCTTCTCTCTCTCCTCTCTCTCTCTCTCTCTCTCTCTCTCTCTCTCTCTCTCTCTCCTCTCTCTCTCTCTCTCTCTCTCTCTCTCTCCTCTCTCTCTCTCTCTCTCTCTCCTCTCTCTCTCTCTTCTCTCTCTCCCCTCTCTCTCTCTCTCTTCCTCTCTTCTCTCTTTTTTTTAACACCTCCGATTGCCATAGATGTTTTGTGTTTAGCATATTTCGTCTCGACACTAAAGACTCCTTTCTCAATCCTTATATTTCCCTTGTTTCCTCTCTTTCAAACAGTTATAATCCCATTCAATCACATTCATGTACACCTTACTTACCACCTAACTCTTGCCTTACTTACTTTACTTTATCCTTCACGAGTAACCATAACAGTAAGACCTAATTCTGCCTTTACAACGATAATGTGAAAGAAAGTATCAAGAAATATAAGTATTTGAGAAAAGAAATTAGATTGCGTTACCGTAGATAACAGTGAAGTCGCCACCTGCAGTGAAGTCGCCAGGCGCCAAATATTACGAATTATAACATCACTACTGATTTTTATGTGCCACTGAAGATGTTACACAGTAGTTTATATCATGACTGTATAATCTACCCTGTTTCAGCGTTGTTTTATGCTTTGTATCTGCAAATATAACTGTTACGCATATTGCTTCTCACGTTTTTCTTCGCGCGACAACACACAGTAAACAGTAGCTTTTCGGGCGACAGGACACAGACTTGCCAGATCTTTCAAACTTGAATAGAATTTATTTTCACGTTGGCAGAGGAATTTTTATATATCCAAGCATCTTCCGCAGCTAATATATATAGAGACTTGTTTTACTTTACCTCTAATTTCCCTGAATTCCCCAGAGTGGCGACTCAACCGTTGGGTTAAAATACTAGCTGGCGACTTTACTGTAGTAGGTATAGT
>JACEEZ010001518.1:407500-535000 GCA_016584305.1 Chionoecetes opilio | reverse complement strand
ACATGCGAACCCCCTCCCCTCTCCACCACACCAATAGCACCCCCTCCCTCTCAACCACATCTCATGCACACCATCCTCTCCACCACACCATCACACCTTCCTCTCCAGACACACATGCACCTCTCCCACCACACCATCACCCCCTCCCCTCTCCATGCACACCCATGCACCCCCTTCCACTTCCACACACCATGACCCCTCCCCATCTCCCACCACACCATGCACCCCTCCTTCTCCCACCACACCCATGCACCCCCTCCCCTCTCCCACCACACTCATGCACCCCTCCCCTCTCCCACCACACCCATGCACCCCCTCCCCTCTCCCACCACACCCATGCACCCCCTCCCCTCTCCCACCACACCCATGCACCCCCTCCCCTCTCCCACCACACCCATGCACCCCCTCCCCTCTCCCACCACACCCATGCACCCCCTCTCCTCTCCCACCACACCCATGCACCCCCTCTCCCCACACCCATGCACCCCCTCTCCCACCACACCCATGCACCCCCTCTTCCACCACACCCATGCACCCCTTCCCTCTCCCACCACACCCATGCACCCCCTCCCCTCTCCCACCACCCCCATGCGCCCCCTCCCCTCTCCCACCACACCCATGCACCCCTCCCTCTCCACCACACCCATGCACCCCTCCCTCTCCCACCAACCCATGCACCCCTCTCCCACCACACCCATGCACCCCCGCCCCTCTCCCACCACACCCATGCACCCCCTCCCCTCTCCACCACACCCATGCACCCCCTCTCCTCTCCCACCACACCCATGCACTCCCCCCTTCCCATCCCTCAGAGGCCCATTTAAGGTGCCCGCCATAATGAGGTATAGGTGAAGGTGGTCCCAAGACTTGACATTCTCGTTATAACAATTAGCCGCGTAATCCTTCAAGAGTCATGACGGTAGGAGAAAAGGGGATGGAGATGGGAAGTTATACTGTGTGGTGTGTAAAGTAACCAGATGCTTTGTGTATATAGCTACTGATATTTAACCCCTTGGGACCCAGAACGTAATTTCCATTGTAATTTGAGTACCATTAGACGATTTTTAGTGAATATAAGCAATATTTTATAGATATGACCTGTTTAGTATCCTTGTCGACAAACTAATTTGGTATATTAAGTTAGTTTTCGTAATTTTATGGCTAACAACAGACGATTTCATATAGCAAAGGAAAGATCTTGACGTGAAGGGGTTAAGGTTAGTTGGTGTAGACTGTAAGGTAAGGTGAGAGAGGACCTTTGTAGACGCTTCATTAGGTACTCCTCCACATTATAACACTCGTTTTGTCTCTCATTTATCACACCAGTGTCTTGCCTGTCATTAATTATAATCTCGTAAAAACGTATTTCTCTTCTCGTATCTATGGCTGTTGTCGTGTCTCAAACTTAGTCATGGTGAATGGTCCGTCAGAGTCCTAGTTTTGTCTTAAGGCTACAATATAAACACCCAGATCTTAATATATTTAGGCTCTAGTGAACACATTCCTTCCGCCATTCCTCAAGAGTAAATTATTTGGAACAATACTCTTTCTTCTACTGTCCTAGCTAAACAGAAAATAATGTATAACATACACATAATACACACACACACACACACACACACACACACACACACACACACACACACACACACACACACACACACACACACACACTATCTGTTTTATTACCTTTAGTCATTGTTTTCATATTATAGCCATCATCATGAACGTTGTGTATCAGTCTCCAAATTGCGTATCTCTCTTAACCTGATTTTCTAGTTGGCGAGACTCTTTGACACCATTCTCTAGTTGGTATCAGACCTTGTTATTATAGCAATGACACCTTTGTTGAACTAAAGCATGACACTCCCTCAGCCTACATTCCCACACTTGAGATTAAATTTAAGAAGTAGTCTTGCCACCCACGTAATGTTCAGTAAACACAATTTGGGTGTTTGTAATAATATAACAGGATTATAAGTAACTAGCCGCAAAGCCGCTCTCCGGGCGGACTTTTTGGCTAGCTCCTGCGGAGGGCTATTGGTGGGCCTTCGGCCCACCAAACACGGACTCTCCAGATAGCCCCTTCTAACTTTCCTGAAATCATGGATGTATAAATGTATGTATTCCCCCCACCCATTCACTCACCCATTACCCATCTCCTCCCACCCATTCACTCACCCATTACCCATCACCCCCACCCATTCACTCACCCATTACCCATCACCACACACCCATTCACTCACCCATTACCCATCACCCCCCACCTATTCCCTCACCCATCACCCATCACCCCCAACCCATCACCCCCCACCCATTCACTCACCCATCACCCCACACTCATTACCCATCACCCCACCCATTCACTCACCCATTACCTATCACCCTACATCAAGGTTTCCTCAATTCTCGCAACCCACTTTTTTTTCACAATTCTCGCTAATAGGCTGCTAAAAAAGAAAGAAAAAAAAAGTGATCTGATCATCTCATAAGTGGGCTTAAAACCTTCCCCTGGTCGACCTGGTTACAAAAATGTGCCATATGAGGAGATTGCGCCACGGGGGGCGGAACCTATACCACACACACACACACACACACACACAGACAGACAGACAGAGAGACACACTTTCGCTTATATTATTATAGATAGCGTGTTTCTCGGTCGTGTTCACTTTTCATGGTATTGTCTCCAAGGCGGCAGATCTATCCAGTTTTTTTTCGAATTACGCTTGCATAGATAACAGTAGACCTAGTTAGGTCTAGTAGACCTAGACCTAACTAGACAGCTAGACTTAGGTCTATTGTTTTCTATGACTCTTGAAATAATAATCAAAAGTCCATTTTGACAATCCGCGTCTTTGGTACAGCGGTTATTAAAACATTAAACACATATAAAGCTAATAGGAATATATTTACTGCATTATCATTCACATTATCACAAAGCCTTAACACTAAATACATGAACACCGTCAGTAATACATCACAACCTAACGAACACACAACCGTCACTTTCAACCTTTTTAGTCCACCACCACACATGCTTATCACCCATACCCACACACCACACTCATTACCTACACTTAGCTCCCTCCCGTGTCACCCGCAGTCACCTCCTACACCCATCAACCGCCCCTCACCCTCCTCTTCCCTTCCTCACCCCGCGAACTAACGAGAGGTGGATATAATTGAGCGGCGCCTCGTGCTGCCCTGCCCGGGACGCCTTGGCAGAGCGTCTTCGTTAGAACCTCATTAGTGAAGTGTTTTTTGTGAGGCTGTGCTTTTACGTCGAGAGAGAGATAATGGGAGGAATGTGGCAAAAAGGAAACATCTGATTTGGGTAAATAGATAGATAAGAACATAAGAACATAAGAAAATAAGGAAGCTACAAGAGGCCCTGATATCTACACGTGGTAGTTCCTGTTACTTAACACTACCTACATCCACCTTTCATCCCCATCCATGAAATTGTCTAGCCTCCTTTTAAAGCTCCCTATTGACTCCGCACTAACTATAGATGCGTATACATATATGGTAATGAATAGAAGCGCACACACACACACACACACACACACACACACACTAACCCATCCGTATCCAATAGATGTACTCTGACCATGTTTCTATCTTCCCCGGCCCGCCTCCTCCCCCGCCCATCCCACACTGCCACTCGACACCACGTCAAAACTGTGCCTCACTTCGCTTTGTCTGGGGCTGAGGGGTCACGACGGGGTGCCTCCTTACCCCACCATGATACTCTCTCTCTCTCTCTCTCTCTCTCTCTCTCTCTCTCTCTCTCTCTCTCTCTCTCTCTCTCTCTCTCTCTCTCTCTCTCTCAGTGCACGCAGCTATCGACACATGTTTGTCAGAGGAACACTACTGGCTGCAACAGCAATAATAACAACAGCAGCAGTAGTAGGGATAGTAAAAGTAGTAGGGAAATAGTAGCAATAAATGTAATAGTTCTTGTTCTTGTTCCTCTTGTATCTATTATAATAACTATCGCAGCAGGCGTAACGTACGTAACTATATAGTATGAACAGTAGTGGTGATAGTAAGTAGGAAGCAGTCGCAGTAAATGTAATAGTTGTTGTTCTTGTTCCTCTTGTATATATTGTAATATCTATCATAACAGGTGTAAGTGTAACACGTATGAACATTTATCGGGCAACGGGGGTCATGCCTGGGTCGGCGCCAGCGTGTGCGTGAGTGACGGGAGAGCAGCGCCCCGCCCCCTCACGTGGCTGCCAGACGCGCGACCCATCCGTCACTCACTCATTAATTACTGACACACAAACCTATTAAGCTCACGTGACGCCTCTCATTAATGCTGATAAGCTAGTCACGTTACAAAGAAGGATGCGCCGATCTTGGGTTTTTTTCTTATTTATCTTTTTTAGTGTCTTTGAAGCCGCCTGTTGCCCTTACGGCGTCATCAGAATGAGTCAGGAATATTGTAATGTTGTTATAATGACCCCTGGAGAACACTGAACCCCTGTCGTTAGCATGATGAATGGCGCATCGACACAGACACACGAGTGATAAGGACAGTGGCACCAGCTTACGTATAGTCCTCCTTGTTGTCGTTTATCTAGGTGGGTCTCGGGATAAAAAATTAATGTCAGCATCTGTTGAACACAAACAATTAATCTTGATGCATCAGGCCACCAAACACTATCTGATATCTCCTGTAGGATGTCAACACCAAGTTCATGTTCTTGGTTAGTGGGCGAAGCCGTGAGTGCAGAATCTTGTGTTATTATGAAATTTTGATCAAACAAGTATTTGATTGATTGGTGACCGTCGGTGTGGTTATCGATTGTACACAATTTGTATAATGTATTTATTTCACAGCAATGGCTCTCCTTCAAGGTATATGTTTATATATGTAAAGTCACGTGTGGAAAGAATGTAATGCAGGAATAAACGCTGTAACAGATATTGGACCTAACATGAGGTGCATGGCGAAGAAAAAAAAAATCATATTTTTTGTGTATACGGGCGTGCCGCGTGCCCACATGTGTTCCGTGTAGGATGACGCACTGCCTCTGCCCGCTTCTATAGGACTTTTTTCACCATAGGCCGCATGCTAAATGCATTTTTAAGAGTACAAACGACAGAGATGTTTTCAGTATCCTAACGGTTAATATAATTACACACGCCCACCCACCCACACACACAGACACACACCGCCTGAACGGCTTGATGGGTTAGACGCTCGAGCGTCCGGCACCATTCTGCGGTCTGGTGTTCGATTCCCGGCCCCGCTCATCCGCGGGATTTTTCCACTGAGTAATTTGGGTGGTTACTGTCCCCCTTGAACAAGGGGATGGGGGGGGGTGAGGTCCCAGCATTACCCAAAGATCGGTAATAATGAGCTCCAAGCTCGCACCGGAAGGGTGAAGACTGGCGATCGCGAGTCTGACTCGCGTGGACAAGACCATAAGCGAATGACACGCACGCACACACTAATATCTATCCATCTATCTATCTATCTATCTATCTATCTATCTATCTATCTATCTATCTATCTATCTATCTATCTATCTATCTATCTATCTATCTATCTATCTAAAAAATTTAAGTATATATATATATATATATATATATATATATATATATATATATATATATATATATATAATATAATATTATATATATTATATATATATATAACTGATTTTTGTAACATATATATATATATATTATTATATTTATATATATATATACGATACTATGATTCTAACATAATTAATTATATATTATATCGATATATTATGATATATGAACTAATATATTATATATATTATATATATTAGTATACTATATACATTGTCATGTATTTACTAATATATAATTATATGTATACATAATTGATATATATTATATTAATATTATTATTATATTTTAATTATGTATGATATTTATAATTTATAATATTAACATTATATATATATTATATATACTAATATATATATAATATAATATATTCATTGATACCTATATATAATCATATAATATATATAATATATTATTATATATAATATATATATTGTTATTACATTCGTATTATGTATAACATATGTATACGTATTTTTTTTCTTCCTATTTTTCATTATCTCCAGAGCGCTACTTGGCTGTCTGAACAACCTGTACCATGTGTTCGTCTCTTTCCGATACCTGTATGATGAGGGGCGGGAAAGCCAAAAGCCCCGGATTACTTGATCTGTTGTACATTTGTCCTCCATATACAACTTGTCATGGCTCTTTGGGCTCGAAGTTATAATGAAACTTTATCTGTAATGACTGGCAAGATTTGTTATATATTTTTTGTAATTTGTTTTTTTGTTTTGTAATTCAATGGTGAATGGGATTTTTATCAAGGTTTTAGATTTACACATTTATTTAGCCAGTCTGCTAATACAATGGATACACCTAAAAATAACTAATATTTTTACATTGGCTGAGCATATGGAGAGCAAAATTCCTCCTAATAACTTTCTTTTGTGATACAATTAGTGGTTGTATATTTGAGGCTGGCAATACATTGATTGGCCCAGAGTGTGTTGTAGCATATAATGATGGGATAGACCTAGTGTGTGGTGCACGTGTCGCAGCGCCTTCAAGTTCTTGGTCAGTACACTCTTAGAAAAAAAGGGTAGGAAAAGGGTAGAAAAAGGGTGTTTATAGTGATGAAATACTGCTACCCTTACAAATATACCCTTTTGCAACCCTAAATATACCCTTTTCAAACCCCAAATGTACCCTTTCTCAACCCTCTCGTCTAAAAAGGGTAGATAAAGGGTAGATGAAGGGTATAATCGGCAGCATCTACCCTCCAGCCTGGACATAGGGTATAAAAAGGGTAGTGATGGTGCGATGTAACAATTCTACCCTTAATATACCCCCCATTTCTGAGAGTGTATAGATGTCAGGTTACCTTCCGGATGCCACACATTTTATTGACTTTGTTACATACACTTCTTATGTGTAGATTTAGATTCAAGGCAATTCTATGATCAATTATTACGCCTAAAAAATTTGTGTTGATTTATTTTTCTATATAGCCAAGTCATCAACTCTTAACGTCACTAAATTTTGAGCTATTGTTTTGTTCCTATGGAAAATAATGTAATTCGTTTCATCAATGTTGAGTGTAGGCTTGTTACTTTTTATCTATTTATTTAAGTGATTTGATTCATCATTCATGTGGGACATCAAGAAGGGCAGATCTGTATGACTCTTGAAAATAGTGTACAGTTATCTGCAAACAAAATTAATTGAGTTAATGGACAAGAATTTACCATATCTTTTACGAATAATAGGAAAAATAGCAGGGCCAGTATGGATACGTAGGCACAGCGTGTGTTATGTCGCGAGTGACCGAGGAGTTGTTATTATGGCGGACATACTTCTGGCAATTATTGAGGTATAGGACTGCAACCCCTTATTTGCTGCTTCTCTAATGTGCTAACTTGTGGGATGAAATATGGTGATGTACTGTGTCAAAAGCTTTAGACAGATCTAAAAATGTAGCTACTGTGTAATTTCTGTTATCAAATGATCTTAAAAAGTCATTGGTGAATTATGTTAGTGCAGTTTTGGTCAATCTGCCTTTTCGGAATCCACTGTGCGTCCGTAAGATTGCTCTGGGTATGGCAAAATTCATATAACATGTTGTATTACATTATTTTTTCAATGATCTTGCTGAATGAGTTAAGTACTGACACTGGTCTGTGCTTCTTAAATTCCCTTTTATCGCCACCTTTATATATTGGGGTATGTTTTGCATTTTTTAGCATGTCAGGAAAGAAGCCACTTACAAAAGATAGATTACAATAAATTCAACATAACGGGAGGTATTACGAGAGTCACTTCAATAAACAGCTTTATTATTCAGAGAAGAGCGTGAATGATATTTGAGCGCATTAGCATTACAGAATCCACACCGATAATATTATTCTGTTGCGTTACGTGAAGCACAGACTTAAGTGTTACATCTATTTTTTGTAACGCGTCTTCAACAGAGATTGAGTGCCTTCATTAAGCCATTATGCCTGGGCGAGCTGCGGGCGTGAGTCGCGGTGAGGAGTCCGGGTTATGATCAGCGGTGACATGCTGTTTATATCCTTGGAAAACCACAGTAGTATAAGCATTAATGTTTATTATTAAGGGGGATAGTCTAATTCAGAACATTATTTAAATTATAATTATTGGTCAGAGCCATTTATCGTTATACAGTATCAATAAGGAAGCAAACACAATTGTATATGGTAAAATCAATTGATATTTGACATTTAGTTTTAGTATCCTTTCAAACTGTACTGAAGGACACGCAGATAATATGTGAGCGGAGAGCAGACTTGCCTATAAATGCGAGGCTATATATTGGTCAGAAAGATAATAATAATTGAAGGAACTACATACAGCAGATTTTATTGATTTTCTCTCTGATTCCGTCATATTGAAGTAAACAGTCTGTCAGTTTCACATTTTCCTGTTCACCGATGCGATCATACTCAGTTCATATCAAGTAACGTTTACGGTTATAATAATTATATGAAAATTATCTCCATCGCGTCAAAAACCTTTCTTCAGGAGATAAAAACGAAAAACATCACTTCTGAGGGCCGTGATGGGCGTGGTGGAGGCGAGGGCCGGGCAGAGTGTGGGTGTATCGAAGGGAAATGGGTGACGCCTATAGAGTAACGTGTAAATGAGCACGACAGGCGAGGGTTGGGGGCGGGCGGGGGCGTGGCCGGAAGCGAAGCCCCGCCCTCTGCCTCGGCGCCCCATCCCATGCCGCTGTCCTCAAACACTTTCCGAAACTACATTGTAATTTGGTTTCATGATTTTTGTCACACTATTAGATAGGATGTAAGCTGCACAGATCTCAGGTAGTGTCTGCATCCGATTAGTAAACTGTGATGCAACTAATGTCCGTCGTTTCATATTTCCTCACGATATCGCGGCTCTCTGCAACGCCTCACGACCCCTGTGTGTGTGCCACTTGTGTGTGTGTGTGTGTGTGTGTGTGTGGCATCTCGGTAGCGTCTACAGTGCCACACGTCCCAACCCTCACACGTGACACTCACTTTTGGTACACAGACCCTCGCAGGCCTTCTCTGGGTGTGGTAGTGGTGGTAGTAATTGTGGTGGTGGAGCAGGCTCTGGTGATTGCCACTGTAAACATTTGAGCCATCGATTATAGGTCTAATTGAAAATTACACTAACGCTGAAGAAGAATAAGTGTCGATAGAAAACGTTAATTTTGTATTTCGAATTTTTTGTTTTTATGAAAATTGTCAATTTCCCAAATGTCAGACTCTTCAGACACCAACAGTGAACACCGAGCGAGCCGCTTGTACGAGGTCTTATTGGAAATTTCGACATTGCGAAAACAAAACTTGGATGAAGTGTTATGTATATATGTTAATATCATCAATACTGATGAATTCCCGATCCTAACAAGCGTGTGTTTCACTAAGCGATGCAGCCAACAGTGAGCTGCTAGAGCTGTATGTACCGACGTGTGACCAGCGAGGTGTTAATGAAATCCTAGTTAATGTTCTACATGACTTCACGTAGGCACCTGCCATGAGCAATATTTGATTGGTAGTTACCACTGCACAACTCAAGAACAGATAATCCTTCACTTAAGAAGGTAGTAGTAAAACTGAGTTGACTTCAAGACAAGAAATTCGGAAGTATACGTTTAACGATACATACAACTCATACAGAAAAAGAGTGTGCATGATGTCATCACCACCCCCTAGACTCACTGTGGCTCCGGACTCATTCTCCATTGAGTCTCTTTTGGGTTACCGGAGACCTGAGTCACAACACAGCCTGCCGCCGCGACCCCCAGCCCTGGTCTCGGCCCTCAGACCCCCTAGACCTGACTTGCAGGGACAGCTAAGCAGGCCCGAGATTTCTCCCTGCCAGCCACCCAGCCATGCATCGCCGGTTTTCCTGGCCAGCTTGAGGGCGATGTCTGAGCCACCACGGCCACTCTCGAAGCCTGAGAGCGATGTCACCACAACAGGCTGCGAGGATGACTATGAAGAAGAGGACGAGGAAGAAGATGACGAAGAAGGGGAGATGAAAGAGTGTGATGGAGGCGAGGACGAGGTAGTGGTCGACGACTTTGCGAAGAGCCAGGAGGGTGAGGGTGAGGGGGGCGTAACCACCTCCACTGACGCGCGGAACAGTGATGCTGGTGAGTGTGTGTGTGTGTGTGTGTGTGTGTGTGTGTGTGTGTGTGTGTGTGTGTGTGTGTGTGTGTGTGTGTGTGTTATGAGATGACCACTCTGCCCTTTGAGTTCTGTTCTTGCGGCACGGACTGGAAAGGATAAGGGAGAAGTAACACGTTTCATGTATAGTTGACGGTAAGAGAGAGAGAAAAAAAATACAGTTTTCGATGCATTGACCTGACTCGCCCAACATTATGTCCTGCATGTAGAGGTTGCAGAATTATACATAGGTTAGTTTCTCAACTCATTTCAAGCCATGGATCACTAACCCAATTGCAACACAATTCGTGGACCACCTTCTCTTAGACTTGAGAGATATGATAAAAAAAGGGTAGATAGCAAACATTTTGGTAATAAATATATTTCCTATATATATATAAAGTTAACAGAATTTTCAGAAATAAATAAAACAATATTAAATGCTAACATTTTGGTTTCAAATATATTTCAGTTTATTTCCAAATATCATGAACGTCCTGTGGACCACTAAAAGAGTCATCATGGACCACCAGTGATCCATGGACCACCAGTTGAGAACCACTGACATAGCTAGTGGTGTGTATGTCAATAAGTAGTCAAAAGAAATAAAAGACGGAGCAGCGGGTGACAGCGTGCGAGGTGTCGTGGACAGCACATTGTTACAACCTTTGGCGGTGCTGTGGAAGGAGCGACATCGGCACAGTATAGGAGATACTAACTAAGGGAAGCAGGGAGGACGTCAATGGGTGTAGCTAGGGCAATGTCACTGTGGGAGGTACGTACTGCACATACTAAGAACTGGTGAGCGGCAGCATTATGGGCGGCAAGACGGCGTTACATGCAGAAGGTGGAGGTTAGCAGTAAATAAGACGGTATTGTGACTTGTATATACTGTGGGCGGCGGGCGGCGGCAATGAAAGGCAGATCTGAGGGTAGTGAGTGTGGGCGGTGGTATATGAAGGCTGCACTAAGGGAAGAGTAGCGAGGGTGGCCAGAGGAGAGAAGAATGGAGGGAAAGAGGATGTAATGAGGGAAAAGTGAGGACACACTGGGTAGGAAACGGAGATAAGAAAACTACGAAAGAAAGAACGTTTTGGGAAAGGAAAATTAGTTTATATAGAAAGAGGAAAAATTGTAGGAAATGAAACAAAACAAAATGGTAAAAGGAGAAATCCCGGTGGAACAGAGAGAGAGAGGTGAAACTAGGGAGGAGTATACGTGCATAGGAAGGGCATGGCACGATGGCACGGAAGGCAGCGGCGGAGAGGCGGCACCGCGAGGCACTGACGGCGGGGCAGCGGCGGCGTGGAGAGTACAGATGCTGATTTTACTTACTGAATGTTAAAACTAGACGAGATTATTTCCATAGAAGCCCTTAGCCCAATGCTATTAAATGCATATAAGAAACTTGCTTTAGATAGATATGATAAATGATATGCAGCTGGATCACAATGGTTAATTCATTTGTATTTTCATGTGGAGGGAGTTAAGGGCTTATATATTCGCATTTTCTCGCTTGATAGTATTGTTGTATACACTATTCATCTTTATTGATTAAGCATCCATGGCTAAGGCGATGCTTCCTGCATATCATATTAATTAAATGCCGTGACTGGTGGCTACGTGTGCCTCAGAATGTAACCTGTAATAACATATAATTCTGATGGTCTCCTATGTCTGTTACGTTACATGTGAATTGTGTGTGTGTACATGTGTGTGTGTGTGTGTGTTGTGTGTGTGTGTGTGTGTGGGTGGGTGCACCATGGGTGTGTGTTTGTGTGTGTGTGTATTGGTGTGTGTGTGTGTGTGTGTGTGTGTGTGTGTGGGTGTGGGTGTGGGTGTATGTTTGTGTATCTTTTCTATGAATATACAGCAGTCGCAATGGTTTGTCAACAAGTAGAACATCTGGGGTATGGGACGGCTTTGAAAAGATAGAGCGACAGTACGTACGAAGGTGTGTCTTGGAGATCCCAATATGGTCTTGCGTCATGTTTTTTTTTTTTATGAAGGAAATAGGACTCCAGCATGAGTTTTCAGTGTTCACCATGACGCATAAATGCCACAGTGCAGGCGTGGACACAGGAGTATAGAGAGCCAAACAATAACCCCGCCGCCTGCATGACCCCCCCCGCGGCGCCGCCACCCTGGTGGTCAGGTCACGGCGGGCCAGGGAGGTGACCTGCTGACCTGGGGATCGGATGTCGCTGCCACGATGACGCTGACTGTTATTAATCACAATTTAACGAGGCTATTAATACGCATTTCTCCCGCCACTCTTCTCCTTTACTCATGTATATATATATATATATATATATATATATATATATATATATATATATATAATTATTATATATATATATATATATATATATATATAATATATATATATATATATATATATATATATATATATACATATATATATATATACTATATATATATATATATATATATTATATATATACATTATATATATATATATATATATATATATATATATTATATATAATATATATATATATATATATATATATATATATATATATATAATATATATATAAAATATATATATATATATATATATATATATATATATATATATATATATATATAATATACATATATAATAATATATATATATATAATATTTAGATATATAAATAACAATACATAATAATAAATATATGATTGATACACAATATCGTTTAAGCGATGAGCACCAAACACTCCACATCGGCAAACAATTTCATCACCAGGAATTCACTGCTCTGAATACCCTGTGCTACTATATTGTAATTTTGCCCTAGTTATGGACACTGATGCGCAACTCATGTTAGTCATGTACTGTAATGACATGCTTTGTGGTGCCGCAAGGTGGGGGTGTTTGTTGCTGCAGAGGACAGAAACAGGCCTCACCAAGACCCTGGGGCAGTGGTTTCAAAATTCTATATGAGGGCACACTATATTATTTCAGACATTTTTTCTATATATACGGCGCATCTACCTCATTTTTCATGTAGATAATAATTCAGTATGTGTTTCAGGCGGTGAATTTTGCAGTGTCTGTTTTTCTCATTTTATTCAGGAAGATTGGATATGAATAGAAGTGCAATAGGCGACATCATGTTTACATCCCCCTAAAACACTGACAAATGAATCGAAATTATTCATGCAAGTTTTACGAACAGTCATGAATTATAACTATTTTTTAACAACAAACGACTTCAACGGATTTTTCTAAGTCAAGATCGATATCGTTGCGACAAGATGAAGTCCAGGTGTCAGGAAGATAACTTGAATTTGATATAAACACATACATCCTCAAGCCCGATGGAAATCAAATTCAGTACACTTGTCGCCCAGAAATAGAAATGTTAGAAAAAGTATCGGTTTCTTTTGGAGCTCCAGGTGTGAGCCTCTACTTGATATCTCACACTACAAACTCTTAATGCAAACACACACATGTGCACACACACACACACAACACACACACACACACACACACACACACACACACACACACACATACACACACACACACACACACACATAAGAACATGAGAACATAAGAAAATAAGGAAGCTACAAGAGGCCGTGAGACCTACACGAGGTAGTTCCTGTTCCTTAACTCTACCTACATCCACCTCTCTTCCCCATCCATGAATTTATCCAGACTCCTTTTAAAGAGCCCAATAGACTCCGCATTGGCCACCTGACGACTGAGTCCATTCCAATCATTCACCACCCTATTTGTGAACCAGTTTCTCCCTATTTCCTTTTTAAATCTACGCTTTTCCAGCTTGAATCAGTTACTCTTTCAACACACACACACACACACACACACACACACACACACACACACACACACACACACACACACACACACACACACACACACACACACAGGAAGTGGACGATAAGTGGAAGGGGAAGGAAGGAAGGAAGGAAGGAAGGAAGGTGGAGTGAGCCTGGCACAGAAAAACCTAACAGTGGTAGTGATGTAATTTTTGTTATTGGTAATGTGGTGCCAAATATATTTCCTTTTTCCAGTAGCACTATACTTAATAGGCCTAAACCAATGATATTACATCATAGAAAATCATGGGATGTATGAATCACCTTTGCAGGTCGTTGAGTGAAGAGCTGTATAACAATAGAGTGTAATAATGTACCTTTATAAGTTTAGAAGTAGAAAACAGATAGACTTATTGCTCTAAGAAACAGTTGGAAGAAATGTCATCAACAAATGAATGTTCGTATCCCGGGGCTCGAACCCAGAGCCGTGAAGCTGATCTGCTCAACCGCGTCGATGCCGCAGCATGTCTGCCAGGAGGTCCGCCATCTTCAGGTCTGTCTCCTTCTCGACCACTCTGCCTCCCACGCTACTAACAATAATCAGCGGAAGGCAGCTATCCAATGCCATCAACCTCTTGTAAGACACGTAGTCTTGATGCGAGACATTTTCGAAAGTATGTTGGCTTTTTGGCACCTTTTGTCACTGATCTATGTCGAAGGAGAATGTCACGAGGGTTTTGTCGCGCGTGATCCATGGGAACAGCTTGTGTGGCGGCGGCGGCCTGATCACCACGCGCAGGCTGGATGGGAAGTGCATGAGGCGCGCACGCACGGCACAGTACAGCGCAGCCACCGCCTTGCTCCGCCTCTTGGTCAGGTACACAAGGTGGGGATGGTCGTCCAGGAACTCCCCAAGCTTGTACCCGCTCACATACTGCACCCTTTTCTTACCAACGCAATATTCTAGAATTAGCGGCAAGTTTTCATCCAGTTTTACAGGCACATCTTGGTCTGAAATTTTGGCTGGCGCAGTAATGGTCTAGGTGTCGCCCGACACTCGCCACGCTGCGTCCTGGAGTGCACAGTGCACGATGGCGCGGGTCCTGTGCCTGTGTATCCAGGGCAGGACGCGGCTTGGCCTGGCCACGGCGAGGCGCAGGGTGGCGGGGCGCGTCGAGGCAGCGGGGAGGCTGAGGCGCAGCAGGACTCCGCCTCCTGCAGGAGTGCGAGGCTCAGGCGGCGGCCTCGGGAGATCGCTGGACAGTAACCAGAAGTTCATCTCTAGAGAGTGTCTGATATCAACTTGGCCTACACGCACATGCACGGATCGCACATTCAGGTCTGGCACATTTCCCCCTTTTTTTGGCATTAAATCAATCAATCAATCCGCAGAAAAACGAAGGAAAATCACAGTAATCGAACATGCGTGCTACGGGCCAAGGAGCTCAGTATCCGTGACAGCCATCGGGTGGCGGGCGATAGTGACGGGTCTCCCATTACCGTACCATTATTACCTCCGCCAAGCAGGTTATGGGATCGATTCAGTTTGTTTGTTAGCAGGATTTCGCAAAAGGTTACGGACACACGAAGATATCTGTGAAATTACATAAGTGTTTTCCATATTAGGGATGACTAGATCTACACACACACACACACACACACACACACACACACACACACACACACACACACACACACACACACACACCACACACACAACACACACACGCACGCACGCACACACACATACACCACACACACACACACACACACACACACACACTCCGTAGTGGGTACTACGTAGTGTAGGGGTAGCACGCTCGGTTCACAACCGAGAAGTCCCGGGTTCGATCCCCGGGCGGAGCGGAAACAGTTGGGCTGTTTCCTTAAAAACCCGAGCCCCTTGTCCACCCAGCAGTGAATGGGTACCGGGTGTTAACCGGGGGTTTGTGGCCCCCTTCCCGGGGGTGCTGGCTTCGGCCAACACTATAAGCACTTAGGATGAATGATACAAAAAATGTTGATATGGAGACGGGGCCATACGAGCGTTGCTCAGGCCCTGTAAAATACAACTAGATGAATACACACACACACACACACACACACACTACCCGTGTGGTTCAGTGGTAAGAGCGTTGGCGCGCCACTCTGGTTATGTGTTCAATCCCCGCTCATGGGATTTTTCACTGATAAATGAGGGCAGTTACCATCCCCCTTGAGCAAGGGGATGGGATGTGTGAGTTCCTAGCCTTACCCATATATCGGTTTCTATGAGCTCCAAGCTTTTTTCGGCAGGGCAACAGCTGGAGATCGCGTGTCCAGCACGTAATCAGGCCGTAGGGGAATTACAAATTTCCTTTAGCCTAAGATCCTAACTTAATGAATATGATATATGTTAAAAGATATGTTTTCTTATGCAGCATTGTTTTGCTGAACTTGTTCCAGAATTAAGCTTCTACTCAATTACATGAATGCTATTTTACCCCGACTAAAGAAACCAAAAGCATGTTCCAATAGAACAATATAGATTCCTAACTATTTTCTTCTTTCCTCAGAATGTTTGAAGGGCGAGGAGCGGAAAAAGCGACCGAGAACAGCCTTCACAGCCTCGCAGATCAAGGCGCTGGAACAAGAGTTTGAGAAAAACAAATATCTCTCGGTCAGCAAGCGACTTCAACTCTCCAAGCAGCTGAAGCTCACGGAAACACAGGTGAGCGTTGTGCAGAACCTTGGAGAGAGCCGACACGCAGGAGGCGGGGATGAGAGAGAGAGAGAGAGAGAGAGAGAGAGAGAGAGAGAGAGAGAGAGAGAGAGAGAGAGAGAGAGAGAGAGAGAGAGAGAGAGAGAGAGAGAGCACTGCCTGGAAAAAAAATTATGCTTACATGTGTGTGTGTGTGTGTGTGTGTGTGTGTGTGTGTGTGTGTGTGTGTGTTTGTGTGTGTTTGTGTGTGTGTGCGTGTGTATTCATCTAGTTATATTCATCTAGTTGTATTTTACAGGGCCTGAGCAACGCTCGTATGGCCCCGTCTCTATATCAACATTTTTATAATTCATCCATAGTGCTTAGTTTTGGCGAAGCCAGCACCCCGGGAGGCGGGTCACAAACCCCTGGCTAACACCCGGTACCCATTCACTGCTGGGTGGACAGGGGCTTGGGTTTTAAGGAAACAGCCCATCTGTTTCCGCTCCGCCCGGGGATCGAACCCAGGACTTCTCGGTTGTAAACCGAGCGTGCTGCCCCTACACTACGGAGTGTGTGTGTGTGTGTGTGTGTCCAGTATGTATATATATATATATATATATATATATATATATATATATATATATATATATATATATATATATATACATATATATTCGGGTGGTCCTCATATATAAGGTAAAATTTCAAAATAACAATTCCTTAGGTCTCACTCCTTCATTAGCTTCTTTTGAGGGTAGAATGCATGTATACAAAATTTGGATTGATTTGAACAACATTTGGAGGTGTCACACGAGGCCATTCCGAAGTCCCCCTCATGCGTTTAAGATGCAGTGAGTATTAGCCCCTCAAAAGGGGGGTATCGTGGGGGCCCATAACCCACTCATTTTTGCCCGGATTCTGTGGACATCAGGGAAGCATTTGTAGCAAATGAGAACCTCTTTCGGTGCTCCTCAATGACTTGCAAGAGGAACTGATGCTGTTCTTCGTTTTTGGTGAGGAGGGCATTATACTCTTGCATTAGGGCGACTCCTCTCTCTGCAAAATCTTTGACCACCTTGATGCTCTGAAAGGTCTTGCTTGCCTCTGCAAATTCTGGCAAATCCTTCCACTTCCTTCTAGCAAATCCTTCCACTTTTTCTAGATCCTGATGAAGGAACTTCTCTGACACCCCAAAGTTGTCAAGAAACTTGGTGGAATTACTAGTGACAAAATCTGCCAGAGTCTTTCTTTCAGGATTTGTGGGTGTCGGATCCAGTTGTATACGAGGAGGAGGATTTTCTTGACCCTTATCTTTCAAGGCTGAAACCATGGCTCTCTTCATATCAGCAGGCACTTGTGAATCAAAGAGGCCCAAAATCACCAAATTCTCACTAAGATACCAGAGATGACGGCAAAATGTCTTGGTGGTGTGCTTCCTCACAGGTATAGCACCATAAGTCATTAGCGTGTAAAGAAAATGAAGGTCATTGGCAGGGTCTTTTATAGTTAAAGGGGCTTAAAACCAGGCCTTTACATACAGTTAAACAGCAAAGGCTACAAATTTCCTCAAACCTTTCATTTCTGGTCCTGTCAGCTTGAACTGTTTATGAAACAGCAGAATTTTTATGGCATATATTACACGTGCCATCCAGTGGGCCCGATGGAATGTCCCTGGCTCCCTGAACTTAATGCCTTGAGGAGGACTGCCACCAAGTATGATGATGGTTAACTCCAGAAGCTCTTTGTAGTCATCACGAGGGTGTAGATTCTTCAATAAGGCCATGCAGAAAGTTATCATCACCTCTACTTCAAAATATATTAATTGGTCTTGTACAGTCTTTGGAAGTTCACCTCGGCCAAGAACACCGAACTGATCTTTTGCAGTGGACCTCCACACTTGTTGAAATCTCTTAAAGATATGGATATCTGGACCAGACGAAGCTGCACCCATGCAAGCAGAGAAGGCTGCCTCAGCTACCAACTCCATGATGTGGTGGCGACAAGTAAAATGGATAAGGTTCCGGCCCATTTTCTTTTCTAAGAGTTTGAAGGCTCCATTAGTGTGGCCAGTGTTGGTGGATGTGGTACCTTCTCTCGTTGAGCCTGAAGAAATTATCGATCTTCGTCAATTTTAATCATTGCCATAGCTTGAGCATGGGCAATGTCAAAAAGGTCAGCAAATAAATCTTGAAAAACAGTTTCTTTAGCAGTTTGTGGGACTGATCGTCTATTTTTTCCTTTCAGTAACTTTCGCCATGTCTCAAACAATTTCTCTCCTTTTTCTCGGACGTAAAAGTCTGCTGATGTTGGAATCCGTGTTTTTTTCCATAGGTCAATTACTTCTGTTCCTGTTTCCTTTGCTGCTTCTCGAACTGAAAGCTTTCTTTCCTTGTGCGGGAAAAAAAAAGGTCTCAGGACATCACCATTGGAGGACAGCTTCCTCTCACTAATTTTTACCAGTGGCTGGCCCACCAACCACACTTCAGTGATAGATCTCGTAGACAATGCCATGATATTTACCTGTGAATGAAATTATGGTATTAACTGCTCAGCTCTAATGCAACTGTGTAATTGATGCTTACATTCCTTTGAATCTGCTCGCCTGATTAGTATCTATCCCAGATAGGCTAGGATATGATCGTATGAACTGATCGAGAACGTAAATGTGAAAGAAACCACGTTTTACAACGGCTACAACAACAGTTTATTGTTACATATATGATTCAAGTAAGTTATGAAGATTGTAAATGACGTACGAATAAGATAAATAGGTAATATGAAATGAAACCATATGGGTAGCTGCGATGAAATCAAAGCAAAAATATACTAACTTACAGTCGTGGGCGTTGCGATAAGTAAAGCGATAATGCGATAAAGCGATAATATCGCTTTAACCGAAAATTTACCGCTTATCGTTTATCGCAAGACCGGAAAAACTTATCGCTTATATTTATCGCTTTCAAATTTCCCGCGATAAATCCAGCGATAAAGTAGAAGACGAAAAACCGTTACGGCGGGAGGTTACAGGCTCATTGTTACGCGGCAAACAGATGCGGCCAGGCGCCTGGCGGCCCGCGCTTCTGTTGTCAGTTTCTTTGAATAGCCCCCCAAACTGGACGCATCTGATCTCAGCTCTGTGTTTCATTGTGCTACCAGCGATCCAAAGCTTCTTTGTGTGTTATAACTTATATATACTTAATTCTTATTGTATATTGCTATCTTAACTAAATATCTAATTAATATATATTAGTTTTATATATTTTTTGCGTTTTGAGGTGCGCCTCGCGCGTGCCTCCCGTTCGTACGAACGTCGCGTGATTTTGTGTTTTAACTTTTCCTTTTCAGGAAATCGTTTAGGTTTTTGCGTTTTATATTGCGTTATTAATTAGTGTCGCGGCGGGCGCGCTTCATTGTTCGAGAATAGTGAATTTAGTGATTAGGGAGTGTCAAGATGTCAGGCAAGAGGACAGTGGAGGACTTTTTCCGCGTGGAGGCCAGCAGCAGTGATGTGACTCAGGAAAGGGAGCGGAACATTTCCGGGAGTTCGGGATCTGTGGACATTCCCACCATCTCCCGCTCGAGCTCCCTCATGTCCCTGGGCAGTGATTTTAAACATTAAATTTGATTGAAGTGACATTAAATGTTGTTATAAAGTAATAAAATGTTAATTTCGGGTCCTTTAGTCTTTTATTAAGTAATATATGGTGTTTTAAGTGTAAAAAAGAGGTTTTTAAATGCATAAGTAGCAAAAATAGAGTATTTTTGGATTTATCGCAGGATTTATCGCTTATCGCTTTAAGGTATTTTGGAAATTTATCGCTTTATCGTTATAGGACTTAGCGGAAAAATTTATCGCTTTATCGTTATCGCTTTATCGCAAAATTTATCGCTGCCCACCACTGCTAACTTATATAAATACATTTTCTAGGCCAAAAATTAAGCTTTTGTCAAATCATTATCCCCTAAGTGAGGCAGGATTGCAATCAGTAGAGCACAATCAAAATATTTAGTTGGAAAGTGTTATTTGCACGGTTCCAACGGACACATTACTAATAGGTCAATAGGAGATCGTTTTTACCGTCAGTAGGGAACATTAACCCCCATGTGACAACAGTAAATATTATCCCATCGAGTAAAAATTTCAAGCAGCTTAATGAATCATTACATGGAACAAATCTAGGGGGTGAGACATTTTGAAAGTCAACTTTCGGTTTTGAGGACCACCCTATTTATATATATATATATATATATATATATATATATATATATATATATATATATATATATATATATATATATATATATATATATATATATATATATATATATATATATATATATATATATATATATATAAAATTATATATACATATATACATAATTATGTATGACATGTCTGTGTGTTCGCTGTGCACGGTCTCACGCCTTGGCCATCAAGCTGAAATTTAGCACTTAGGGGTTAGCTCAATAAGGCGCTGAATATAAACTGTGTTGTGGACGTGTTGTGGTGATTGGAAGAAAAAAAAAAATTTGGTTAAAAGTTATCAAAAGTGGGATTCGAGTCCATGCCCTCCTAGAGGACCAGATTTTGTTTTGTTTATGATCGTATTAATTTTTTTTGTTTTATCTTCTAAAATTCATGGGTTATTTCCATTGTGATTGTGTTCTCGTGTGGGCAAATGCAAAGAAAAATATTTAATGATAACAACAAATAAATAAAAACGTCTATCTCTCAAACTGTTTATCAGACAGAAACATTTCACGATTTTTTTTTAGCATGTTAAATGACATACAATTAATATTTTTGACAAGTGAAACGTATCCGTGACCGAAATGGTTTTCCGGCCAGAGGGCCGCAAAATATTATCCGATATTGTTGGCGAAAACTTTTTGCCGTTATACAACGTAGCAAAAAATGTAATAAAGGCACAGTTGTTATGCTAGATAATTATACCCTATGTTGTAATCATAATTCCATTACCTGTTCCAGTTTTTGAGAATATTGATGTTCTGTAAGAAACAAGAAGGGGTATTTTTTTTAATTACCTACCTTCAATTACCAAAATTATTTTAATATAGTTAAAGAAAGTTTATGATTGGGAGATCTATATATATTTGCTTGTTTTGGCTCATACTTTATGGATTTGAAAAACTTTTTTTTATTATCAAAATGGCCAAGGGGGTAACGTCCCCTGGCCCAATTTTGAAAATGTTAAAAATCAAGGGGTGCCCACTGCCAATTTTTGGAAATTTTTTACATCTCAATTTCTCATGAAATTTGGTTCATATAAGATGTACTTCATTCATTCTTAATACAAATTTGGAGTCGGTTTTCTGATTACTACATACAATGCTATATTTTATTTTAATATATGTACCCGTATAAAACCAATGGGAATTACCCATAATACCCAATAATAATTTATTATATATATATATATATATATATATATATATATATATATATATATATATATATATATATATATAATATATATATGAATAATAATAAAAAAAAAAATTATCTATTTATGTATCTCTCGGCAGATAAAGATTTGGTTCCAGAACCGGCGCACCAAGTGGAAGAGGAAGTACACCAATGACCTTGAGCTGATGGCGCAGCAGTACTACTCGGCCCTGGGCCTACTCTCCCACCGACCCATGGTGGTGGGCGACAGGCTATGGTAAGGGAGGCGGGGGAACTCGATATATAGCCACAGCTGCTTTACCAGAAACATTTTTGTGTGTGTGTTTAGAGCCATCAGCACAACGATAATCTACAAAAGACACTTGCACTTCACGAAAGTATCTGCATATGCCTCATTATTATTCAAGGCCAGTAATCACAAGGGAAAATGAAAAATAAATCATGGTAAAACACCTGTGTCATACCATTCACCATATGAAACGTAAGGTGCAGTGTTGTAGTGGTAGACTTATAGGGTGAAGGCATAATCATATTATAGTAGTTAGTACGTAAAATATAGTTATAGTAAGGTATAGTATATTAGTTACAATAGTGGGATAAAAGAGGTAGTCGCGTTGAGACTGATAATTATTAGAAGCTATTAATCTCTGATCGTCAAATCGTACAATAGTCCTGTAGCCGTCATTGTAGCAACAGGATTCACTTGACTTGCGCCCAGGAAAGTACAAATATATTGACCCTCATAGGTATAAATATCTTTGGTGCTAGCAGTACGGGTATATATATCAAGTATAGACGTCCAGCCCCTGGCCCCTTTGCTTTTGGCTCAGTTCTTGCGGCTGGAACGTGACAGCGAGCCACGTTCCAGCAAATTAACTCATTACGTGAATTACTCATTAAGGGCTTGTTCTATGCAAAAAGTTTGTTTCACAGACCCCCATTGATTTTGACAGCACTACTTCGATGTCGAATATCAGCTCAATTCGACAATAATTAGGAGTAGTTTACGCTAATTATTCATTAAGGGCTTGTTTTACGCAAAAAAATTCTTCCGACGACCCCCATTGATTTTGACAGCACTACTTGCATGTCAAATTTCAGCTGAATCCGACAATAATTAGGAGTAGTTATACACTTTTTGGCGGAAACTTGGTTCCACGGGTCTTATGGTAAGCGACAGCGAGCGAAGCTCGCTGTCAATGATTGCTATCGTGCATCATCAACGTATGGTATAATTATGCAGTATAAATATACCTCATTATAGCACGTGATACAATGAGATGCCACATTACATCAAGCTCATAGATTCTGGTGTTATTTTGGTATTTATTGAGTTTTCCAAGTGGCAGTGGTCTCTCCAGCAGGATGTACTATACGTCTATATGTGACGCATTTCATCTTTTCCATCAAAACTTGAGCGCACTTTCTGCACTCTCCTCAGGCTCTTCAACTACCCGATGGGCCACCCGAACCAACACACAGTCGCTCTCCACGGTAACAGTAGTCTACCTCCCCTTCCTTCCCATCTGTCCCCTCACGCCCTCACCCATCACCTTCCACCCCCGTGCCTCCCATCCCTGCCCCTCCCGTCCTCACTAGTAACTGCTTCAGGCGAGCGAACAATCCTCCATCCAAGTCCTATCAACCCTTTGGCTGAGCGTCACGTGATGGCGGGCTCTCACACTTCGCCGCCCTGTTCCCTGTCTCCTATGGGCTCCTCAACAGTGCCCACTTTGGCGCCACCCTTGTACACTCCCGCCACTGCAATGGATACGTTGCATTCCTCCATTCCCAGCCTCGGCAGACAGAGTCAACACAACGGCCGCCCAGGAGTGTGAGCACAAATTAGTTGTGGATTCTCTCAATATCAAACTGCCAGTCATGAGAAGAGAATGTGAGTGGCACCAAGGGCTTGCCATCGACGGCGCTTGCTCTGTGTCCAAGTCAACTCTTCTCATATTCTAGAAGATAGATGAGTTCCTGGAGCAAAGATTCATCGGCTAAAAAATAAGGCAAAACACTGAAGGGTTTAAACCAAGCTCTATACAATTCAGATCATCTTTCTGCTGGCTGAGGCTAATAGAGGATGTTGTTTTGGGAGAAAGCGAAAGGTATGTCTCAAGTCACGAGTGAGAGGTAAACAGTGTCTCCTGACCTCTTTATCTTTTTTATCGCATCAGGTATTTCAGAGTTCCTAGTACTAGAATTATTGATATACTCATGTAACTTATTGCATTTTAAAAGTGTTAATAAATGGAAAGTTTTTTTATTCTCTGTAAATTGTTATTGATACATCTAAGCGTTGCATAGTCTACATTCCTAAGAACTAGTCACTAATCATAATTATCATCAATATTATTATCATTATTGTTATTATTATTACTATTATCGTTATTAGTAGTAATATCATTATTATTATTATTATTATTATTATTATGATTATTATTGTAATTAATATTTTCTTATCATCGTCATTATTATCAATATGATAATAATAACAATAATAGTAATGATCATAATCATTAATATCATCATTGTCATTATTGTTATCATCATCATAATCATTATTGCTGTCATCGTTATCGTTAATATTGATTGTGACAACAACAACAACAACAACAACAACAACAGCAAGTAAAAGCAATAGTGAGAGTAGCAGGGGTACATTAAAGTTGTTGCATTCTTGTTACTATTGTGATAGTGATAGTAAACATAAATAAAAAAGAAACGGCGTAGATGATAATAATCATACCAATGATGATAATAGTATTGATAATAGTATTATCAATGATAATAATAATGATGATGATAATGATAATAGTAAGAAGATGAAGATGCTGAAGGAGAAAAACAATGAGAACACGAGGGCGCACGCTGATACCACAACTGTGAGTAGCTATACTGTACTTGTCAGCTAGGTAGATAACACCCTGATTTTATTTCTGCTGCTGTATTCTGCGACGAAGATTGAATACATTCCTTAAATTAGTTGAATAACATGTACAATAAGGCTAGAGCCTTTGCATTATTCGGTTGGTATATGTGTAGGACCTACCTGATACTCAGGTTGTATAACATAACTTTGCATCGCATGTAGTATAGGTGACGGAAATGTCATTCTGTTAGGGCATGCAGAGTTGGTTCAGGGATCTTTTGGCTTCTTTACACGTGGCTTTAGTGTACTACTTCAAGTAGATGTGTTGATGAGAGGCACCATGGAGGAGGCACCCATGTCCATGTTGATGACACAGTGTTGGTGAGAGGCCCCATGGAGGAGGCACCCATGTCCATGATGGTGACACAGTGTTGGCCGAGTGCTGACTAAAACAAAGAAGCAGAAAAACACAAACTGAAGTAATATAGAGGAGCTGCGGTGGAGCAAGAGCTGATCTTGATATTCTTGATATTACAGGGGGCCTATTCATCATAGACCAGGCCTTTAAACCGGCCGAGGACCGGCTGAACAAGGAGGAACAAATGTAGTACATGGTTTATTGTACGGGATCAAAACGAGAAAGAGAAAAATTTACACACATATATATATATTCGTATGTAGAATCTCTTTATTTTTGTATGGGGGCATTAAAAAATTACGTAACGCATTTTTTTTAGTAATTTTCAGCCCCCCTCCCCCCAGTGGCGTAGCTACGGAGGACATGGGGGGCACGCGTCCTCCATGAGAATCCGGTGCTCCCCCAGGTGCCGCGCCACTGGCCACGGCTGCCGTATTCTGTATAATGCTCTAAGTCTAATACCTACCACTGATCTGATCACCACTAATAATATGCCCTTAAACCCTTCTATGTGGCATCAGAATGTCCCTGAGCTCCGGCTGTTTGCATAGTGCTCCCCCCAATTCTCAGCTATGCCCCCCCCCCCAGCAGGGGCTCCCTCCATTGATAAATACCTAGCCACGCCACTGCTAAGAAACCAATCCAGTTCTTTAACAACCCACAAACTACGTAGCAAAAAAAAAAAAAAAAAAGATATCCTACCCACAATCCTCTGCGACGTTGTTACAGTTCGCAGCATTATCGAACCCTATCAATATATACTTTAAAAACATACTACAAAACTATACAAACACCATTACTAACTCACATTTACTAACGTTAAAGACTTAGATAACGTTACAGGTCAAAATTATTGGTCACGGGTCAACAGATAAGGGCGTGGGAAGGAAATAAGGGAAAGGTTTACTGTTTGGAAACAGTGTTGAGTTCCTTGAGTAATCCAGTTCGAGCAACAGTCGAGAGCGAGCTGTCAAGGAAGCAGGACGCGTGTACAGGCCGCTGGGAGTAGGATTTTTGACCAAACAACGCTTTATTTTGTTGCTTTTCATCATATTTCTGCCGCATAAGGTAGTAGAGAGAGAAAGTGAGGGAGTGAGAGAGAGAGTGAGATGAATGAGCGGGCAGTGACGGATCGAGAGCCACCCCTGAAATCTCATTGGCCCCACCAAATATCAGTCAGAGGCAAGGGCGTAGCCAGAGGTGGGACCAATGGGGCCTTGGCCCTCCCCAATTCAACACATCTACTTTAGGAGTGTATGGTATAATTTCATCAATTTTACTATATTGAATATCATGCAAAGAACCAATAAACGTCCCCCCATAGGGCTCAATATGCCCCCAATTAAGTCATATCTTCAAAAATATTCTCTGGGGGGCTTACAGCGCCTCCCAGACCCCCAGCTGATTAAGGCACCCACCCCTCAACCATCATTGGGAGGTGGCCCCCCCCAATTATTTTTCCTGGCTACGCCTTTGGTCAGAGGTCTAATGAAAATTCAACCATTTCTTTTAATGGCTATGCCATGGCCACCCGACACTAGATCTGTGTCCTTGCAACCTTGGCCAGCCTTCTTACCATGTCCTGGCGGCGGTACTGTGAGTGGGAGAGGAAGGGAAGGAGTGTGACGTACACGTGTAGCCTACGTGTGATTTGAGGTTGTTTAGTCCTCCCTGTAAAGTAATGGCTGTTGCCTCGTTATCTTTCTACATATCTTGTATATAACGTCAGGTCAGCTATAGCCAGTGGCGTAGCTACCGCGGGGACGGGGGGGTGCGTGCCCCCCATAATAATCTGGAGCCCCCCCCAGATGCCCCCCCACTGGCCATGGCTGCTGTAATCTGTTTGGACCTGTGACTGACGATATGCACCAATACCCTTCTATGTGGCATCAAAATGACCTTGAGCTCCGCTTGCCTAGTGCCACCCCCCTACACAGCTGTGCCCCCCAGGACGCAGGTGCTCCCCCCCCATTGATAGATACCTAGCTACGCCAGTGCCTCCCCCCTTGTCACGCCTTGTCACACATGTCCATACCCTCCTAAAACATTATGTAACACAAGCTAGTGCCCCGGCCCCCCAAACAAAATAAAAAGAGTTGGTCTCCATTTTTTCAAAATACAAATATATATGCCTAAGTCTAGCTTAATTAAATACGGTACAATATTAAGTATCTTTAGGCTTTCTCTAAAAAATCTGTTATATAACACATGGCTACAGGCCCCTCCCTCCCACGGTCACATAACACTTCGAAAACCATATCCCCCTTCCCCCCCTTAGGTGTTACATTATTTTTGAACGGCCCCTTTTCTGTCAGCATCAGGAGCCTTCTCAAGTTCACAGCCGTGAATGCAGAAAAGGCTGTACGGAGCTTCTTGGGTGTATTTTTCACCATGGGTAGCCTACTCTTCCATCAAGCTGGACTCATTTTGCATCTGTTGCACCTCTATTGGTCTGCATTTCTGTACCTGTCTCTTTCTTTCCTTCTTCCTTATCTTGCGTCATTTTCATGTAGTTCATGCATTAACCACTAGCTGTAATCATCTACCGTTATAATGTAATGAATGCTAAACCAAGGATAAGGATGAGTTCAGAATAGGTGCCTTGCACGTGACGTCACAGCCCTCGTTGTGGCTGCGACAGACGCGGGAGATGCGAGCGTGGAGGACAAACAAACTCCACTTGCCGCCAGTGTTTGCTAGCTTATGGTAATTTTCCCCTACCAAATATATGTTTATCAGTATAAATGATATACCATTATCTTCGGAAATGTTTGTTCTATAATATCATCAAATAAAAAACCGTAAAACACACTAAATAAATGCCATTATGCGACTGAAGAAATATGCATGAAATTAATATTCACTTAAACTCTTCGCCATTTAATAGTTTTGCGAAACAACTTATAACATGGAGCATATCAATAGAAGCAAAATTTCATTAGCTTTCCATTGGTATATTTCGTTTTCTGATAATTGAATTAGAACCATGCATAAATGAGCGTTAACTAAATAAATAACATCATGAAAGTGGGTAATTTTCCCGATTTTATGATGTTATTTGTTTAGTTAACGCTAATTTATGCATGGTTCTAATTCAATTATCAGAAAACGAAATATATCAATGGAAAGCTAATGAAATTCCGCTTCTATTGATATTCTCCATGTAAAAGGTTTTCTCGCAAAGTATTAAATGGCGAAGAGTTTAAGTGAATATTAAGTTCGTGCATATTTCTTGAGTGTCTCATAATGGCATTTCTTTAGTGTGTTTTACGGTGTTTTATTTGATAATATTATAGAACAAACATTTCCGAAGATAACAGTATATCTTTTATACTGATAAACATATATTTGGTAGGGGAACATTACCATAAGCTGGCAAACACGGGCGGCAAGTGGAGTTTGTTGGTCCTCCAGCTCGCATCTCCCGCGTCTGCCGCAGCCACAAACCCACAACAAGGATTCCTCCCAATTTTGTTAATTTGAATCATGATTAGCCTACTTGTCTGTACTGAGCTAACAGGGTTCAACCAATGATAATAAAAAACTTCCTAACATCTTTGGGTTAAGCTAGGTAGGGTTAAACCCTTTGGGTTAAACTGCGGACTATAGTTTTTTAGTGCACCGTAGCAGACAAGGATTCTCGCTAGCAGACGACGGCGCGGCGGCTGCAGACGACGGATCGAAGGCTGGGGCTGCAGGAGGCGTTCCCGTCACTTGCAGGTAATGATGCAGTCAAACGCCTCGACACTGAACTAGTACAAATATGCACACTATTCATGTACATATAGAATGACATGTAGTACTTAGATGGTTATAACTGAGACTGATGTTTGTGTATGGATGTGTCAGTGTGTATTCAATGTAATGCGATGCGGGATGCTGCTAATGACTTATTGACTAGCTACATTGCGTTACCGTCCACCGCCTCGTCACTAGACTAACACAAATGTACACACGATTCATGTTTCAAGGACATAACAAGCAGCATTAGATGGTTGTAGCTGAAACTAATGTCTTGTGTGTGTATGCGTGAGTGTGTATTGCGATGCGGGGATGCTCTTAATGACTTATGACTTACCTTGGATCACTCAACTGGTTTACCACCTCAGCTCACATAGCAAAGCATGGAGGATTAACAGATGTATAAATGTACAGGCATATACATTAACATTTACTTATGATTTATGTGTTTCTGTTAGCTCAGGCAATGATTTAGATGCAGTACAGTAGATTAAACATTATTTGGTAAAATTGCAGTTTAATACAAAGGTAATACAATACTCCCTATGTTGTGACTTACAGTTGACCTAACTGGTTAATTATTGAGTATTAATCTGTCTATAATCATGCCAAATCTTTTCTTCAACTTACCAAAAACTCCTTTATTCATAGAAAATGTCAAAATCTTTCTGACTCAAACTCTTCCCTTGACTTCTGGTAGCTAGCTAATAGCATCTCTAACAATATTTCTTCTTCATCTTTCCCTCCTATGCTTCACCCAAATGGCTCCACAGCTGTCTCATCTATTTCTAAAGCTGAACTCTGCTCAATCAAACCTTTGTTGAAAATTCCACTCTGGTTGATGAAGGGCTTGTTCCTCCTTCTCCTCCACCCTCTGACTATGTTATGCCTGTTATTAAGATCCTTCATAATGATTTTTTCGTTTCTTTTTCTGGCCTAGATCTCGAAAAACTTACGGTCCTGACGGAGTCCCTCCTATTGTTCTCAAAAACTGTGCTTCTGTGCTTGCACCTGCCTGGTCAAACTTTTCCGTCTTTGTCTATCTACGTCCACCTTTCCTTCTTGCTGGCAGTTTGCTCACATCCAACTTGTTCCTAAGAAGGGTGACCGTTCTAATCCTTCAAACTACCGTCCTATAGCTTTGACTTCCTGCCTTTCTAAAGCTTTTGAATCTATACTTAATAAGAAGATTCTTAAGCATCTATCTGCTCATAATCTTCTATCTGATCGTCAGTACGGTTTCCGTAAAGGGTGATCTACTGGCGATCTTCTAGTTTCCTAACTGAATCTTGGTCATCCTCCTTTAGCGGTTTCAATGAAACTTTTGCGGTTGCCCTTGACATATCAAGGGCTTTTGATAGAGTGGCACAAATCTATAATTTCCAAACTACCCTCGTTCGGTTTCTATCCTTTTCTTTCTGCACCTTCATCTTAAGTTTCCTTTTTAACCGTTCTATTGTAGCTACTGTAGACGGTCATTGTTCTTCTTCTAAGTCTATCAATAGTGGTGTTCCCCAGGGTTCTGTCCTATCACCCACTCTCTTTCTATTATTCATTAATGGTCTTCTAAGTCTAACTCAAAGCCCTATCCACTCCTACGCTGATGATTCTACTCTGCATTTTTCAACGTCATTCATTAGACGTCCAACTCAACAGGAACTAAGTGATTCACGGAGAGGTGCCACAGAACGCCTAACTTCTGATCTTACTAAAATTTCTGATTTGGGTATAGCAAACATTGTTTTGTTCAATGCCTCAAAAACCCAATTTCTTCACCTTTTTATTCGACATAACATTCCAGACAACTATCCCCTCTTCTTCAATTACACTCATCTGTCTCTCTCTTTTACAATGAACATTCTTGGACAAACCTTTACTAAAAATCTGAACTGGAAATCTCACATCTCATCTCTTGCTAAAACATCTTCTATGAATTAAAGTGTCATGTAGCATTTGTGTCCATTTTTTTTCTCTCAGTTGCTTGCTCTCTACAGGGGCCTTATCTGCCCATGTATGGAGTATGTCTCACATGTTTGAGGGGATCCACTCATACAGCTCTCCTAAACAGGGTTGAGTCAAAAGCTTTTCATCTCAACTCCTCTCCTCTGACTGACTGTCTTCAATATTTAAATCACCGCAGGAATGTTGCTTCTCTTGCTCTCTTCTACCATTATTTTCATGCTCACTGCTCTTCTGAACTTGCTAACTGCATGCCTCCCCCTCTCCCGCGGCCTCACTGCACTGACTTTATACTCATTCTCATCCCTATTCTGTCCATCTCCCTAATGCAAGAGTTAATCAGTATATGTACTCCTACATCCCATTCACTGGTAAACTCTGGAACTCTCTTCCTGTTTCTAATTTTCCACCTTCACATGACTAAAATCTTTTTAAAAGAGGAGTGACAAGACATCTTCCGAATGAAATTGGCCCACCCCCCTTTCTTTATTCTCTTACTGTCTTCTTATAGGTTTACCGTTTGAATTGTTGGCAATTCATGTAACTTTTATATTTAAGGTGGCAAATAGTTGCAAAATGCATGGGTTGGTTACAATGAGATAGGAGGGACATATAGTGTATGTTACACTCTAACCAACTAAAAGCACTAAAGATTCAATACATTTAAATTTTTTTTTTATGTAGGTATATGATTATATCTACTTTGAACTATCCTATGTATTTTGTTAGATAGGGAATTTATCATTGTATTGTTTTATGAAATATATACTTCTTTTGTTTTAGATTAATTTGTTGTAAGATCAATTCATTTTTGTAAAATATATGATTTTGGTCAAATTTGAATCGCTGTAGAGCAGAATATATATATATTTCTTAAGGTATTGATTTATACATGGTAAGAATATGTATTCAAAATGTTTCTTTGTTAATAAGCTGCTTTTGAGTTTTTGAGCCAGCCCACACCTTTAGGAGAGGGCCTAATGCAGCAGTTCTTAGCCTTGGGGGCGTGAACCAAGGGAGAAAAAGGAAGAACTCAAGTATTTCAAAGTGATCTAACTAGATCTGCTGGGTATATGCAAGGTGTTTATGAATAATCATGTGCACAATAAAAGTGATAAAAACGCATATTTTCAGTTTTTATTTCTGATTCAGGATTTTTTTTAATATCTTGGTTGAAGAAGTGAAAGGGCGGGGGGCATGGAGGCAAGGACTAACTACTAAAAGGGACGTGGTGGTAAAAAAGTTTAAATAGCACTGGCATAATGTATGAAAGAAAAAAATGTTAGGTAGGAAGATAAGTACGAATGTTCATACACTAGCAGCTCAATTTAATGGAACTAGATTTACCATAAAGCTTGATGTAGCGGGAAAAAATAATTCCGTTATTCCATTTTTCTATGTTAGACATTGCGAACAAATCCACTAAATGTAGCAATAAAGTCTTTGGTGCGGCTCCGCTAACGTCCGCTGAACCATACGTTTGGGTAGGTTTGGGGGGTCATACAAACCACTGCAGAACCCCTATTTGTGCAGGTTTGCAAAAGTTTTACAGTATTTCATGTGTTTAATTAACAGCAATTTGAAATCTATGTTGTACTGGAGTGTACTCATAGGCTATATCATAGATCACTTTATACCTGGACTGCACACGGAATATCGGCCTGTTGCACATGGGCCTGAACTTGCCCTGAAGTCGGAGGGCCGCTCGGATTCATATATATATATATATTATATATATATATATATATATATATATATATATACGGATCATATAGACTGGTTTATCAGTATATATGATATACTGTAATCTATGAAATGTTTGTTCTATAATATTATCAAATAAAAAGCAGTAAAACACGCTAAAGAAATGCCATTACGAGACTCTGAAGAAATATGCATGAACTTAATATTCATTTCAACTCTTTGCCATTTAAAACTTTGCGAGTCAACTTTTATCATGAAGGGTATCAATAGAAGCGCAATTTTATTAGCTTTCCATTGATGTATTTCGTTTTCTGATAAATGAATTACCCCCATGCATAAATTAGCGTTAACTAAATAAATAAAATCATCAATCGGGTAATTTTCCCGAATTATGAGGTTATTTATTTAGTTAATGCTAATTTATACATGGTGCTAATTCATTTATCAGAAAACGAAATATATAAGTAAATAAATAACATCATCAATCGGGAAAATTACCCGATTGATGATTTTATTTATTTATTTAACGCTAATTTATGCATGGTTCTAATTAATTTATCAGATAATGAAATATATCAATGGAAAGCTAATAAAAAGTGCGCTTCTATTGATACCCTTCATGATAAAAGTTGACTAGCAAAGTTTTAAATGGCGAAAAGTTAAGTGAATAATAAGTTCATGCATACTTCATAGTCTCGTTATGGCATTTCTTTAGCGTGTTTTACTGTTTTTTATTTGATTGTCCAAGCGAGCGAAGCGAGCCGATAATATTATAGAACAAACATTTACATAGATTACAGTATATCATATATACTGATAAACCAGTCTATATGATAGTCCATAGACCACTATATCTCTTTGTCGGGCGGGCCGCAGGCCGCTATGCAGCTTGTAATTTCAAAACATTGTCGCGTGAACAGTCCAGGTATACAGTGGTCTATGGCTATATATATATGTTATTCTCTCAATTTAGCGGAAAACTTGATATAACGGAACTATAAGGTAAAGATGAGGGCATACGATATGCTGCGTGTGGCCTCAGTGCTCATATCCGTCGCATTAGCCTTTGAGCCAGTGGTGGGTGAAAACCCGTTACCCCGGGACATGGGGCTAGTATAACAGAACTATGCTTGGCTGAATTAGTCCGTTCATTTGAGCTTTTACTGTGCTAGTATTATCAAAAAGGAAATAGTTGATATTTTGGATTGAAGATTTGCAAATTACCTAGTATTGGTCATGTGATCAAATTGTGGTTACCTACATATGTATAAAGTAACCTCACATTTCTGGCTCAAGAGTCCATTTTTAAAATATATTTTTCTTATTTAATTTCTGTACTTTGCTTTGCAAAAGTGAAGATCCATAACAAATTACATAGTTGATATGTTAGGGACCTAAACAGTTTAAGCTAGAAATACAGAGTTATGTTTTTTTATGAAGGAAATTCTTAGTTTATTTTCTAATATGTTTCTTAACTATCAGACCTTATCAAGATCTTATCAAAACTGTTACCTTGCAATGTGCACTGATTAATTGTTATATCTTTCTTACAGAAATGGTGTCGTTTGCCAAATATAGTTTGGTTCCTACTGATGAGCCCAAGAACCCTGCTCCACCCACTCAGATGGGTTCCGGAGCCTTTGATTACAATTCGGCGTTCAGCTATAAATCTGCATTTGATTACAGTAAAACCCCGAGTCAGTACCAGTCGGTATTCGACTATGGCTATGGTCCAAGGGGTGATTCAGTGTCCCTCAATCTCGGGGAGAAGGGTTGGTAGAGGCGCCTCGTTCATTGCTTTGTGTCATCTAGTGTTTTAGAAATGTTATGTCTTTCTAATCATCTAACTTGTCAGCATACTTTTATTCCATTCTCCATCTCTTCCTCCTTCTCGTTTCCACTATTTCCTTCTGAGGTAAGTATATGATGCATCTTCTGGGGTGTGGTGAGGGCATGCAAATGTGGTTTGAGACATTTTTTTTGTGGGGGTTAGAAGGGTTAAAAAGTTGATGAAAATCTGATGGTTATTGAATAGGACCAGAGCCGGGCACTAAATACATGGAATGTATTTAAATACTAAATACTAAATACATGGGAGAAACGTATTTAAATACTAAATACTAAATACATGGGAGAAATGTATTTAAATACTAAATACCAAATACATTTTACGAATGTATTTAAATACTAAATACATCAATTGTATTTAAATACATTTGTAAATACATTTTAAATCCACACAAATTTTAACATGTCCGAAAAAAATTAATTTCCTTTTGATTTCCTTAGTTTTTTGGTTTCCTTAGAAATTTCCTTCTCAGGCCTAAATTTCCTTGCAATCAGGACATTTCCTTGGCCGTGGCAACCCTGGTTCACTGTAACATCAGGGTTGCCAGATAGTTGGGCACCCGCCCAACTTTGGCCAACAAATTTATGGCCAAATTAACTGATAAAAAAGTATTTACATCTATATATTATATGTATTTAAATACAATGTATTTAAATACTCGTAAAAGTATTTAAATACTGTATTTAAATACATGACAACCAATGTATTTATAAATACATTTCTAAATACACAAATGTATTTAAATACAATTGTATTTAAATACTGCCCAGCTCTGAATAGGACTCGTACAATTAAATAAGCTGATGTTGTTACATAATTTTTCCACAAACACCATGAATTTAGTGAAGACTACCATACAATATATTATTTATCATCACATAACCATAAGTTGGGCACTGATATTCTCATGATTGCTTGTTTAACATTTGTTGTGATCTTGCAAAAACAACAAACATACACTTTGAATTCCTGTGACAGTTTAGTTTACTGTAGTTATTGTTCACCACGGGTGATATTATATGTGTATTGATGACAGTTAGTTTGCTGAGTTTTTAGTAAGTTTCTTTAGAATTGGTGTTTGATATACTATTGATTTTTAATGGTGTGGATATCTACTAGCTCTACGTACTCTGGCTCAGATTTGGTTTGTTTGTTTTAACGTACGTGTTAGGTCTTGAGTCAGGTTCTGAGCCACACTGAAGGTGAAGCAAGCCACAGTTGGTTCAGATGTACTTATACTTGATATCAAAGTACACGCAGGTGTTGTCAAGGTATACTCGCAGTTTTTATCCTTTGCTGACTCGTGCATACTTTTGTGAATGTGGTGGTGTCATGGTGAAAAAGCGTTGTCCATTTCATGAAGATTATTAGAGATAAGGTATGAAATTTCTTGTTAAAATATTTTGGTACGAGAGAGCCAAAAAATGTTCATTGAAGAGGAGGAAATAATTTGAATGTTATTGAAGTCTTGAAGATTAGGGGATAGCTGTCTGAAAGACTATGATTTGTAAACAGTGAAGGAATTCAGATTTTAAGGCATTAATCAGTAAAAAGAATTTACCTTTTCTCATTCAGAAATTATGCAGAGAAGAAAGTTTAGGCACTTTGTGGCATCTCAGAGTTGGTGATATGTTGGGACAGTATTTCTACCATAGATAACACTTAAGTCGCCAGGACAACGTTTTTTTTCGATGTACAGACGTCTGGTGGCGTTAATACTTACATTTCTACATCCATGATTTCAGGAAAGTTAGAAGGGGCTATCTGGAGAGTCTGTGTCATTTTGTGTCTTCATCTGTGTCATATTATGGCTATAAATGAACAAATTACAAAAATAAAACCGAGTGGTGACGTTGGTATACCTGCTACACTAAGGTCGCCATCTAGTGTTTATGTTCGGAGTGTCCTACCGCCGTCGTCGTCGCGCGAAAAACAAACGAGTAGCGAAATTTGAAACTGTATATACTTGCAGATACAAAGCATAAAACAACACTGAAACAGGGTAGATTATACAGTCATGATATAAACTACTGTGTATCATCTTCAGTGGCACATAAAAATCAGTAGTAATGCTATAATTTGTAATATATGGCGGCTGGCGACATTAGTGCAGGTGGCGACTAAAGTCTACGGTACAGAAATGTGCAAGCATATTATGTTTTACAAGTTTTATTAGCAAATCATGAGATTTAGATTGATAATGATAAAATATGTAGTTAATGGCAACATTATATATAAGTAATTCAGCACTCGCATAATAGTTCTTCTGTGCAGCATATGTGTTATTCAAGTGGGTGAATGATAACAGTAGTAGTCTTTATGGGAGATATGGATTAGACTTATAGCCATATATAACTCATGATAACCACAATGTGGTGTAGTAGGTGCAACTTGCAGTAGTATTCATGTCTCAGCATGGTTGTAATGTAGAATGAGAGTTATGCACAGTGGAACATGAAAGACGGGAGTTGTGATAGTCTTGGCTTAGCATGATGTTCATCTTGGAGAAACATAACATTAGCTCATCACGGATGGGAGGCATTGTGAGGGGGTGACAATCATGGTTCTGCTCAGTAGCTGTGATTCATCAGGATGATTGTGGCACCTCACCATATTAGCAGTGGGAAGAAATGGTAGCCATGAGTTTGCAGGCTGTCATAAGTGAGTGCTTGGAAAGTTGGCATAGTTCAGCATGATGTTGGTAGCCAGAAATATCAATGGTAACAGGGCAGCTGCATTGCTTGCCTTGGATTGACAAGATTGATGCATCAGGCACGTCATGGCAACTGCAACTTGACATTTTGAACTTTTACTTCAATCTTTTTAATTTTAGAAAGTGTTCAATTTCCTTTTCTTCAATTTATCAAGCCATATCTTGACTCCATCAGTGATGAGAGTGGGTATTACAATTCTAATAGCAAACTGGTTTAACTTCAAATGCATACATATGACTATATGGTATTGCATACGAAGGTACCAGTTTTTGATGTAAGATGTGGTAGTGATCCAAAGATAAGTATACTACACTGTAGTACCATCTCCCAAACATTGACACTAGGAGCAAGTATGGAAAGTGAAAAGTTTTGAAGTAGTGTATGATGTCATGTGCAATATTATTTTATTTAGCCAACAATAAAATGTGTGTATAGAAAATGTAATAAATGGAATAGAAGGGTGAAACAAGTGATAAAAGAGAGTAAAAGGAGAGTAGATGAAAACTTTGGAGCGCGGGGTATGGGATGATTAAGGGAGAAGTACCTATAAGAGGCAAAACAGAATTATTGTAAGGAAGTTAAGGATGAGAGAGAAAGGGAAATGAAAGTGAAAACTTGAGATACAAGGTGAAAGATGTAGATGGAAGAATGTTAAGAGAGGAAGAGGGTGTGAAAGGAAGGTGGATGGAATATTTTGAAAATATGATTAATGTAAAAAGTGAAGGTGAGGTGATTGTGACATGCATGAGGTGATGGTGGGAGGATGTATGAAGAAGAATAGATCAAAAGGGAGGAAGTGAAGAAAGCCGTTGACCCTGAAGACAGAAAGGCAGCAGGAGTGGCTGGGATTACAGCGGAAATGTTAAAGTATGAAGGAGAATCTGTGGGTGACTGGGTGCATAGGGTATGTGGGTTAGCATGGGAAGAGGGCAGGGTGCTAGGTGACTGGCTAAAGGTCATAATTATCCCACTATACAAGGGGAAGGGTAGTAAAAATTAATGTGGCAATTATAGAGGTATACATACTTTTTGGCTACCTGTAGGCTTATTTGGATGTATTGTTACTCACAGTAGACACTAAAAGATATTAATTTTATTAGAAGTATTTGAATAGTTTGAATATCATGATAAAGCTGATAATTTCACATTGCACATTCAACATGACAAATTCAACTTCCAGGAAATGAACGGAAAAAGAGGTTTGCCAACCTGAGTGTGATGGGATGCCTGGCCAGCGCAGCCATCTGGTTCAGCTACTTCTGCATCTGCATCACCTTCCCCATCACTCTGTGGTTCTGCTTCAAGAAGGTGGCTCAGTGGGAGCGCCTCATAGTGTTCCGGCTGGGCAGGCTGCGAGGGGTGTTGGGACCAGGCATGGTGTTCATCATTCCCTGGCTTGACAGACACACGCAGGTGGATATGAGGACCAAGGCTTTCTCCGTCCCACCACAACAGGTAAACTATGAATCCATGAGTTCAGTAGTGATGATAACAATGTTCACCTCGCACCTCCATAGCTACATTATATACACATTCTTGCTAGTCATTATGAGTGAAATTTGCATTGTAATAATATTTTGGTATTCTAAATTGGTACAAAGCATGCTACATTTCTTTGTGGAACCATTTTTGTCCGCTTGATCAATTTGGACATGTCTGTATTAGGTCCATTCCCTTCCAAGGTGTCCGGCTATCCTATCCCTGTCTTCACAAAATATGTGTTGGTAATAGAATGCAAATAAAATAAATCCATCAGGGCTTCATTCATTCGAATTCATTCAAATGTGATGAACAGGAGAGATATTGAGGATTTTTAATCTTGAACAGATGAAATTTAATCATTAATGTTGGGAAGAAAAATTTGTTAGAAAACATTGAGCAATAGTGCATTTATAGCATGAGAGAAATTATAATATTGTGGGCATGGAAGGTATGGAGGAGGGGCAAATATTTTCCAAAAAAAAAGCACGAGCCAAGAGCTGAACCTATAAGTGTGCACAGGTACTACACCTCGTTGCCAAACACATGATTTCTCTTCTAGTATTGTTTTGACAAAGTCAGAGTTATAGCACACACCAAAATATTTGTTTGACAAGAGTTAATATAGGTAAAAATTTACCCAGCTAGGCATCCATAGGTTCTCGGTTCTAGGCATCTCACATATAGGCAGTTCACAACCGAGAAGTTCCGGGTTCGATCCCCGGGCGGAGCGGAAACAGTTGGGCTGTTTCCTTAAAAACCCGAGCCCCTGTCCACCCAGCAGTGAATGGGTACCGGGTGTTAGCCGGGGGTTTGTGACCCGCCTCCCGGGGTGCTGGCTTTGGCCAACACTATAAGCACTAGCAGACAGCTCTCCTCCTTGGAGGAGAGCTGTCTGGTTACAGTGGAGATCCATCTCAGCTGCGTCGATAACTGACGAAATTCTTCAAACAAAAAAACAATGGTAATGTTTTGTGTTTAGGGACCGACAGGGGAGTCGAGACAGCCCCCAGGGACTGGCAAGGGAGCCCTAGTACAGACTAGACCCCCAACGGCACCTTCTGCTGCTATTCCTGTATATTATGCTCATTTCTCGTATAACACAACTAGGTAAATACATGAGAGGCATATTCCATATTAATTTTTTGTGCAATTTCTCACAGGAGCCATGCAAATCCATTTCACCATTATCTCTTCAATGCACTCAAAATTCTTGACATCATCTTCAACAGGTTAGGTTTTACCACCTTAAAGCAACACACTTCTCACACATGAGAGATTTTTAAATTTTTATCTGGTAGCTCTGTGCAGGAAAGTTTAAGAGAGGATGTGTTTATTTGTTAGATGGAGAACTGAACCCAATATCCTCCACCACAAACTCACAATTCATTCTATCTCTAGTATTTGCACCAGTATTCGTATCAAGCATTTTCCCCTAGTAATGGAAATTGTCATTATCCTATAGTGATTAATTTCCAATGTAATGCTTTCTAGCATAATTTCAGTTGTTTGATTCCAAATGCTACATTATAATATTAAACCTCTTCATTCTATATCTCCTCCATCTCTTGAGCCTCTGCATTCTCGAAACTGTCAACAATCAAGATCAAATCATCAATGTATTGCAGTGTCCAGGACAGTCCAGTCCTAAAACCTCTCTGCTATTTTATCAAGGATTTCATTGAAATGCATTTGTCATATTTTTTGCACGTCTGTGTTTTTAATATTTATCATAGAATTTTGTTTCATGCACTTAAACCATGACCATGGTTTAATAGTTAAATCATTGCAAGTATGATAGATTTACAATATCTGCAGAAAGGACTAGGATGGCAACTGGTACCCATGTTTTTTTACACGTCATGTGGTTCTCTCGGCTGTCCTATAAGCTGGATGTGAATCACCGATATTTATAGGACACAAAGTGATTTTTCTCAGGGTGTGCAGGTCTTTGTTATGATGAGCAGGTGGAGGTCAAAAGAGGGATAGGGGGAAATTTTAACTTAAAAAGAGATTGGCAGTCGTACACAAGCTATGATACAAATGTGTGGATGGTTGCTACATTGCACTGGACAGATCATTATAATTAGTGGGAGATTTTTTGTTATCAGTATCTTGTGTTTTTTTATTTTGTGTAGATCAGTATTTTTATGTTTTTATGTTAGAAAAAAGTCATTGAAAATTTATGAGGGGCGGATAGGAAGGAAATGAAAAGGTGGAGATCGACACTTAGATGAATATTTGATGAAATGCATGCAGAGGATGAACAGTTACTATATTTTGAGGCACTGTAATGGATGAATTATTGAAAAAATGTTGTTGGTGATCAGGCATTTATACTGTTTGAATTTGTTTGCATACACTACCCTCCCGAGTTTCACGCTATGCGAGTTTTGTGATCCTCGAGTTTTGCGCTGAGTCTAAATTCTTACCATCCCGAGTTACGCGCATATCCCGAGTTTCGCGTTTTTTTTTTTTTTTTTTTTTTTTTTTTTTTTTTTTTTTTTTTTTTTTTTTTTTTTGGTGTGTGTGTGTGTGCCTACAGCGCCGTTAGGCAGTGACCTCCAGGAGTGGGATGGTAGGCCCTCGAGGTTAACTTGAGGACTGTGATGGTTGGCCCTTGCCCGTGGTGGCGCAGACAGAATTTCTATAGTGACGCCTGTGATTAGAGGCTCATGCCGCCCCCTGTGTCCTCCGATGCACTCGCAATCGTAGGTAGAGTTAATGGGCAGCGTGTGGGTGTTCTTAGGCCACTCAACAGTGCAGAGAAAGATTTTAAGTGGATTTTACAGCCCTCATCAAGGATCGAACTCGGATCACCGAGAACGCCACTCGGAGACTTCTTCTTTTTCTTGTGACCATTTCTGCTTAGTATCACTTTGTAGGTCGTCTGTCAAGCTCGTGCTCGAGCTTGACATATATCTTGACGCTAACCACTCTGCTACCACCTCCCATAAAAGATGTACGGGACACGTCTTCCTTCCTTCTTGCTTAGTATAGTAATATAATAGGCTTAGTATAGCTTGTAGTTTTGCTTTGTTTTTTTCCATTTGTTTGTGTTTTTCTCTACAGGAGCAGCCGGTGTCGCATAAGATAGGTAACACCTCAAAATAAGTAGCACCTTACCTTACACCCCCGCCATTCCTTACTATTTACCACAAAATACTCCTTTATAAGTGATTAACCATGACTTGTGTGGTACTGTGGTTTCTGGAGGTACTGGAGGAGACAGGAGAGAAGAGAGGAAGGCATTGTGACAGTGTTATTGCTGTATAACACTGTCACACAACCATCAGCTGACAAAATATGTGTCAAGCTCACTCACTCAGACCAAAACAGCATCCGCTGGGTGACTCCCAACTCAATCTCAAGCTCCTCTCCTCCCTCCTCTTCTCTATGTAGTGTTGGCCGAAGCCACCACCCAGGGAGGCGGGTCACAAACCTTAGGCTAACACCCAGTACCCATTCACTGCTGGGTGGACAGAGGCTTGGGGCATTTTCAGGATATTTTTTGGGGAAAAAGTGAGTCTTATAAGCTGTAAAATACGGTAGGTACACAGTCCTCAAGTTAACCTCCGGGGCCTACCATCCCACCCCTGGAGGTCATTGCCTAACGGCGCTGTAGGCACACACACACACACACACACACACACACACACACACACACACACACACACACACACACACACACACACACACACACACACTAAAAAAAAAAGAAAAAAAACCAAACTGACTAAATAAGCATTTTTACAGTGTTTTTAATACCGGAGTTTCGCGATCCGCGAGTTTCGCGCTATGCCTCCGGAAGAAAGCAAGCGCGAAACTCGGGAGGGTAGTGTAGGTGATACAGATTGTCCTGATGAGTTGGCTGAGCTGCCAGTGAAGAGCGAGTGAGTGGCGGGCAGTGGTGTGGTGGACAGCCAGTCAGTCAGTGGAGGTGACGTCGGGTGTCAGTAGAGGGGTCAGAGGGCTTGATAACCATATTTCAGTGTGATTGTACAGCGTAGTTGTATTCATAAGCATGTTGTGTTGGATTTTGTTTTCTTTGGGATCAATATGTATTTTTTATCGTAAGTAATCGTCCAGTCCCATTTTTTCTTTGCATAATGATGTTGAATGTTCATTCAAAATACCTAATCCACAAAAAAATATTAATTTCCACGCCTTATTTCCTCAAAACATGACTTTTGTAAAAAGCGCGGGAAAAACAACAGCCCCATTCCAGCCGTGGCACAAAACTTGCTGATGCCGTCACTGAGAGGCGCCAATCTGCTTCACACAGCCTGCCTCTCCCCCGGCGCACCACCTTCTCCACACATTTATCGTGGCCGTATATATCGGGAACGGGTGATAAGCTCTCTGGAAAGGCACAGCTTTCTTGCTGCACCCATATAGGATGCAAGTACCATATTTTACGGCTTATAAGACGCTGCATCTTGGAAGACGCACCCTGATTTGGGAAACAATATTATAAGGAAAAAATAAACAACAGATTTTCTACCGGTAGGCCGTAGTAAAATCTACCAATTTTCTTGGTAGGCGGTGGTCCGAAGTGTCTTTCTGTTGCTCTGTTCCCATGTTCTTTGGTGTATCGTACAACTTTTAGCTTGTATGCGATAGTATAAGTAAATTGTTTGATGAATTCGCCATGGGTGATCATTTTCAGGACTGAAAAGAGCTTGTGATACGTGTGACAGCCTGGTGGTAAATGATACATCAACACTAGCAGACGATAGTTGGCGCTGGTGGCGCCAATCTGCCGAGGCGGAATGGCTCCCGCCAGTACCGCAGTAAACATCACAGTGTGAAGACAGATTACCGTATTTTACGGCTTATAAGACGCTGCATCTTGGAAGACGCACCCTGATTTTGAAAAGAAATTTCTAAGAAAAAAAGAAAAAAACAGATCACCAAAACTGTTGTCTGATATACGTACAGTCATTTTCACACAAGAACACACTCACTATTCATTATCTTCATTCAGCACTGCTCATCAGCCATTTTTATTTTCTAGCTTGTATGTGATAGTATAAGTAAATTGTCATGTTGTCTGGCTGAACATGTACACGCAGGTCGGACGGCAGGAGTGAAAACAAACCCGACAGCGGCGGTGTGCAGCTGCGTGCCTGCCTGGCGTGCCGATCAGCTGAGTCTGGCTTTGTCGCCCTGAGTGTAAACACCTCTCACGTCCTCCCGTGCCTCACTACGTTGTCTGCCTCTTGTGTCTCGCCACATATTGTTTGAATTTTCCTGTATGCGTGTAGTATTTATGATGGCTGCATGTACACAAGTCTACAAACTTTCATCTAATGTAACAAAGTTCCTTATTCACGGAATGGCTGTTGGCGCCAATCTGCCGAGGCGGAATGGCTCCCGCCAGTACCGCAGTATACATCACAGCGTGAAGACAGATAACAGATAAGTACTGAGGTTACATCATTTAAGAGGCTGAATTGAATAGCTACCTAAGCTAACCTCCTACAACATTAGTCTTGGAAGACGCATGAGTATTTTTCAGGGTATTTTTTAGGGAAAAAAAGTGCGTCTTATAAGCCGTAAAATACGGTAGTTACGGCTTATACGGTGATTTGAATGTCTTATGGTATAAGAGGCTCAATTGAATAGCTAACCTGCAACATTCGTCTTCGAAGACGCATGAGTATTTTTCAGGGTATTTTTTAGGAGAAAAAGTGGGTCTTATAAGCCATAAAATACGGTATATGCCATATCGCAAATAAAATATATCAGAAACACCCAAAATTCTTCAAGTACAGGGAGGTCCCGTTATACAAGCATTCGGTATACGAGAATCCGATGATACGAGATGTGTAAATTAGGGCCTATTTTCAATATACGAGATCAAAATCCAATGATATGGATTCAAACTGGGGTGAGTAAAATGATCAAATTCAAAATGCGTGCCCTACCACTCCCGGGCTGGACAAAGGGGGATTTGGTTGACCCCAGTGAGGTCACCCCTAGCAAGCCATGACCTGAAGGGTAATTAAGCATATGGCGCGGCCTGACATTTAGGGGTAATTAGCAGGTGTGCGGCCCCAACCTTGAGACCGCAGTCAGGTCACCCCTAGCAAGGCGTGACCTGAAGGGTAATTAAGCATATAGCGCGGCCTAACCCTTAGGGGTAATTAGCAGGTGTGCGGCCCCAACCTTGGGACCGCTACACTACCTTCTCTTGTATCACGCGGCGTCCCCTACATTACAACGTCTTTTTTGCTTGTTATGCATGTTTTATGTTTAATTAATGTGCAGTTATGTTATTTCGTGTGCTATTTTCTCTTTCAGAATGCTTTTTCTACAGAATAGGTAGTACAGTGTGGGTAATATAGACGCTGTGTGTTTGTTGTGTTTGCTATAGTTTATTTTAGCTTGAAAAACATCTTTTTTTCTTTTTCTTTTTTTTAATTGATGGGGTCCTGGAACCAAACCTATATTTTACCATTAGTTATGTGCTTCGTTATACGAGATTTCGCTTTACGAGTATGCCAGGTGGAATCTAATTGCTCGTATCTTCGGGACCTCCCTGTACTACAGGGAGGTCCCGTTATACGAGCATTCGGTATACGAGAATCCGATGATACGAGATGTGTAAATTAGGGTCTATTTTCAATATACGAGATCGAAAATCCAATGCTATGACATTCAAACAGGGGTGAGTAAAATTATCAAGTTCAAAATACTCGCCCTACCACTCCCAGTCTGGACAAAGGGGGATTTGGTTGACCCCAGTCAGGTCACCCCTAGCAAGCCGTGACCTGAAGGGTAGTTAAGCATATGGCGCGGCCTGACATTTAGTGGTAATTAGCCAGGTGTGCGGCTCCAACCTTGGGACCGCAGTCAGTGTCCTGAAGGGTAATTAAGCATATGGCGCGGCCTGATCCTTAGGGGTAATTAGCCAGGTGTGCGGCTCCAACCTTGGGACCGCAATCAATGACCTGAAGGGTAATTAAGCATATGGCGCGGCCTGATCCTTAAGCCGGCCACACACACACCGGCGCGGCCTGTCCGGCCGACGAAAAGGGGCGTGGCTAGAGGCGGCCGGTGTGTGTGTGGGGGGTTTTTTCATCCGGCGGGGCCTGTCGCAGCGGCCGGATGAAAATCAGTCGGCGCTTGAAAATTCCGTCCGGCGCGGCCTGCCGCCTGCGTGTGTGTGGGTGCCTTCCGGCGCGGCCCGCCCCTCACTCGGCCAGATAATGACTAATTGTACCAGTAATAATTGTATTTATGATAATATAGGTATTATATATGACGTATTATATATAGTATGACGTATTATATATAGGTATTATATATGGCTGCACATGCAGCCATCACTAACAAGTCATTTTCGGACAGCGGATTCATGTTGTCACTACGGTGGTCCGACGTGTACTGTATATTTTCATGAGGCGGCCGGTGTGTACGATGCCTCGCCACTTTTGTCGGCCGGACAGGCCGCGCCGGTGTGTGTGTGGCCGGCTTTAGGGGTAATTAGCCAGGTGTGCTGCCCCAATCTTAGGACCTCTACACTACCCTCTTTTGTATCACGCGGAGTCCCCTACAGTACAACGTCTTTTTTGCTTGTTATGCATGTTTTATGTTTAACTAGCCGCAAAGCCGCCCTCCGGGCGGACTTTTTAGCTAGCTCCTGCGGAGGGCTATTGGTGGGCCTTCGGCCCACCACCTGTGTTTGGTGGGCCTTCGGCCCACCAAGCACAGACTCTCCAGATAGCCCCTTCTAGCTTTCCTGAAATCATGGATGTAGAAACACAAACCTATTCACATCACCCCCAACCCATTCACTCACCCATTACCCATCACCCCCCACCCATTCACTCACCCATTACCCCCCACCCCCCACCCATTCACTCAACATATTATCCATCACCACACACCCATTCACTCACCCATTACCCATCACCCCCCATCTATTCCCTCACCCATTCACTCACCCATCACCCCACACCCATTACCCATCACCCCACCCATTCACTCACCCATTACCCATCACCCTACATCAAGGTTTCCTCAATTCTCGCAACCCACTTTTTTTTCACAATTCCCGCTAATAGGCTGCTAAAAAAAAAAAAAAAAAAGGTGATCGGATCATCTGATAAATGGGCTTAAACCTTCCCCTGCTCGAGCCGGTTCCAAAACTGTGCCATATGAGGGGATTCCGCCACAGGGGGCGGCACCTGGAGCGGACACACACACACACACACACACACACACACACACACACACACACACACTTTCGCTTATATTATTATAGATTAATGTGCAGTTATGTTATTTTGTGTGCTATTTTCTCTTTCAGAATGCTTTTTCTACAGATAGGTAGTACAGTGTGGGCAATATAGATGCTGTGTGTTTTTTGTGTTTACTATAGTTTATTTTAGCTTGAAAAACACGTTTTTTTTTTTTTTTTTTTTTAAATTGATGGTCCTGGAACCAAACCTATATTTTACCATTAGTTATGTGTTTCATTATACGAGATTTCGCTTTACGAGTAGGCCAGTTGGAACCTAACTGTTCATATCTTCGGGACCTCCCTGTATATTTATTTCTAATTTTACGTGTAGTATTTGTATTACCGCGTGGTTGGGAGGTCACCTCAGATGACGTCACCGAGCCGTGGTGCTTCGTCTGCTTGTCGTCAGGAGCGTTTTGGAAGCTCGGGGAATTTACAGATTTTGATTGCGGATTATTTAAAAACAGGTGACTGGATGCAAAAAGTGACAACATATTGTTGATATACTCGATAATGGCTATATTTTGACTGCATTAAATCAGGACTGATGAAATGGTTTGGACGAGTACTTTAAGAATTGTTTATGTAAATAGGGATACAGAAATTATAATTTTGTAGTTTCTTAATTATTTTAAGTTGTTTGTTAGAAGTCTGCTTTGTGTTAAATGCCACCCTCCGTGGCTGGGAAAAGAAGTTTTGTATGAAAAAAGAGCAAAAAATAAGAATTTGGAGCTGGCTTGAACCCTCATTATGCTACTACTGTATACTATGTTTAGAATAGATTCCAAAGGTGTTTACAGAGTATGAGCAAACAACATCATGATTTATTTCTTATGACAAAGAATATGTATTGATCTTGCATACATATATACACATAATGTACATCAGAAGTAAGAGTTCATTTTACGTTCGTGTTTGCAGCTCATCACGGCAGACAACGGGATCATTGAGATGGGGTGCGAGGTGAAGTACCGGATCAGTGACGTGCAGCGGCTCACCACCTCCGTCACCTCCCCAGAACACGGCCTCAGATCCTTCGGGAAAACTGTCCTACTCAATGTTCTCACCAAAAATACTGTCAAGTATGATATGCATTTTAGATCTCAATGATCATTCTTATATCTTGTCTTCTTTCAGATAATCTTATTGTCTGTAGTATCAAAGCAGGTCTTTCATCGTGGAAGAGGAAAAATATATGTGCGAGAGATTGTCTATCTAGATTAGAAAATTTATTGAGCAGAATGCATTGTAGTAGCGCATTTTCGCGACCGTTCTAGCCCGGTCTAGACTGGCTCAGGCCGGGGCGGACTCTGTTTCCGCGAGGCGGGCTAGACCGGGTTGGAACGGGCTGGACTGGGCCAGGCTAGCGACCAGGACGGCCTTGGGCCGCTGTTGGGAGAACTGGCGCATTTTCACTACAGTCAACGGAAAAGACGACCAGGAGCTTCCTGTGCCGCTGATAAGACCTGAAACACCATGATGGCTGTCTGCCAAGTCAAAGTAATTTCACGAAAAATTGCAATTTCACAATTTGCTGGAAACAACACCTTGGGAAATGAGTGTACCATCAATATCACTATAGTCGCCACTGCACTTATGTCACCAGGCGCCATATATTACAATTTTAGCATCACAATAGACGTGTGTGTCACTGAAGACGTATGTAGTATGATGTACATAATGTAAACGTCTCTTCAGTGGCACATACAAGTATGTAGAGTGCTAAAACTCGTAATATATGACGCCTGGCGACATTAGTGCAGTGGCGACTATAGATAGTATTATTAATGGTAAATGAAATGGGAGAATCCCATTTCATATTACAGTCTATTTTGTCATTTAATTTTTCATAGTCATCCCTGCTACTTGACTTCCCATTGAGAAGTCAAGTAGCAGGGATGACTATGAATAACTTGCAGGACGGTAGGACCGCCCACTCGATCCCCCAGCCAATAGGAATCACAATTGGGACGGGCCCAATCTGGATGTGTTTTGGCGAGCATCAGTGCAGTCTAGACCGGTCTAGACCGGTCTAGACCGGCCTGACAAACATCGCGAAAACGCGCTTTAAATCTTTTTTAATTTTAGTGTTTGAATGATTATGGTGATGTTCATCTATGAGCAAATATTTACACACAGTTTCATCTACTTCATTTGACCCTGTACGATGCTGACAGTGCAACCTTTGTTGGTTCAAGCAGATTTGTATTCAGTAATGCCTCTGTTTTGCTATGCCTTAGTTGATTTGAAACTATAACGATGTTTTTCACTATGCCTTGGTAGACATGAAGCTGTGACTAGTAGGTGTTGTGTGGGTAAGTAATTCTAGACAGCTTGACAGAGTATGGGGAATAGTGCTGACGTCAAAACTTGGTCCCTGATCCCCACTTCTTGATTCTTAGGGCCATGTTATTTTCCATCCTACACCAACATGGGTGAAATTTGTATAAGTTTTTTGTCTATCTACACATGCTATTCCCTACGTATCAGCCCATTTGGCGAATAATCTTTTCGTCATATATTTTATCGAATTATTAGCCCATTTTTCAAAATGAAAATACAAAAATCTCTGATTTGAAAATTTAAGAAAAAAAATCATAAAATTTGCACATGAGCACCACTATTTTGTAGACATAATATAATAGAAATATTAAGGGCCTAAACATGGAAATGAAGATGCTGCCCTTAGGTGGATTGAGTTATTGCACTAAATTAGTCAAGTGTGAAAGGAGAGGAAATGTCTGCAGAATTTTTTTTTGTGTAAAAAAAATTATACATCCAAGTAGATTCAATATTTTTTTTTCCTTTCTGTAAACTGACAATCAAGAGAGAACCATTGTCAAATGAAAAATTTCAAATTTATGAAGCAAATGTGATAAGTTCTGAAGTTTAACCTCAGGAAAAGAAATCCGACATGATTGTACTAGAGATGTTGAAAAATATATTTTCAAAACTTAATGTCACATATTTTGGCCCACAGGGAGTCAGAGAGAGACCGTCCCATTATTGCAGGCCTGATGCAGAAGCAGCTGAACTTGCGAGTACTGGAGTGGGGCATTGAGATCGGAGAAGTAACCCTGTAAGTGTATCTCAATTTCTTGTGTTTCAAGCCATATTAATTTTTTTTGTAGGTTCATCATCATCGCTGCAAATCAGGTAGGCTTTGTTTGAAAATCCTTCCTTCATTCAAGGGTTTTAGGCTCAACAGATGAACATATATACAGATACATATATACAGATACATGGGCATCAGAAAACTTACCGTATCATAACTCTCTTGTACCTCTCTTGTAGCTTCCTTATTTTCTTATGTTCTTATAACTGTGATCTCATAGATTTGATTGATTGATTGATTTAATGCCAAAAAAAAGGGGAAATGTGCCAGACAATCTCATAGATTTAAATACTATCATTTAAACCAAAACTGATGCTACATGATATGTACCAGAAACCCCACAAATTTTTTGCTCATATAATTGAAACCCACTATATAAGTGTTAGTGTAGCAGCCATGGTCCAAGACTATAGTCTATTTGATTTAACTTGGCAAAAATGCACTAAGGAGGCCACGCCTCCTTGTACCTGATTGGCTGAACACAACGTGTCCAAACTTGTGAATGAGTTGCAATATATACATACGATCAGGCTATTTAATGATTGAAGTATTAATTAAATGAACTACACTACTATAGTTTGGTTTGTAGTTTTGCCATTCACAAGCTCGGATACGTTGCGTTCAGCCAATCAGGTGCAAGGGGGCGTGGCCTCCTTAGTTCTTTGTGCATTTTTGCCAACTGAAATAATATAGACTATAGGCCTAAATCATTTATATTTACTCCATGGAGACCTAACTTGGAAATATGACTGGCAGACACTCACGCAGCCTGTAACCTAAAGTAAATTGATTGTCCATGCCTAGAAATGTTAAGCAAGGAAAGGGAGGCAAACACTGTTTGCAAGAAAGTATAGGTGTATTGATAAAATGTTCTTATCAGTCTTTCCCTTATATACGTAGACTGTATTAGAAGGAGCATGAAAAATTTGACGACATATTGTAACGGGGGGGGGGGGGGGGGGGGGGTGATCTTGCTCTCTTCTTAACTTGCTCTACTTGCTGTTGTGATGGTATTCTAAGGGGGATTCTTGAAGGGGTAGTCTTGGTCAAGGGGGAGGCTTATTGTGCCCTGTTGACAGAGACTGCATGTGGCCGTATGATGGAGCCACGTAATGCTTCCATGGGGGTAATGCCCGGGCCCTACAGAGGCTTTACATTGCCCAGGGCCACAGTTACCTTCTGAAATCCCGTCAGTATGTCCTTCCAACAGACACATGACTCAGGCTGGTAATCATAATTCGGAAATAAATATTTCCTTTTTCTTATGCCACAGTGAGGGTTCGAACCTACACTGTCACCAGATTTTGCACCTTTAAAGTTAAACCACTGGCGCATTAGACCGCTGACCCAATATGGTATAAAAAAATACTGGGGTTAACGGTTCTGGGGATTTTATGCATTACAATATAGGTACATATTTTTTATTTTTTTGTGTGTGTGGTTTTGATAAAGGTAAAGTTATCAGGTACTCTGCTGTCATCACATTTTCATCCTAACATTCTTCCTCTTGACAGGAGTACTGTCAACATTTTGAAGGAGGCTGAGCCCCATAACCCCCTGAAGCCCCTTTTGAATTGCTTTGGAGGTGGAGGTGGAGGTGCTCAGGTGTTGGCCCCTCCTTCTGGAGCATCCTCAATCTTCAACATGCCAGGCCTGAGCAACTTTGGAGACTTCAACCTTGGGGCCAATAACTCTAAGAAGAAGTCAGAAGCTTCAGGTAAGTGTGTGTGAATGTTTTAGTTGTAGAAGCTCTAGGTAAGTGTGTGTGAATGTTTTAGCTGTATGTACCGAGCTATAGCATACAGGGCGTGAACTATGCTCGGGTGGTCTTGTCTCCATATCTATATTAATCAAGTTTTTCCTTACATTGATGCACTCTTTTTGTCGCTATCACTTCTTTTTCTATTAAATTTCAGGCATCAATACATCTGTGGGGGAAACTGTTTCTTTGTGCCATTCAAACATCTTCCTTTTCTCAATTTTTCCTTATCCCTTCAAATATGCAGCCTCTTTTTCTCTTCGTAATAGCAAGTCTTTTGTCAACTTCTCCCAAGTCATTCATCTGTTTATAAACAGTAACTTAGTTTCCTCTCTCTCTTTTTTCAAGTGTTTCAAGTGTTTTCTTGGAAAAAAATATATTTACAAGTAGGTTAGATTTTTTAATTCTGGCACCATCTTAGTTTTTATCCTTTGTATTAGTTTTATCCTTTGTATTAGTTTTTATCCTTTGTATTAGTTTTTATCCTTTGTATTAGTTTTTATCCTTTGTATTAGTTTTTATCCTTTGTATTCTTTCTAATTTCTTAATACGTATTCTCTACTTTTTTATGGGACCACTCAATTCCAGCAAACTCTAGTTATGGTAATCATATGTATCATTAAATACTTCATTTGTATGCTTCAGTGGTGATGAAGTATCCTGGAACACTATCCCTGGGTCTTTCTCTTCCTTATTGTTTATTTCCTATTATTACTTTTCACTTTTATTTCCACAGTTCTAGCAGATATTCTAATCAATCATTTCATTTCCATCTGTGTATTGTAGTTAGAGATAAAGAGATAGAAACCAGGATATAAGATAAATATTCCACTGTGCTACTTGCTGTGAAGGACAGGTATGGGGAAGCAAAAAGAGATAGGAAAGATGCAGGGATGAAAAAGAGATAGATGATGCAAGTGGGAGATGCGATGATGAAGGAAGGATAGGGGAAGGATGCAGGAGAAGTGAAGGAAGGATAGGGGAAGGATGCAGGAGAAGTGAAGGAAGGATAGGGGAAGGATGCAGGAGAGTGAAGGAAGGATAGGGGAAGGATGCAGGAGGAGTGAAGGAAGGATAGGGGAAGGATGCAGGAGGAGTGAGGAAGGATAGGAAGAGCAGGGAAGTGAAGAGGATAGGGGAAGGATGCAGGAGAAGTGAAGGAAGGATAGGGGAAGGATGCAGGAGGAGTGAAGGAAGGATAGGGGAAGGATGCAGGAGAAGTGAAGGAAGGATAGGGGAAGGATGCAGGAGAAGTGAAGGAAATGGGGAGATGCAGAGAAGTGAGGAAGGATAGGGGAAGGATGCAGGAGGAGTGAAGGAAGGATAGGGGAAGGATGCAGGAGGAGTGAAGGAAGGATAGGGGAAGGATGCAGGAGGAGTGAAGGAAGGATAGGGGAAGGATGCAGGAGGATACAATACTAAAAGTATGAACAACAGGTTTTCCAAAGCTCCCAGCAAGCACTGGGCAATTTTTTAAGTTCTCGGGATGATGTATGGGAGGCACTGGGTCAAGCCAATTGCCTCAGTCAACCAATGGAAATGCCTGGGTTGGAGCAAGTCATTGAGGCAGCAAAAAACTAATTCAACAGGTTTAGCAATGCTTTCCCAAGCACTGGGCAGTATTTGAAGGTCTTTTTAGAATGTATGGGAGGCAAGTAGTCAAATATATCATGTAAATCCGAGTGGCGTTCTAGGTGACCCGAGTTCGATCCCTGATGAGAATTAATCCTTCCACGCACGAAAAGTTTAATAAGTTTTTCCGTCCACTGCAACATCCGTCTTATGCTCCCTAAGGGGCCCCGCGAAATGGCCAGACTGTGCGGCGAATTATTTTTTTATGTTATCAATTTCACCAACGTGTATTCTTTTTTCCTGGCATTATTATATATCATTGGTTTTGCAAGAGATTATTCTGCCTTATGAAAGAAAAAAATAACAAGAAATGCAAATAAATAGCGGAATTTACCGATTCCGAAAAAATATTGAGTAAAGAGAAATAAGAAATACTTACGTTCACCACTTCGTAGCTCGAAACTTCCTGAGTCAACTTTTTATGGTTTATATGCCAATAAAAGCGGATTTTTATGAGAATTCCAACGCTACCATTATAATTTTCATATGGCCATTATGGCCAGCTCGGGACACGTTTTAAAGGGACGACAATCCGCGCGCACAGGCTGCCTGCTGAGTGGAAACTGACACACAAACCCTTATCATTTCACATCCACTCACACGAGAGAGTTGACAATTAGTTTATTTTATAGGTCTAGGTTAGATCTTTGCCGCAGAAAATTTTGACTCAATTCTGATAAATACTTTATTTTTGGCGAATTTTTAACTTTTTTTGACACAATTCACGTCAAAAGCTCAGATTGCAGACGGGCCCGTTTTGAGCTCTGATTGCAGACGGGCACGCGTCACCGTGCGTGCAAGGGTTAAAATCCACTTCAAATCTTTCTGCACTGTCTAGTGGCCTAAGAACACCCACATGCTGCCCATTAACTCTACCTTCGATTGCAAGTGCATCAGAGGACACAGGGGGGCAGCATGAGCTTCTTTCTAATCACAGGCATCACTATAAAAATCCTGCCTGCACCACCACGGGCGAGGGCAAACCATCACAGCCCTCAAGTGAACCAGGGCCTACCATCCCAGCCCTGGGTCACTGCCTACAGGTGCTATAGGTACAAATGTAAAAAAATAAAATAATAATAATAAAAATACATGTGGTATAACAATTCAATCAAGCAGCAGAAAACACATAAAACGGGGTTGCTGATTCTGCCATAAGCACTGGACTTGAGTAACGTGGCTCCCTGTGAGAATGTTGGCATTCTGGACCTGTTCGTGGTATCCAATGTACAGTCTTGTGCAATTGCACTCCTTCAAAATGACATTGCTGGACAGTGCATGAGGGTTATTTGCTCTTGTAAGCACAGCATCAACAATGTTGTCCATCCAATGACGATGTCAATAGTACTCGCAGGTCCATATTTATTGTAAGCAGTTGTTCTCCCATTTGCTTGGGCAGCGTGCGTGCTGGTAATTGTGTTCCGACCATATTAGTTTACTTACATGAGTCTGATATGTAAAAGGTATGTTGCTTTGTAATGTACCATTTAGTAATGTAGCACGTTGTCTTCATGGCACTTAATAACCCCTCTATATTGAAAATTACCACAATCTTGCCGGCAGATTTCAAGGAGATATGTACTTATGAGGCATTACAATAATTTCTAATGCCTCATAATGCTTTCTAATTTATTTCTAATGCCTCATAAATACACGCACAGGTGTTATCAGAAATAGACCAAATAGTGCTATATAGATAGTCCTAAGGCAGATACCTGAGGAACCCCACTAATGATACACTCCCAGTCAGATGTCTTGGTCTTTACTTGGTCTGTTCTCTGCAATCAAACAATGCTTTCATTCAGTTCAAAACCATACCCACGATTCAGTGAACCATTTTGATTATTTATTTTAATTTTATTAATTATTATTTTTTTGTTTTTTCCCTGCTTATCGCCCTCTGATGAGGCATACCGTCGAACACTTTACGGAAATCAAGGATATTGTAATATACAGTAATTTATTTCTAATGCCTCATAAATATTCCTGTAGAGGAATGAAAGGTTACTTAGATATTGCCTATCTGTGTGTGCTTGTGCGTGTCTGTAGTGTCGTCTGTATGTAGATATTGGTTGCTGCTGTTGCAAACCCAGACACAAGCCTCTCATTACTTGTGTATAACAAACAATTTGTGCGGTTTTGCCAATGGATGTTGTGATTAGGAGCAGTGGAGGCAAGTGCTTTGGTCTGACGAGGTCACATTTTCAGTCACTGACAACTGTGATAAGAGTGCGTGCAGCTGGGTAGAGATGTACTTAACTCCAAGTTTACTGAAAACACTATGATTCAAGGTTATTTCTCATACCCTGGGGTGAGTAACTTAAGGCCTATCCACACAAGCGGACCTGATCGGCGGGCATGCCCGTCATCGGGCACATTTGACGGGCAAACCATTGAATTGTGCGATCCCCCATTGAGCGAAATCACCGTGGGGTGCCCGGTGGCTTGAGGAGCTACGACGCTGCCAGATGCAAGTTAACATTGGGGACCATACAAGGCTTGCCTCCCACTTATCACTTCGTTGTAGCACGGTTCACATCAGGAACTTTTTACACACAGCAACAATTATGCTTCACAATACTTTCTTCGTAGTAGTACTGGGCACCATGTTTATTGTACCGCACTCGACAACCTACTGGCATCGTCGGGCACGCCCGCCCATTCATCGACTCTGCCGTGTGGACAACATTCACGGGCATGCCCGGCACAATTTGTCCGCCGACCGTGCTGCCCGCCGGGCACGCCCGCTCGTCTGGATAGGCCTTTAGTTGTTGAACCCAAAAATGTCATGATAATCAGACATATTTTGAACTCCTTAGTGAACTTTTACTAGACAACTTTGAAAAATGTAATGCCAGTCTTTATGCCCCTTGCCACATATCAAGTTTGGCTTAATGGCCTGGAACTCTTCCGATTAAATCCCCATTGAAAATCCCTAGACATTAATGATACAGTAGTTGCAAGGCTAGGTAGGACACATCTTATTTGCCCAAAATGGAAACAGCTGTACAGGATATCTGGAACACTACCAGCTGATAAGGTGCAAAACCCAAACGTCTCGGTGAGTGTCTGAGGTGTAGAAAAATGCCAGCATAGCTGGAGGTGGGGTGAGTATTTAGTTCATTGCTATACACCTGTATTAATGATGCTTACTGTATTCTAATTTCCAGGTACTATTAGCATTTATCAACTAAACTCATGACTGAAGCTTATAGATATTAAGAGAAAATATCTCTTGGTGGATCTTGATGTGTTGACTATCCCCATTTCATCATCACATCTTTGTTTAATGTCCTCCTTTTCCCGACCACGCTGGGCTTGGACGTGCCATGATTCTTCTCCAATACTTCCTGCACTGTACCATGTCTTCTGAAGTGTCCAGTATTTCCATATCTTGCTGCACACTGCCTCTCCAGGTTTTCTTGGGTCCTCCTCGTGGTCGATGTTTTTCCACCTCCATCTATTGTCCTTTTTACATAACACTCTTCATCCTTTCTTTTTACATAACCAAACCACCTGACTACCCTATTTAACTTCTTGAATACTCTATATTGGGAGATGAGATTCATAATAATTACTCTTGGAGAATTATACAAAACCATGTCCAGTAGACAAAAGAAAATGAACTGAATGCATGTAAAATCTTATGTCACATAAGATTTAAGTTTCAGAAGCTGTAGAGCACCAACAGCATAAATGATTACTTAGCTATGACATTGAATGACCAGAATGTCTTACTCAAGCAACACTTATTGCATCTTAGACAAGCAATGTTGCCTGGATATCATCAGAATATGATTTTTAAAACTAAATGCATAATTTGCTGCATGAAAATTAATAGGATGATTGAATTTTGTATGCTAGTTAATTCTTTCCATAGATAATTTTTATATATTTATGATTACGTCTTATTGAGGATTTTGCTTTTTGAATTGAATTCGTAATTTGGTGTAAATATATTTTTCCAGGTTAGACATCATTTTGCAGTATTAGTTTTTTAGTATTTATGATTTATATTCCATTATTATTTGCCCAATTAGATTTGCTTAATCCTTATGCCTCCTCTCAGGCCCTTCAGTCAGAGGTCTGTGATGAGCTGGTCAATCTAACCCTCATGTTTCCACCACAGATCAGCTGGCTGTCTATGACCCCACCCTTCAGTCATCACAACAGAATAGTGAAGGTATTCCTATCCATGTGTTATGATTTGCCTCATATATATGGTGCTTCAAATATGGCATCTTCAAAAAGTTTGTGTGATAGTTGAAGTACCCTTAGTTCTGTTCACTTTTTGAAAATATTCTAATACGGATTTAACCCCTGATATATTGAGGGACAATATATGACTTGATAATTTTCCTTGTATCTTTAAATGTGATTAAGAAGCTTGAGGGCAGAGGGCTGAGAACTTCTCTCTGAGGAACTTTGTATATCAAAATTAATGAAACTAGAAATAGGGGTTTGGTTATCTTCATTTTACTTATTCCTTTTTTTTATTACTTTCTCTTTCTTGAATCCTGGTTCTTCTTCTTCTTTCTCTTTAACCCGCTGAGTACCAGCTAGATATAATAAAAAGTACACCCACAGCCCAGCTATTTTTTTTTTTTTTAAATTAAAAATGAAAAATGAAGAAAACATAAATTATCACTCTTCTCGAAAAAATGGGGGTTCTAGGGGGGGTGAGGCACCCTCAGACATCAGCTAATTTAAGGTTCTTGCACTCCTAGCCCTCAGCTGAGCGCGCAGCATGGCAGATGTACGATGCGCCCAGTTTTTGGGTAGCGGTTATTTTGACACCACCCGAGCATCATGTGTGCCTTCATAGTTCATATATACCACGTATGTATCACATAATGTCATAATAAGTCAATTTCAAGTGTGATAAGTTGACATAGTAAAGTTTTCTAAATGAGCACGAGTGGCAGCAGCGCCCTCGTGTCCCGGTAACCATGGCGATGGGCGGCCATGATGGATTTGTACCCTTTCTATCTGTATCCTTGTGGCGAAAAAAGTGGATAAGCTCGCGCCTCTAATCCGCCCCCCCTACCCGCACGGCGTGCCCATGAAGTTGCCGGGTACCGCCACTGTTGCCCCACATATCAAGCAGTGCCCCATACCATTTTCGGGCCATTCCTTACCATAGAAGCCGCGTACCATATTTTTACATGGTGGATGCACAGGGTGCGTCGCTGGGACTGGGCGTTGCATAAATACTGGACACATCACGTGCGTCGCTGGTATCCAGCGGGTTAACGGCAAATATTTCCATAATATCTTATGAGGTTAGACGGCCGATGATACGCTTCCAACTATCTCTATCTGTTGCCTCTACTTCTTCAATGCCCAATGCTGCCAGATCCTCTTCAACACACTGCCTCCATGTCTTCCTTGGCCTGCCTGGTGGACGGCGACCTGGCACTTCTACTCCAAGAGCTCTCCCCAATGCCTCACCACCTTTCTCTCCTCTTCATGTGCCCAAACCACCTCAATCGCCTTACTCTCAGCACTTTACTCAGCTCCTTCTATCCATATTTTCTTGCCACCTCTTCACTGGACACTTCATCACTCCATGTGATCCAAGCCATATACCTCAACATTCTCCGATCACAAGCAACCAACACATCCTCCAACTTCTTCGTCAAAGTCCATGTCTCATAACCATACAGTAATACTGATCTTATGCATGCTTCAAATACTCTTCCTTTTTTTTCAGTGAAATACTCTTGTTTATCAGCAGTCCCGTTATCTCTCCCCACTTCATCCATGTAGTTGCTACTCGTGTTCTTACTGCTCTCTCCACTCCACCCTCGCTATCTAACATGTCACTGAGATAACAAAACTGTTTCACTTCTTCTAGTACATCACCATTCACTTCTATAGTTTCTACCTCTTCCTCTTCTGGTGGGCCCCCTCTGTTGATTCTTCTTACACACACTGGACAGCAGAAATCTACCCTATTCAGTTTTCCTAGTCCCGAACATCTTTTATGGCACCACTTGTCACATTCCTTGCAACTAATAGAGTTTACTCCTACTCCACTACCACAAACTCCACAGGGAAACCTTCCCACTTGTATATTTTGGTACATTTTCTTGCCCGTTACCATCATCTTCGTCTTGGACATATTCACCTTCAGACCTCTTCTCTCCTTTGCTTGCTTCCAATCTATAAATCTCCTCTTAACTTCCTCCTTTGTCTCAGCTGTCAAGATTAAATCATCTGCATATAGCAGCCCCCATGGATCTCCTGTTCTGCATTCCTTTGTGGCCTCAACCATCACTACCACAGACAAAAGAGGACTGAGAACAGAGTCTTGATGCACCACCACACCTATCTCAAAGGCATTTCCAGCTACTCTCACCTTTGATCTCGACCCTTCATACAGTGCCCATTACCAACCTTACAAGCCTCTCCGGTACCTTTTGTCTTCGTAATGGCCATCTAATTGTTCTTCTTGGAATCCTGTCAAATGCCTTTTTTCAGATCCACAAACACATGATACAGCCTTTACTTCTTCTTATATTTTTCTTGCAGAGACTTGTGATGAAGATTGCATCGGTAGTTGACTTTCCAGCCAGAAAGCCAAATTGGCAGTCATCGATCTTGATTATCTTAAAAGTACCGTATTTTACGGCTTATAAGACGCTGCATCTTGGAAAATGCACCCTGAATTTGGAAAGAAATTTTTAAGAAAAAAATTTAAATAAACAGATTTTCTACCAGTAGACGATAGTTAAATCTACCGATTTTCTCGTTGGCGGTGGTCCGAAGTATCTTTCTGCTGCTTCTGTTATTATGTTATTTGGCGTATCATACAACTTGTAGCTTGTATGCGATAGTATTAGTAAATAGTTTTGATGAATTCGCCATGGGTGATAATTTCCAGGACTGAAAAGAGCTTGTGATACGTGTGACAGCCTGGTGGTAAATGATGCATCAACACTGGCAGATGATAGATGGCGCTGTTGGCGGCAATCTGCCGAGCCTCCGTGGAGGAACGTAAACATCACAGCGTGAGGACAGATTACCGTATATTACGTCTTATAAGACGCTGCTGCATCTTGGAAGACTCATCCTGATTTTGGAAGGAAATTTCTAAGAAAAAAACCCAGATTTTCTACCGATAGGAGGTAGTAAAATCTACTGATTTTCTCGGTAGGCGGTGGTGAAGTGTCTTTCTGCTGCTCTATTCCCATGTTCTTTGGCGTATCGTACAACTTTTAGTTTGTATGTGATAATTTCCAGGACTGAAAAGAGCTTGTGATAAGTGTGACAATCAATCAATCAATCATTGGGGGCATACGCCGGGGGGCGCGTCGCCTCGCCCACCCTACGACGCCACTCCTGGGGGTCACCACGCGCGAGTTCCCATGCAGGCTCCTTTCCCATACCAAGCAGCTCTCGACAAGAAACATCAACTTGCCCCAGCCACGAGCCTTGTGGGCGCCCCCTTGGCCTCCTCCACGCCGGATTGTCTCTTACAGATACAACCCGATGGGAAGGATCGGTTTCAGGGTAGCGTGCCACATGCCCATATAGCCGAAGTTGGCGCTGACGGACTATGCAGGTAATAGGCCTCGATTCAGTCTCACGGTGCAATCGCTGATTTGACACGTAATCATCCCAGCGATACCCCATGATTCTGCGAAGACACTTATTACCAAAAGCATTGATTCGTCTCTTCAAGTCACTATTTAGTGTCCATGTCTCACAACCATAGAGTAAGACAGGGATCACAAGCGACTTGAAGATCCGGATCTTTGTCCTCCTGCACAGGTACCGACAACGCCAAATACTCCCGCTGAGCGAGTCCATAACACCGTGGGCTATGCCAATCCGTCGTAAGACTTCTTGACGTGACCCGCCGTCATTATGGACTGCGCTACCAAGGTATGTAAAACGTTCCAAGATCTCAATGTCCTCGCCACACGCATGAACAGACTGTACTGCTTCATCTAGTAAGTCTTCAAATACCTGGACCTTGGTCTTGAGCCAGGAGACCTCAAGTCCCAAAGGCTTTGCCTCCTCGTGCAGCGCCTCGAGAGCCATCACCAGGACCTCCAGCGACTCAGCAAAGATTACTGCATCATCGGCAAAAACAAGATCAGTGATCTTGGTGTTGCCGACGGATGCTCCACAATCACTTTGATCTACAACCTTGTCCAATACCCAGTCCATACAAGCATTGAAAAGTGATGGGGCAAGGACGCACCCTTGCCTCACTCCTGTATTCACAGGAAAGAAGCTGGATACACCTGCCCCACACTTCACAGCACTCGCAGTCCCAGAATACAGACCAGTTATCAAAACCAATAGTCCTTGCAGGAATCCCTCGAAGTCGCAGAAGATCCCAGAGTGACTCACGATGCACTGAGTCAAACGCCTTCTTGAGATCAACATAGGCTGCAAGCATCCCCTGTCGAAACTCACGTCGGCGTTCCACCAGGACACGAAGCGCTAGGATACGGTCCGTTGTTGACTTACCAGGCGTGAACCCAGACTGCTGAGGTCTCTGATGCTTCACCAGATGACTGCGAATTCGTGTCAGCAATAGATGGGCAAGCACCTTGCCTGGTACGCTGAGCAGTGTAATACCGCGGTAATTGTTGCAGTCCTGACGGTCCCCTTTCCCTTTCCAGATAGGGACGACCAGCCCCCTTTTCCAGTCAGGAGGAATGGTACCTGATTGCCACACGGCAGTCAGGACAGCATGCAACCCGCGGATCATGGCCTCACCCCCAGCTTTGAGGAGCTCCGCACTGATATTACAAACACCAGCTGCCTTTCCACCCTTCAACTTTGCTACAGCCTCTCTGACTTCGTCAAGAGAGGGTGCGGTTTCGTCAATGGGAGGATCGGCATCCACTGATCCACTAAGTGTGACAGCCTGGTGGTAAATGGTAACAACAACACTAGCAGACCCAACAGGTTGGCGCTGTTGTTAGTAACCAGGGTAGAACAAGAAGTAACGGATTCAAGCTGGAAAAGCGTAATTAAAAAAAGAAATAGGGAAAAACTAGTTCACAAATAGAGTGGTAAATGATTGAAATGGACTCAGTCGTCAGGTGGTCAGTGTGGAGTCTATAGGGATCTTTAAAAAGAATCTGGATAAATTCATGGATGGGGAAGAGATGTGGATGTAGGTGGTAAGTAACAGGAACTACCACGTGTAGGTCTCACAGCCTCTTGTAGCTTCCTTATGTTCTTATGTTGGTGCCAATCTGCCGAGGCGGAGAGGCTCCCGTCAGTACCATACCATAGTAAACATCACGGGGTGAGGACAGATCAGTTGATTTGAATTTCTTATGGTATTTGAAATACTCTTAACAGGTAAATATTGAGGTTACATCATATAAGAAGCTGAATTGAATAGATACCTAAGCTAACCTATAACATTAGTCTTGGAAGACGCACGAGTATTTTTCTGGGTATTTTTTAGGGGAAAAAGTGCGTCTTATAAGCCGTAAAATACGGTAATCGTCCAGACCCATTTTTTGGCATAAATATGTTGAATGTTCATTCAAAACACCTAATCTACAAAAAATAATTAATTTCCACTCCTTATTTCCGTAAAAACACGACTTTTGTAAAAAGCGCGGGAAAAAATGTTTCATCTTCCAACAGGCCCGCGAATATTATTGATGACGTCAGAGTAGGTGCTTCACCGAGAGAGAGAGAGAGAGGGGGGGATGCTGGAGTCCTTCAAGAATCTGCTATTATTCACTCTACTTCATCCCCAACACCCACCCACATCCCACAACACCCACCCCTGTTCCCACCCACATTCCCACTTTCAACACCCATCCCCTTCCCCCACCCACATCCCCCAACACCTACCTCTCCACTTCCAACACCCATCCCCTTCCCCCATCTCCAACATCCATCCCCTTCCCCCCCACCATATCCATCCCTTCCCCCACCACCAACACCCTCCCCTTCCCCACCACCGCACACCATCCCCTTCCCCCACCACTAACACCCATCCCCTTCCCTCCATCTCCAACATCCATCCCCTTCCCCCACCACCAACACCCATCCCCTTCCCCCACCACCAACACCCATCCCCTTCCCCCACCACCAACACCCATCCCCTTCCCCCACCACCAACACCCATCCCCTTCCCCCACCCCACCCCTTCCCCCACCACTTAACTCCCATCTCCTTCCCCCACCACCAACACCCATCCCCTTCCCCCACCACCAACACCCATCCCCTTCCCCCACCACCAACACCCATCCCCTTCCCCCACCACCACACCCTCCCCTTCCCTTCCACCACACCCATCCCCTTCCCCCACCACCAACCCATCCCCTTCCCCCACCACCAACACCCATCCCCTTCCCTCATCTCCAACATACATCCCCTTCCCCCCACCACCAACACCCATCCCCTTCCCCACCACCAACACCCACCCCCTACCCCCACCACTAACTCCCCATCTCCTTTCCCCACCACCGAACACCCATCCCCTTCCCCCACCACCAACACCCATCCCCTTCCCCCACCACTAACTCCCATCTCCTTTCCCCACCACCGAACACCCATCTCCTTTCCCCACCACGAACACCCATCCCCTTCCCCCACCACCGAACACCCATCCCCTTCCCCCACCACCAACACCCATCCCCTTCCCCCACCACCAACACCCATCCCCTTTCCCCCCACCAACACCCACCCACTTCCCCCACCACTAACAATCATCCCCTTCCCCCACTACCAACACCCACCACTACTCCCCCATCCCCTTCCCCCACCACCGAACACCACATCTCCTTCCCCCACCACCAACACCCATCCCATTCCCCCACCACCAACACCCACCCCCTTCCCCCACCACTAACAACCATCCCCTTCCTCCACTACCAACACCCATCCCCTTCCCCCACCACCAACACCCACCCCCGTTTCCCTACCTTCACCCCAACGCACCAACGTCCGTCCGACGCATCAACATTTTTTACACATTTCTTGCCTATTGGTCTGATGCGTGTGCAAATTTCTCTGGAAAGGCACAGCTTTCTTGCTGCACCCATTAACCCGTCGGGTGCCAGCGATGTAGATCTACGTCGGCAGGGCGTGTCACCCCCAGTGCCAGCGACGTAGATCTACGTCGGCAGGGCGTGTCACCCCCAGTGCCAGCGACGTAGATCTACGTCGGCAGGGCGTGTCACCCCCAGTGCCAGCGACGTAGATCTACGTCGGCAGGGCGTGTCACCCCCAGTGCCAGCGACGTAGATCTACGTCGGCATAATTAAAAATTCATTTGGGCAAAACTATTCACTTATTATTTTCCATTTGCACATAGGGTGACACATGCACCCTTTGAGCGATGTGGCAACAGTATAGCATGTGGATAAGGCTACACTCACACCAAGCGAGTCGAGTTGAGTCGAGTCAAGGAGAGTAATTGTCATAACGAGTGATCGAAGACTCGTGATTCGAATTGACTCGACTCAACTCGAATTGTTTGGTGTAAAACGAATCCTCTCTCGAATTGTTTGGTGTAAAACGAATCGCTTATTATTTTCCATTTCCACATAGGGTTACACATGCACCCTTTGAGCGATGTGGCAACATTATAGCATGTGGATAAGGCTCAATAGATACACTCGTGGGCCGAAGGCCCACGAGTGTATCTATTGACATTGAAACTAAACATTCAAACTAAACTCTATGGATAAAAAAACCGAATGTATCAAAAATGTGCATAGCTAATTTTGACATGAAAAATAAATTTGTTAAGGGTTTGTTTGTCATTATATTGTTTAATTTAACCAATAGACCACAAATAAAATAAATAAAAATCGAAAATTGGCCAGCACTGGCGTAGGTCAAAGGTAAAAAATTGGGCAGCACCCGATGGGTTAAGTAAGGATGCATGTGTATACCATATCGCAAAAAAAATCTCAGAAACACCCAAAATTCTTCAAGTACTATGTTTATTATTGCTTAGGTTTACGTGTATTTCTATTAGCGCGGGAAGGAAGAAGCGCCTGGGATGACGTCACCAAGCCATGGTGCCGTCGTTTGCCAGTTGCCAGCAGCATTTTCGATGCTCGGGGAATTTACAGATTTTGATTGCGGATTATTAAAAAACGGCTGACTGGATGCAAAAAGTGACAACATATTGTTGATACACTCGATAATGGCTATACTCTAACTACATAAAATCAGGAATGATGAAATGGTCTGGATGATTACTTAAAGCCATTCACACAACACCCCCTCTCAAATCTTACACAAAATTAATGGACAGATTTGCATGAAAATTTCACAGAGGAGGATTTTGTCCCAACTTAGTGATGATTACGTTTTGAAGGTGTAACGGTATCAATAATGCAAGTATGTACGTACTATTGTGTTTATTAGAAATTGTATGTAAATTCGCTCGTTCAGCATTGGCAGAGGTATGCGCTCTCAGTGTGCTCATTACATAACTTAGCAAGAATGACAAATAAATATAAATGTATCAAATTTCCAAGGCATCCTGCAGGCTCCAAATTGAGGAGTTTAGGACACCAAGATGCTCGCGGACTATTGGTTAGGGGTCAATAATTATGGTTGATCATATTTAACACATTAATAATTTTCACTTTCATAAAGGAGTTAATGTTCTTCATTTGTCTTACAGTCACCAGCAGTCATGCACCACATTCCAAGATGGGGAAGCACCTGCAGGGACTAATCAGTGGAGTGGGTGGGACGGATATGGCCCACGGCATCTACAGGCTGCAGGTGGAGGGCACGGACGGAGGCATCTTCATCATCTTCGTTGGCAATGGTAAGACTTAAGTAGGTACATACTTTGATACTTATTGCATTACATATCACCACTGCATCCATGAGAATCATTTAATTATCCCAAAGACAAAACAATTGGTTCAGATATCTAAGGGATGAACAAGATTCTGAAGGATCTGCAGTGGTGCATTAAGTGTGAGGTACCATTTTTGACTAGAATACTGTATAGTAGTTCCTCGTAAGAAGTTGATTTGAGATTTTCTTGAAAGACGCTATGATATGAGTTGCCACCTCTTTGTAAGATACGTGGGTCTGTGTATGAGGGACGCGAACCTGCGCAATCTTTTAATATAAGTGCGCGGTGACGTCACGTTCCCATAATACACACGCTACACCCTTCACTCCTGCCTGCTATTTTGTACCTACTTTCTGAGCACTGTACAATGGGGCCATATATAATATATAATATACACTGGGGTCCTGTATTACGATGCTGATCGGTTCCAAAGGTTATAACGTTATGCAGAACGTTATATAAACTGAAGGTCTTATGGAGAAAATTTTACTGGGACCTACCTACTGAGTCGCCTCCGTGGTGTAGTGGCTAGCGCTCCTAGCTACGAATCTGCGGGCCTTGGTTCGAATCTGGGCTAGGGCCAGTTAGCGGCCAGCCCACTCAGCTGTTCATCCTTCCTTTCGGGGATGGTCGAGAAATGGGTACCTGGGGAAGGTAACTGGTAACCCGGATGTCACACTAGCCCTGTGTCTCGGGGTAACGGATTCTCACGCACCACAGCAGGCTCAAGGGCTAATGCGACGGAGATGAGCACTGAGGCCACACGCAGCATAGTGAATGCCCCCATCTTTACCTTTACCATTACCTACCCCTAAAATCCCTTAACTATCTTCAAATGAGGTAGATAAAATATAAAATGTGCTATTTTAAGCACTTGAAATTAGAGGTTCACAATCTCTTAAACCGAAAACCTTGGGACCAGACACTTCGGATTTCAGAATTTTTCGGATTTCAGAATGGAGGATTTTTAGTGTAGATTTTAACGCTTTTTAGATAAAACATTACAAGGGGAACGGGTGGCTCAGTGATAGAGTGCTCGGCTCGTGGCCACAAGGTCGCGAGTTTGCACCTCAATCCTGGCAGTTACTCGGTGAAGGACTGAAGGTGGTAGCGCTCTCTTGTTACCCTAGCGGGGCTACATGGCCTTAGGTGTCCTAGCTCGGGGATTCTTGAATCCCCCGATTAAATAATAAAAAAAAGATAAAACATTAAGTAAAACTTTAAACATAAACTGGCTCAAACTAAGCTAAACACAAGAAAATATACTTACATGCAGTAAAAGCACAAAACAACTTAATTAGAAAATACATCTCTAATTAATTGATTTAAAGTATTTGTTTTAGAGGCGAACATTCCATTCTATCATAAGGTCTCATGCTGAAAATTATGCCTGTGTTTACCTGATAAATGATGCCCCGCCGTCCTTTGCCCCACTACCTGTTGTTTACACCTGCCCCGCCGTCCTTTGCCCTACTACCTGTTGTTTACACCTGCCCCGCCGTCCCTTGCCCTACTACCTGTTGTTGTCCTGCCCCTGATAACATATGGAAAAATGACCGTTGGGCATTTCGGATCAAGTTTGGCGCCAAACGTGAGCTTTGGTATGCAGATGACAGATAGTCTGGAAAAAATGTTCGGTTTTCGGAGCTTTTCGGTTTTCAGAATTTCGGATAAAAGATTTTGAACCTGTACAGGGAGGTCCCGAAGATACGAGCAGTTAGGTTCCACCTGGCATACTCGTAAAGCAAAATCTCGTATAACGAAACGCATAACTAATGGTAAAATATAGGTTTGGTTCCAGGACCATCAATTTTTTTTTTTTTTAAAAGAAGTGTTTTTAAAGCTAAATTAAACTATAGCAAACACAACAAACAACTGTGTCTATATTACCTATTCTATAGAAAAAGCATTCTGAAAGAGAAAATAGCACAAAATAACATAACTGCACATTAATTAAACATAAAACATGCATAACAAGCAAAAAAGACGTAATGTAGGGGACGCCGCGTGATACAAAAGAGGGTAGTGTAGCGGTCCCAAGGTTAGGGCAGCACACCTGGCTAATTACCCCTAAGGATCAGGCCGCGCCATATGCTTAATTACCCTTCAGCTCACGCCTTGCTAGGGTGACCTGACTGCGGTCCCAAGGTTGGAGCCGCACACCTGACTAATTACCCCTGTCAGGCCGCACCATATGCTTAATTACCCTTCAGGTCACGGCTTGCTAGGGGTGACCTGACTGGGGTCAACCAAATCCCCCTTTGTCCAGCCTGGGAGTGGTAGGGCCCGTATTTTGAACTTGATAATTTTACTCACCCCAGTTTGAATGTCGTAGCATTGGATTTTCGATCGATTTCGATTGAAAATAGATCCTAATTTACACATCTTGTATCATCGGATTCTCATATACCGAATGCTCGTATAACGGGACCTCCCTGTACTAACTTAAGTTTTTTTTTTTTTACATTTGTACCTATAGCACCTGTAGGCAGTGACCTCCAAGGCTCGGATGGTAGGCCCAGGAGGTTCACTTGAGGGCTGTGATGGTTGGCACTCTCCCGTGGTGGCGCAGGCAGGATTTTTATAGGGACGCCTGTGATTAGAGGCTCATGCCGCCCCCGTGTCCTCCGATGCACTCACAATCGAAGGTAGTGTTAATGGGCAGCAAGTGGGTGTTCTTAGGTCACTCGACGATCGTGCAGAAAGATTTTAAGTGGATATTTGCCCTCATCGGGGATCAAACTAGTTACCGAGCACACCACTTGGTGACGCTAACCACTCTGCTACCGCCTCCCCAGTATAATACCAAATGTTACTTGTTTTAATGGTGCTGGGGGCTCTGGAACATACCATCTTGGCGCGGTTAACTTGTTATGGTTACCCGAATACAGGAACTACCACGTGTAGGCCTCTAGGCCTCTTGTAGCTTCCTTATTTTCTTATGTTCTTATGAATAGCCAGCCTCAGAACTTGTGAAATAAATTCTTACTACATCTTAATATTGAAAACAGCATTGCTAATACAAGTATTAGTTTATTTTGATGTTGTTGAAAACATTAATTCATAATGGAAATGACAGGATTGAATTTCTTTTTTAGAAAATATCATTATTTATCGCACAGGTTGGCACACCTCACAAGACTCCCTGGCTACTACGGGTGCTTTGGGATACCATTTATTATGGGATACCAGCAATACCATTAACACTATCCTGATTAATTTTCCTGATCACGATCTCATTTGTGATTGGGTTTCACTTGCAATATGGCCGTGTGTGTGTGTGTTGTGTGTGTTGCGCTCGGGCATCAGTGTACTGATTTCATAACGTTCTACAAACCTTGATTTTTGCCCAGCAAGGCATCGTACTACAAATTTAACGGTGTACCATAGCATCGTTATACAGGATCCCAGTGTATGTATATGTAAACAATTGAAAGATGATGCTGTATTTCCTGATGAAAAAGTTACATACAAAGGCATTTGAATTAGCTATGTAAAATAAATGGTAAAACATAGAAAGAGTGCACGGCAGTCTTCTCTCTTTCACTTCAATAAACTGCTCCATCATAGTGCCACAGTAGTAGCTTGTTGCTGTTATCACTGTATTTTTTGTTGCCCATGTCATTTTGTTGCCCCATGTCTTGGCCATATCTTAGGGTTAATGGCAATAAAGTTATTTCAGGGAGAAGTGGGAGGGAATGTCTCGTAAATGTTTTTTCTCATGATGATTCTAAAGGACTAATGGAATTTTTTAGGCACAAACTTAAAACAGAACTCAATAACAAAATATATTATAGGATCAGGATTGAATATTCCACAAATTGAAATATATTACAGTTGAGGTACTAGAGCCATATTATGTGTGTATGTATTAATTTATAAAATAATGACTCACATTAATATATCAATTTAAATTTCAGACTTTGTTAATGATAGTTGAATGAATAATGGTTGAATAAGACACTCAATACATATATTATTTTATTTCATACAATTTGGCCTTTTCCAAAACAAGTGGTGGCACACGACAAAAGGACAGATTTCAGTTTTTTTTATTCATGGAAGGTGACTCAACTTACACCTCTTCTTTTATTTGCCTCCTACAACATGCAGGGAATACAGACATGCACTCTACGGCCCGTGTCTCAGGGCTGGCTATATGGCTAAACCCCCAGGCTTACTGCACCAGTGTAGTGAGCACTTGGGTTGCCACATCCCTAAACGATACATACTTAGTACCGTACCATATTTTTGGGAGTCCAAGATGCTCTGGTGTGGTAGACGCACCCTAATTTAGACTTTTGAAAAAAAAAGAAAAAAAAAGGTCTCAACACTCACCTATCTCATAAAGACGGTTTGTGGGTGCCAAAGCGATATGTAGATAATTTTTACCACTTATAATGTGCATATTTTCTTTCTAGTACAGATACACAGTAAATTTACACTCAAAGATGTGTTGGTAGTGTTGATGGCTTTGTTTACTCGCTCATTCAATTGTCAATTCACTGGAGTGGCTTTGCATTAGCTTTTTATAGCATACAATTTATTACTTCCTTGATTTGAATAAAACCTTTGTTGAAGAAACAGTTACCTGTATCATATACATAGCACTTAGCTGGTCACCGCATCGCGGGAGCGCAAGAGCGCCCTGGTCCCCTGCAAGCAGTCGACGAACTCATGAAGGCCAGTTCAATGCTCGGAGGCCCAGCAGGGTGATGGAACCGTCACGCTACTGAGTATACCAGAGGCCTGAAGCATGAAGATCCAGCTGTAGAGCCCCAGTCTTTGGTGGACCCATTTGATTACAATAGAAGAAAGGGGACCAAAAACATAAACGTCTGCACCTGGAGGAGCTAGACCTCTTAGGACCACCCTTCAAGGGCGACCCGTGTGGAGGTGTCCAAGTGGACCAGACGGGAGGCGACTAACCAGTACCGATACCAGTGTTGCTGATGCTGGAACGGAAGGGATCTCAACCTCCCTAGACCACCTGGTCCCGAGATAGGAGCCATAACCCGGGCGAAGACACGTGTAGCCGTGGAAGGCCGGAAACAGATCACACGAACTGATACGTATAGACTATAGATCCTCCACACAAAGCGAAGATAGCTTCGCGACAGGGGGTGTAAAGGGATCAGGAAAAGCGTCCTTCAGATCCAGAGACATCATCCAACCGTCCTGCCTGATGGAGAGTAGGACGGATCTGCACGTCTCCATCGAGAATGGTGTCCTGCAACGAACTTGTTGAGCAGCAACAAGTCTCTTACAGGGCGGCCTGCCCCCGAGGCCTTCGGTACCACAAACAAGCGGCTGCAGAACCCAGGATCACGAGGAGCCAGTCCCACAGCACACGAGGCGAGGAGAAGCTTAACCTCATGAATCATGAAAGCAAGGCCCTTCATAGAGTTATAGAAGTGGCTCCCAAAAGAAATGGGAACATAGCTGAGAGGTGGGCAAGTCTCAAACGGTACCTGGTACCGCATCCAAACAGCGTCTGCCACCCGTCCGTCCGCCTCTGATCAACAGCTGCCCGCTCAATCTCCGAGCTAGACAGGCAGCCGTTCGAGGGGATGAAGGACAAGACTCGCCCTACCGAAAATCCCATCCCCTACCATTTCCATTGGAGGGTGGACGAAAGGTCTCTGAACCAACGTCATATGACGTCGACGGTGGCTCCGCACCTGAGCATTAAAAGTACTGGAGGGAGGAGGAAGATGCAGATACGTCGCCTGCACTCGGATCGGAGACATGGAGGACTTATACAATCGAGGAGCTGGAAAGGCAGAGGTCACAAATCAGTTGAGAATACGGCACAAGTGTCTCGATCCGAACTGGACGAGCACCGCCCGGAGAACATCTCCAAAGAATACATGCTCTGAGTCCAAAGACTCAGGAGGACGCTGCGTATCCTCAGGTTGGAAAGAAGGCAGGAGGAAAAAGCAGAAAAGCCCACCAACGGCAAGGGACGGCACGTAGTAGACATGCCCTACCCCCCGCATTCACACCCTCGGCCAGGATGGATAGAGGGTAGGGGATTCCCAAAGCCTGGCCATCCGCCACTTGGTAAGGCTGCAGAATCCTCGGCAAACTGGGGACGCCGCTCGCATCCTGGGACCCAGAACCCTTACAAGGGGGACCTGACCCCAAACCTAAGGTGAGGCTGAGAAGCCCTGGGACACAGGAAAGCGGGCAAACACGAAAACAAAAAACGTGGGAATAACCGCAGCCTCAGAGGTAGGAAGAAGGACCATGGAGGTAATTGGTAGGTGCCGAGACGACGGGGATCGTGGGTGTGAGACCCAGGAGACTGTTGTCCATTCAGTACGAGAGGGTGAACATCATCAGTGCCCGTGAACCCCAGGAGAGTGTCAACTCTGGAAGAGGTGGAGGTGGAGGTGATGCAGATCTGTCTAGATAAGAGGCGAGACAGACAATCGGCGTGACGACGCTATCCTTGATCTCGAGGCAGCACTGAGGAAGCAACCCTTCAGTGCCATGCAGGAGACATCTCTATAAGAGAGGGGGCGAGGTCTGTAGGAGACTCCACCCTCCGGTATGGGGGGGATGCCGGTGACGCTCCCGTCCCGTGCAAGTGGCAAGGCAGGCAACTGTCTAGGACAGTGGTTCTTAACCTGGGTTCGACCGAACCCCAATGGTTCGGTGAGCCAGTCTCAGGGGTTCGGCGGAGGCCCTCCGTAACACATTGCAATTTTGCTATTATTGTAATGCCGGATTATTCACCAAAGTAAATTTAACGTGAAATTAACATAAATTCAAGCAGTGCGGTGGAAGGAGTGTTATATGTGTAGTGTGTTCGCTCGCCTCTCCCTTCCGAGCAGTGACGTATATAGGGGGGAAGAGGGGGGGGCACTCAGCCATGGCCCCCCCCTTTTGTCCCAAAGTGATTAAAATTGATTTGTCATTGAATATCAAATTATGCAATATATCCCCTCTGAGGCCTCATAGTGCCCCTGAAAATTCTTTATTTAAAAAAAAAATTCCTGACCCCCTCCTCAAAGCCCCAGCTGTAAAGGCTTGCTTCGCTCCCCCCCCCCCCTTAAAACAATCCTGGATTCACCTATGTGCCCTCCCCCCCATTTCCAAGGACACTGTTTCTGAGTCCTTCCTTCCTTCTTATTATTCAAATATACTCTTGAAATTTGAGGCAGTTTTTCTTACATTATTGTATCAATTAAAATGGAATTTATTATTCTTATCATCCAAATACTACACATACTCTTGAATTTTAAAGCAATTTTTCTAGAATTTTTGTATTACATTTTTCTTTTCTTTTTTAGTTAGGTTTTCGTTAGGACTCGGTGCCTCTGAAAAGGTTAAGAACCACTGGTCTAGGAGGCGACACATTCCAGCGTGGAGGCAAGGTAGGAGGCTTAGACTACGCTCCCTGCCCGCGCGGGGGTCCCGTGATGAGGAGACTCGCCCCAGGAATGCGGCGACGCACTCCTGGGACGGAGCGAAGCTTACTTCCTCCGAAGGGTGAGGCAATGCACCCAGCGCCGAAGTTAGCAACACAGGGGACACCGGAGGAGAGCCACCGCACCGCGAATCCACCCAACACACCAAGCGAGGGGGGAAAGCCTGGGCCCTGGCGACGCCACGCGTGACTGCCACATGCACCACTGCACACCACTAGGCAGGGATACAGCACCATCTATAATAGATACGTGGGCTGTCAAGGAAGAATTAATATGAGCTCGAACATCATAATTATAATGCGGGCGAGGATGAAACACACTCAGGGTTTCGTGTCTCTTGTTGCAGTGTAGGCTCCTCCGAGGTGTGTGAAACTGAAGAGAAGATGTTCTATGCCAAACTCGACTCTGTATTAGACCAGTGTCCTCCTCGGGACATACTCATTGTCTTGGGCAACTTCAATGCTACTACTGGCACTGTGTGAGATGGCTATGAGTTATGTGTTGGTCCCCATGGCTCCGGTACCAGGAACATTAAGAGTTCTCTCCTGAATTTCGCGAGGTCCAGAAGGTTGAGAATTGGAGGTTCTTAGTATCAGAGACCAGAGCTGCAACGCTGGACATGGTATAGTACTGTAATGCCGGAGGGGTAGCTAAGGAGATCGACCACATCCTCGTTAGTACTCCTCCAGAACTGCAGGGTTTACTGGGGTGCTGAGTTCTTTGCAACTGATCAGTCTTGTTGTTGCTACACTTAAGCTTCATGTCAAGTCCAGAAGAATCTCAAGAGGTAACCATACTGTGTTTCATCTTGAGAAGCTGAAGGAGTTGACATGTGCCCATGAGTATGCAATGGCAGGCTCCAATCGGTTTAATTTCCTGGGTGCCCTCGAGGACCCTGTAGAACTGTGGGATACCTTCAAACGTGAAACCCTCCAGGCTGCCAAGGAGTGTATCGGGGAACGCCCGAGGTCAAGGCGTGATTTTGTCTCGACGGAGACGCTGGAGAATATTGAGGAGTCACCAGGCTTGCTGGTAACCAGCACCAGTATAGGGCTCTGTCACACAGAACTAGAACTATCCTGGGGAAGAGACAAGGAGAGATATGTCAGGAGTCTCGCTGAGGATTGAACGCTAATGACCTCCGACCCGCCTACCGAGCCCTGAAGAAGCTCCGTTCCAAGTCTCCATCTCGGGCGAGTGCTATCCGAGCAGCAGATGGGTACCTTGTGTCGGACATGGATGAGCAAATGGCTTGTTGGGCTGAGTACTTTGGGCAGTTGTTCACGGTGGATCCTTCAATTCGGAAGCTTCACACCACTGGGTTACAGGCAGTGGATGCCGATCCTCCCATTGACGAAACTGCACCATCTCTTGACGAAGTCAGAGAGACTGTAGCAAAGTTGAGGGGTGGAAAGTCAGCTGGTGTTTGTAATATCAGTGCGGAGCTCCTCAAAGCTGGGGGTGAGCCCGTGATCTGCGGGTTGCATGCTGTCCTGACTGCCGTGGCAATCAGGTACCATTCCTCCTGACTGGATAAGGGCGCTGGTCGTCCCTATCTGGAAAGGGAGAAGGGACCGTCAGGACTGCAACAATTACCGCACTATTACACTGCTCAGCGTGCCAGGCAAGGTGCTTGCCCATCTATTGCTGACACGGATCCACAGTCATCTGCTGAAGCATCAGAGAACTCAGCAGTCTGGGTTCACGCCTGGTAAGTCAACAACGGACTGTATCCTAGTGCTTTGTGTCCTGCTGGAATGTTAATGCGAGTTTCAACAGGGGATGCTTGCAGCCTATGTTGATCTCAAGAAGGCATTTGACTCGGTGCATCGCGAGTCACTATGGAATCTTTTGTAACTTCGCGGGATTCCTGCAAGGACTATTGGTTTGATGACTGGTCTGTATTCTGGGACTGAGAGTGCTGTGAAGTGTGGGGCAGGTGTATCCAGCTTTTTTCCTGTGAATACAGGAGTGAGGCAAGGATGCGTCCTTGCCCCATAACTTTTCAACAATTGTATGGACTGGGTATTGGGCAAAGTTGTGGATCAAAGTGATTATGGAGCATCCCTCGGCAACACCAAGATCACTGATCTTGTTTTTGCCGATGACGCAGTAATCTTTGCTGAGTCGCTAGAGGTCCTGGTGATAGCTCTCAAGGCGCTGCATGAGGACTTGAGGTCTCCTGGCTCAAGACAAAGGTCCAGGTGTTTGAAGGCTTACTAGATGAAACAGTACAGTCTGTTCATGCGTGTAGCGAGGCCATTGAGATCTTGGAGAGTTTTACATACCACAGAGCTGGGCACTAAATACATTGAATGTATTTAAATACTAATTACTAAATACATGGGAAAATGTATTTAAATACTAAATAGTACTAAATACATCAATTGTATTTAAATAAATTTGTAAATACATTTTAAATTTACACAAATTTTAACATGTCCGAAAAAAATGAATTTCCTTAGGATTTCGGGTTTCCTTAGAAATTTCCTTCTCAGGCCTAAATTTCCTAAAAATAAGGAAATTTCCTTGAAAGCGGAAACACTGGTTCACCGTAACATCAGGATTGCCAGATAGTTGGGTGGGTTTATGGCCAAATTAATTGATAAAAAAGTATTTACATTTTTATATTATGAGTATTTAAATACAATGTATTTATAAATACATTTCTAAATACACAAATGTATTTAAATACTGCCCAGCTCTGACATACCATGGTAGCGCATAGCGGTCCATAATGACGGCGGGTCACGTCAAAAAGTCTTACGGTGGATTGGCATAGCCCAGTGTTATGAACTCGCTCAGCACAAGTATTTGGCGTTGTCAGTACCTGTGCAGAAGGACAAAGATCCGGATCTTTGAATAGCTTGTGAATCCTGTCTTACTCTATGGATGTGAGACATGGACACTAAATAGCGACTTGGAGAGGCTAATCGATGCCTTTAGTAATAAGTGTCTTCGCAGAATCATGGGGTATCGCTGGGATGATTAAGTGTCAAATCAGCGATTGCACCGTGAGACTGAATCGAGGCCTATTACCAAAGGTGGGCGCGCCGCTGAATTTTGGTACTTGCGCCCGCGCCCTGCGCCGGCGGCGATGCCCACCTGCGCCCGCGCCGCTGCGCCGCTATTTTTGGCCCCTGCAGTTGCGCCGCTGCGCCGCTATTAATTAAGTATGCCTATACAAAAAATGTGTGCAGTGCCAAAGTTTCTACCTATTTAGCCCCCCAAAAAACAGTTTTAGGCTATAAAAAAGTAATTTTTATTGAAAATACAACTTATATAGGCATCACATAATATATTCTCATTAAAATAATTAAACTAGGCCGTGAAGCTATATTCTCGCGGATGGTAAATTTAGCAATTGGCCCCGCCGACTGAGTGAGTCTCTACTCATCCTTCTACTCAATGTCCTCCTCGTCCTCCATGTTAGGCTCCAAGTACTTGTACCCCATAAGCTTCAGGTTGCCGCGGAGGAAGACCAGCTTCTCAAAGTTGCAGGCCGTCAGGGAGGCCCTTTTGGGCCTCAAGATGTCCCCGGCAATGCTGAACAGCCTCTCCACTGCAGCTGAGCTGGGGAGGGCAGTGTTGTACTTAATGAACATGTCAATCCAGGCCTCCCTGTGCTCCATGGGGAACATCTTGATGGTGAGGGGGTCCTCCTCACTGTGCCCCCAGGTTACCGCCCCCAGGTCAGGTAAACGCATGAGTACACTCAAGCACTGTGTATTTATATGTGGTAAACAACTTTACAGGTAGTTACTTTTACTAATGTATATGGTTAGTATAATTACTTATAATACTACACGTAACAGGTACATATGTGTTTGCCGCGTCGGATTCTTAGGTCGTCTTTTATCGCTCGCTAAAGCTGGGCAGCGGCGCGGATTTTTGACTTGCGCCGGTTTTTTAAGAATTCGCGCTGGCGCCGCTGCGCTGCTGGTTTTTAAGGTGCGGAGCTGGCGCAGCGGCGCAATTTGCGGCGCACCTGCCCACGACTGCCTATTACATGCATAGTCCGTCAGTGTCAACTTCGGCTATATGGGCATGTGGCACGCTACCCTGAAACTGATGCTTCCCATCGGGTTGTATCTGTAAGAGACAATCCGGCGTGGAGGAGGCCAAGGGGGCGACCACAAGGCTCATGGCTGGGGCAAGTTGATGTTTCCTGTCGAGTTGCTTGGTATGGGAAGAGAGCCTGTATGGGGACTCACGCGTGGTGACATCTGGGAATGGCGTCGTAGGGTGGGCGATGCGACGCGCCCCCCGGCGTATGCCCCTAATGATTGATTGCTTGATTGAAGAACATAAAGCATGGAAAACCCAGACAGAGCACCCAGGGACAAAAACAAAGATGGGTATACACGGGGCAAAGTATTGCGACCCATAGAGCTCCCAAGGTAGGAAGTCAAAGAGAGATTGCATTAGGTAGGTCGATGTTAACAACAGACCTGTCACTGCAACCCGGTCAAAACTGCTAGTCTAAGAATAAGCTTGGCAGTGGCGTTATGTGGTTGCTTACAGAGAAAGGTTACCCTCATTATCTTTACCGTAGCTCGTAAAATATCACCTATATATCCAACCACTGTAACATAATTTTCACATCAGAAGATGTACCGGCCACCTGACTGCCATATGCGCTGGTCATCTCATTGCCACCCGGGGTGATAGTCGGGCTGCCGCCCTCACCACTCGTGGCACTCATCACATAACAAAACACCACAAGCGCCTGGGTTTGCTGTATGGCCTTATTTAGTTTCTATACTCGCCTTATACATTTCATGAGTCGAAAACATCAAACATACTCAATTCATGAAGATTATATGATGACTGCTATCGTAACACCACCTCCTAAGCAGACGATAGCTGGGCATTGCTGAAATGTCATCAATCTCCGCAATGCCTACCAAAACATATGGTGTTCATAATTAAACTAGCACCGTACGTTGTACACAGCTTTGACTTCCACCCCTGAAAACCGGGAGGGGGCAGAAACCACCCCGTGCACCAAGTACCTCACGACACGGCTCCAGAGGCAAAACAGGAACAGAGGTCGGTGGGAAGGGGAGGGAACGAAATTAAGGATGCCTTCCCCTCACTAAGTCGAGCGCAGAAAGCTATTTGCTGCCTAACTAAGTCGCCAAGCCAACAGAACAGGGTGTTGGCCAAAGGGCAAACTGTGCATGGCAGCCAGACAACACACCCGCCACACCGAACCATCTAAGGTACACTACACACACGGCGGCGACACCGACAATGAAAGGCAAAACACTCTACTTATCCAAGGCCTCCACACCAGGGGAGGACCTCACGGTCGCCGCCAAACACCAAAGAAACTCTGTAACTTGACAAATGTCCAGGAAATCCCCCCAAAACACAGAGCGTCTTAGGGACGTCAGGACCAGCCAAAGAACAAAATCAAGATGACGAAGAGAGAGGGTAGAGGTGCTACCATTTGGAGGTGGTGCGCAGTAACACAAGTAGTGCGCGGGGCGCAAGTTCAAATGTTATAACGTTCTTCGTAACTGGTCTAGACCAGCTAAGTGCTATGTATATGATACAGGTAACAGGTGCTTAAACAAATTACATTTTATGTTATCAGAAGTTGATACATCAGTAAACTGATTTTTTTTTAAAACAATTTATGAAAAAATGTGTACGGTATAAAATGCTCGGCCATGTTTCATCTTCAACGTTCTAGGCCAACAGTGTCTCAGTGCATGCAGATGGACATACTGGTAATATTTTTTATATACAGCTATTAATGTGAATTACCACTCAGATGTAAAAAATTGCATGGAGGATGCATGGTGAATTTCAGTCTAATTTAAGGGAAAAAAAACTGCATCTTAGACGTCTGAAAATACGATAACTTGAAAATGTCAACTCACAGATAATATATCTTCCAGGAGTGAGGCAAGTGGTGGAGGGAGACTTACCAAAGGTCACCCCGGATGTGGCAGTCACCATTGCGAAGAATGACTTGATGGCAATCCTGGATGGTACAGTGGCACCGCTGCAAGCCTACCTGTCAGGACAACTCACTGTGCAGGGTAATGTGCAAATGCTTATGGGTCTTGAGTCATTACGTCAGAGCAATAAAGAGAAGGATGCTGATGACATTTTTATAGTCTAATGTCAGGATTTGGAGAAAGTACCTTTAAGGTGAAATGAAAGAGCTTTAAATGTTTGGATGAGTATAAAATAATGAATGGATGTAGACACAGCATGAGCTGTGAGTATGGTTGTGCATAAATGGGGACTCCATGGATTCCTTGAAGGAAGTCCTCGGAAGGAATGAGACATTAGGTTGGGAACCAAAGGTCGAGCAACAGGGGTAAATTACCTTAAATGGGGAAAATTTCAATATTTTGAAGGTAATAGAGGCAATATTTAAAAGTGGTTCTACCATTTTTCTGGTTTTCCAATGACAAAAAAGTTAAAAGTATGGGATATTCTCACGATTTTCGGTAACACCCAAAGAAAGTTCCCCGACCCTCCAAAGAAAGTTCCCTGACCCGTCAAATACAAATAAAATTAGATAGGATGCACTGTCAAACCCTGGTGAATTTGTCATGTTTCTCCTTTTATGAATTTTGTTTGAATAGTTTCACTGCTGCAACATTTCATAAAATAAATGCAGACTCAGATATATTGTACCTTCCGAAGTTGAAGGAAGTCGAAGAAATTTTCAATAGTAAAATAGAGATGTAAAAAATTTAATTATGTTACCAGTAACATACCATGATATTACAGGATGTCAAGATTGCACAATAATAGATATCTCCGTGGATATTGGTGATTTACCTGTTATAATGTTGATGCAAATTATACTTGGTTCATTCCAACCTGAGCTGAGCTGACGGCCATGACCCGAGGACATGTTGTGGCACGCAACACCAGCAGTTCGCTGTAAAATAATTTTCTCATCCTAAACATACAAAATCATATTAAGAAAATTAATTTGTATGCAAGTTATGTATTCTTATAAATTCAAAGGCAATAATGATGACAAAATTTAAGTCCATAGTAAAAAATTAATGATTAGTAAATATATTGATGAATAATATCCAAATGACATAATCATCAGTAGGTGAGTTTATTTCACATGATACTAATTGTATTTCTATATTTTGATTACTTGCCTTTGAGATCTTTAGAAAATTTGTAAAATCAATGTAAAACATATTAATAAGAAAAATCAAATTGTGAATATATGGCATAACCCATCAGCACTCAGCTTGCAAACACCCTTACGTTGGTGCAGTCTGCCAAGGTCAGGTCATAATGAAAAGTATAGTTATCGCTGCCTTGAAAAAAATAAATATGTACATGCAACTTCTTTACTGTGAGGTCTCCTTCCTATATTTTGATGTATAGATATGATATGACTAGTAATGCACGATGGATAGAGGAAATAAGGGCAAGGGTTGAGTTGATTCACTTTCCTAACTAGTTTCGTCTTACAAAGGCATCCTCAGGGGAACTGAAGCAAGAAAGCCAGTTGTCCTCCATACATACAAAGTGAGTAGACATGGATGTGTGATTGGTCCATCAGCAGTCTCCTCGGCTGACGGGCTAATCAATGTGAGTGCCTGACACACACACACATACCATGTCCGCTCACTTTGTATATACAGGATATGGTCAACTAGCTTTCTTGCCCCAGTTCCCCTGAAAATGTCTTTTGTAAGACAAAATTAGGCGGGAAAATTAATTAACTCCACCCTTGCCCTGGTTTTCCCTCCCCATTGTGCAATATATTACCTTTCATATTGATATTTGTGATTACTAAGTCTTTAAAGTATGTAAGTCTTTTAATTTATTGTAATATGAAATTGAGAATTATTTCATGCCTTATCATATGATATGTTAACCATTTTACAGGGTTGGATAGCTTTATTATTGCTTAGCAAATTAATGCAATTCATTGATAGTACAGTAAAACCCTTATAACTCGGCACGATAGGGGTTCTGGCCCTTGCCGAGTTATTCAATATGTCGAATTATGCAAATGCCCTACTCTGATATGTAAATACAGTACGTATACAAACTATACATCATACAGTACTGTATTTCAAGATGTCAGCTCCATCACGCAAGGGTGTCTCCAGAAGGAAGGGAATGAAATTGAAGAGCCTGAGCCTGCAGGAAGAGGTTAAAAGGACAAAAACACGACTTTATGCGACTGAGGATATGCCGAGTGTAAGCAAAGAGATTCAGTTAGTTATAACGGAAATATGCCGAGATACATTATTTTTTGCCGCCTTTCTGTTCACACAAGAGGTTGTGAGGGCATGATATGCCGAGTGAAAACCAAAAGATGCAGTTTAGGGGAGGCGGTAGCAGAGTGGTTAGCGTCACCGGGTGGCGTTCTCGAAGACCCGAGTTCGATCCCGAGTGAGACCCATAAATCCACTTAAAATATTTCTGCACCGTCGAGTGGCCTAAGAACACCCACATGCTGCCCATTAACTCTACCTTTGATTGCGAGTGCATCGGAGGACACAGGGGGGCGGCATGAGCCTCTAATCAGGCGTCACTATAAAAATCCTGCCTGCGCCACCACGGGCGAGGGCCAACCTTCACAGCCCTCAAGTGAGCCTCCAGGGCCTACCATCTGAGCCCTGGAGGTCACTGCCTACAGGCACTATAGGCATAGATATAAAAAAAATAAAAAAACGCCTTTGTCTTTACCTTGTCGAGTTATATCAAATTCCGAGTTATAAGGGTTTTACTGTAATTGCATAAAGTCAATAAGACAAGTATTTCATTGCCACAGGCAGGAATCGAACCTGTATGTGGGTGTCTATGCCCACCTCGCCACCTGAAGGTGCAAAAGTATTCAGAGACAAGGTATCTAGGGATGTGGTGGCATAGTGGTTAGCGCCTGTAAGTGAAGGGCTCGGTGTGCCGAGTTGGATCCCTGAGGGGTGCCAAAATCTTTCTGCAACTGCCGAGTGGCCTAAGATCACCCATATACTGCCCTTTAACTGTACCTTCGATGACTAGTGCATCGGAGGACACGGGGCAGCACGAGTCTCTAATCACAGGCACTAATATAAATATCATGCTTACGCCACCACGGGCCTACCAGCACAGCCCTGGAGGTCATAGCTCCTACAGGCGCTATAGGCATTGATGAAAAAAAATATATATATATCTCCCTAACCCTCTCTCTACCCAACCTCACTTGGTGGGGGCAGCATCACATAAATCTATCCGGCCAAGGCTCACAACAAATAGAGTAAAATAAGACAAGGATTTCATTTCCACTAGCAGGAATCAAACCTTTTTGCCCCTTCAGGTGGCAAGGTGGGCACAGATGCTCATGTGCGGGTTCAATTCCTGCCTGTGACAATTAAATACTCTTTTTCTTTTCTTTATTTGTGGTGAGCCGTGGCTGGATAAATTAGATTAATGTCATGCCACTCCCATCAAGTGAGGTCGGGTAGAAATCCCTCGTCTCTACTTTTGCACCTTCAGGTGGCGAGGTGGGCACAGACGCCCACATTCGGGTTAGATTCCTGCCTGTGGCAAGGAAATAATTACAATAACTTGATCTCATTCCAATACCATTCTATAGTTAGAATTTTCTAGTACTTACCAGTGCGATATGATGCCCTTTTGTTAATTTTTTTACCTTGTGTATGTTTCATACTCAACTATAATGCACACATTACACACTACTTAAATAAAGTCATTATCAATGTTACTGGCACTATCCTAGTCATAATTCTTATTATAATTTAAGCCCTAGTTTTCTATATTATGCAGACTGGTTTTAGGCAACTCACTCCCATCTGGTGTTATTGGTCAACGTGTGGTGCCCTCCTACAGTGCCCGCGGATGTAATTACGACGACGGAGAATAATAATAAGTTTTTTTCTTCATAATTTCATAAGCTAATGTTACTATGATAGAACATATGGTTGAGTTTCTAGCGACTTACAGCAACTCTACAAAGTGTTGTCAACTCTCTGTCAAAGCCGCGCTGTCAGATATCCAGCACACTTCACACTATTGTTTTGGGTCGCTCTCTCTCCCCTCTTTTGCAATGTTTCGCGCGCTATTTTAAGCGTATGCCACAGCCTATGTACATTGGGGAAAATGCACTTGTCCATGTTGGAGAAAGCAATAATTGTGACACTCCATGAAGAGGTAGGGCGACGTCTAAACATAACCAAAAACACTGCATCCATCTGGGTAAAACGAGTATTTACTTTTAGAGTATTTACGTACTGTTGCGCATTACCGTATATGCCAAAAAAGGTTTGATTTTGTACTTAAATACCATGTTAATATGTCTAAATACTAAATAAAAGAAATGAAATATATTAAAAATGTTTAGTTTCAATCCTTCATTGGTTTATTTAGAAAGTAAAACGTAAAAGTAGCAAAAAAAAGGAATCGTCCTAATTTCATCCGCAGCCACTGTACATTGGTGCGTTCAATGGCTAGTTTCTCATACATGCAAGTACATTAGCAACAGATGTTTCTTTATGGACGCACCAAGAATTTAACTAAATCAAAACGCTTTGACCATGTCATAACTCACAATTATGAAATCACTACAAGAATGATTGATACTTTGTCTACTAATGATTAATCGTTTCCATATGTTGCCTGTATTTTTTTTGTGCTGTTGCATAATCATTTGTTAATAAATAACCCAGAAAAATGTATCTTAGTATTGTTGAGATTAAGTAATAACCTAGTTACAAGTACTTTGTGTTAGCATATGATTCCAATTATCATGGAAAGAAGGAAGGACCCTACATAGTTCCTAGAGAGGGCAACTATATGACAGATCAAGACTTATTGACTGCTGGCCAATGCAGTGAGGTGGCAGCCTGTCTTCAAATAGTCTCCCTTACGAGTCTGCTGGTACAATCTATGCAAATGTATGGCAATGTAGTCTCACACCACTAAAATAGCTCCAGCAACCCGAAGTAGGACAAAGTGTGATGCAGTTTGTTAGCTCTTATACATCTACTGCAGAGTATGGGTAAAGATTATAAGCATTTGAGGCTTAACTGGAAGCTTTCGCTTAGTCTTCAATCACCTCATTGTCATGTTACTTCAACATGAAATGGAATCCAGCTCTAAAAAAAAGTAATGCCTTAAGTATGACAAAATCTTTAGAAGGAAAGCAAGGAAGGTGGTCTGCAGCTCCTGCTGAAAGTTCTTACTGCCTTATTGCCCCTAATGCCACCTCACACCATGAGGCTAGTCCACAATTCATGACCATTGTATAAGTGGTCCACTTAGCTTTCCTTATAAATACACAATACAATAATACCAGGTGCAATAAAAAATTTCCAAGACTACTTATTAAAAACAGACAGCATACCTGATTTGTATTTGTAGTCACCTTGTACAGCGATACTCTACTCCCAGTATGTCTGCTTTGATTGGAATGCTCCCTGGATGTCCTGTTCTTTAAGCATGTCAAGCACCATCTGCAATTCGCACTGGTTCTGAGAAAGTCCCTGTTGCAAAGAAACTAAGTGGTGGACAGTCATGCGTGTGCAGTAACGGTTGTGGGTCAGTGTGCCACGTGGCGTCATGCTGTGAGCTTTGAGGCGTGTGCTACACATAATCTTGTGACCACTTGTGCCTAATTTCAAAAGCCTGTTGAAGAAGATCCTCACAAACTTCCAACACTGCTGCTTTTGCTCCCGTGTCTGGAGTTTGGGCACAAACTTAATAGCAACGCAGTACATGTTCAAATGGTACATGAAAACCACCTGAACTAATCCAAATGACACGTTGAGGATGTCAGCGACTTCATTTGTGGTGATCAAACAATTTGCCTAATTTCTTCAACATTTTCAGGTGTGCTTGTGGCTGCCCTGACCTCTCCTTATCCACCCGCATCCCCTCTGTCTCTTGAAGAGCAAGTGTCTCTAAAAAAACATTGATCCGTTAATAGCGTAACTGCCACAGGCCTGCTTTAACATTTCAAGGGTCTCAGCTGCCGATTTCTCAATTGGCTCCTAACTGAAATCGCAAATTAGCACCTGAACATGAGTCACAAAACCACATGCAGCACGTCCCATTGCTCACAGTATGACGCCACGCGGCACACTTAACCACAACTGTTACTGCTCACTCCTGTTGTGTGCGCACGACTGTCCACCACTCAATTTGTTTGCAATGGGGACTATCTTGGAACTTTTAGATTGCACCTCATACAGAAACTTTACCATAATCCGAAATTCAGACTTTCATTCCTTAGCCAGACTTGATCTCACTGTATTATCACCTTCATAAACACACTGCCGAAGTTATTTTTTCTACTTTTCAGAAAATATATATATATAATATAAATAATAAATATATAAAATATCAAAAATCTGAATTTTCATATTAATTAGTTCATTGAGGTATATTTTAGACCACTCACAGCCTAGATGTGATAAATGCAACTATACTAATAGATGCACCACAAGATGAAAAATATATTTATGTAAAAATCCAGACATCGCTGAAAAATGACGTGTCACACGGCGATATTTTCCGGCATCTTTTGGTATTTTGCTACCAAAAGATGCCCGTAGTGGCGTCAAAAAATGCGCGTTTCAGCGCACGGCGTTTCGACTATGGGCATCTTCTACTGGCATCTGCCGGGACCCGTGACCAAAACAAACACTACAGCAGCCAGACGAAGTCTTCTTGCACGATCCATATAATGGTATATAGTGTTTGTTTTGGTTGCGGGTCCCGGCAGATACCAGTAGAAGATGCTTGTAGCCAAAACGCCGTGCGCCAAAACGCGCATTCTTTGCCACCACTACGGGCATCTTTTGGTACCAAAATACCAAAAGATGCCGGAAAATATCGCCATGTGACACGGCCTTAAGGCAGTTTATTTATGAGATGATGATATGCAACATTCTGGCAGTCAATTCATTATGAGTAAGCAAACTAGTACATAAAGCAGGTTCAGAATCAACAGGTTTTATGGCACTGTATATTTTTATTTGAATATGGATGATTTGTAATGGGCGAGTTCAGAAATACTTTCCTTTATATCCTCAAGAGCTCGATGAGACACCTTCTTTGCGGGAGCTGATGAGAACTCCTCGGGGTACCACCGTCTACAACACAAACAAACAAAACAAACAAATAGTTTTAATACGAAGTAAAATTTTTACAACTACAATACATTACTGCTTTGTGCAATGGCAGTATCTTAACTGACAAAGTAAAAAAGGGGTGTAAGGTATCTTTGTTCGATTATGTGCAACCATGGAGGCATGGAAGGTGAGACGCGAGAAAAGAACTACAAGGGAGGAAAGCGATTAGATCCCTAGGACAGAAGGACTGTGAGCATTGAGATAAAATGGGACACATGCAATAATTGTAACAACAATCACATATGTAAGTGAGACTTGGGTGTGGAAGAAAGGCAGGTCAAGGATACAGGGGTGGTATGCATATATTTGTTTGCTACTGCACTTAAAGTTTCACTGTTTCAGTTTCATTTGCAAGTGTATGCTATAAAGCTTATGAATACATAAAAACTTGACAAAAACGCTTTTAATGTTGGCAGGATTGGCTAGCTAACTTAGCCATACCCTGCTAAGTTCCACTAAAAGTAGGTATAAAAAAGGTAAAGATGGGAGTATATGCTTTGCTGCGCGTGGCATTCGGTGCTCATCTCCGTGGCATTAGCCCTTAGAACCTGTGGTGGGTGAGGACCCGTTACCCCGAGACACAGGGCTAGTGTGACTCCCACCAGTTACCTTCCCCAGGTTACCCCAGGTACCCATTTATCAACCCCGAGAGGAAGGAAGAACAGCTGGTTTGGCTGGTCGCCGACTTGCCCTGGCCAGGATTCAAACCAGGGCCCGCAGATTTATAGCCAGGCACGCTAGCCACTGCACCACGGAGGCGACATAAAATGCCTAAAAGTAGGTGTGGATATCGAATTGAATATAAAGGATGTATTAGCATATGAATAACATTAAGCATGTTTTCAAACTTAATTTAGAACATACCGTCGTATTTTTCAGCAGATTTAATTCCATAAAGCACTGAATTGAAAATGAAAAAAACTTATCAGTGTGGGCGGCTTGTGGGAACTCAAATCACACATCAATAAGTCATAGGGGAGGCGGTAGCAGAGTGGTTAGCGTCACCGGGTGGCGTTCTCGAAGACCCTAGTTCGAGCCCGAGTGAGACCCATAAATCCACTTAAAATATTTCTGCACCGTTGAGTGGCCTAGGAACACCCACATGCCCTGCCCATTAACTCTACCTTCGATTGCGAGTACATCGGAGGACACAGGGGGGCGGCATGCGCCTCTCATTACAGGCGTCACTATAAAAATCCTGCCTGCGCCACCACGGGCGAGGGCCAACCATCACAGCCCTCAAGTGAGCCTCCAGGGCCTACCATCCCACATCTGGAGGTCACTGCCTACAGGCGCTATAGGCCAAGATGTGTAACAAAAACAAAAAAGCCTGTGGCAATGTTTTAATGATGAGAAATCCATGTAAAAGTTCAAAATAAGTGTAAGGCTCCGCCATTTCATTACTGTGCTCTTGAAACGTCCTGTCCATCATGAAAATTTCACTTCCATTTCTGAGTGTGTTGTTGGCCTGCCTTGGTCGACGCTCACAGACTCTGACTAAGGAGATGGAAGTCCTCCGGAACGCTTCTAGCTTAGCAGTACTTTCAACCCCCTTCACAAGTTTATACATACAATGGTAGTGGTTAAAAGCTAACTGCTAGCCTACAAAGCTAAATTAGAGCCATAACTGGGATCTGTTAAGCGTTAGCAAGAATATGAATACCACCCCAGGCAGTTGAAATGTTATTTGAGAGGTGCCTGTGGTATGGGAAGAATGAACGGTGAAAGTAATGAAAGTGTGTATAACAGGTTTGGTATGTCAAGTAAAGGTGAGGGGCTGAAATGTAGGGTGGTTGATGGGGTAAAGCACAGCTGAGGTGGTTTGATAACATAGAAAGGATGGCAGCAAGTGAGATGACGTCTTAGAGAGTACATATATATGAGTGTTGTAGATGCGATGGGTACTAGAGGACGACCCCCAGTGAAATGGGAAGACGGAGTGCAAGAGTATGTGAGAGGGAAGAATGAGAGGGTTAGAGCATGCTAGGAGGGAATGCAAAGACAGGGATAAATAAAGACTCCTGTCATGGCCATCCCCCCCGAGGGAGTTCTTAGGAATAGGAGTCAGAGATAGAAAGATAGAAGTTCTTTGAGTTTAGTAGGAAAGGTTTGTTGGAAAATTGTGTTTAAAATGGACCTGAAGATAAGAGCAGTATTAGTGAAGAGGCAGGAAGGGTTTAGAAATAGTGGGGGATGGATGAGATTTTTTTCACTCAGGTTTAAAGTTGGGAAAATGCTAACGAAATGGAAGAGTTTATGCTGCATTCATGGACCATGGACCATGGTCGTGGTGGCGTAAGAAGTAGTAGTAGTCGTGATGGTGGTGGTTGTTGCAGTAGTAGTAATTGATGTAATAAAAGTAGAGGCATAGGCGAAGGAGGAGTGAAATGTTCAAGGGAAAGGACTGCCTCACCTGCACAATTCCTTCACGGTGGAGACGTCAACAATGCGGTAGTGGAGGTGTTTCATCAACTTGGGCATGTACTTGTCAAGGAATTTCTTATCTGCATGTACCGAGTTTCCTGCTAAAGGTGCCTTTCCTGGTAATAAATAATAAAACATTATTAAAACCATACATAACACAAGCTTACTGAAAAATCAATCCCAGCAAGCCACCCTGAACATTCTAATTCATGTAATTTTTTTCATTTATTACAGCACAGCACTCGTCAAGGGAGTTGCAATCTGTCACATCACTTTTCCCTAACGTACATCATTATCAAATTTGGATAAGTTAATCATTAATTAGTTCAGAGAAAAAAAATTGAAATTTGTATTTCTTATTTCAACAATGTGTCATTGACAATTCTTTCTAGATGGGCCAGGATGAGGTTTTAAGGAATTTTACCTTGGCTGGCAATTTCTAGCCGACTCAATGGTTCGGTCATGTATAAAAAAGGGATAAAGAGAGTTAAGTAAAAATGACGGAAGAAATATAGGTGGAGGGAGATCGACCCTGAGGAAGCCCCAAGAAAATGTGGAAGAAGCAGTGTACAGCAAGCTATGGAAAGACTGGGCATTTCAGAAGACATGGTACAGTGCAGGAAGTATTGGAGAAGAGCCATGGCACGTCCATGCCCAGCATTACGTTGGGAAAAGAAGGACATGAAATGAAGATGATGATGATATTAACTGCTGTATCATCATTCAGGAAGGAACAAATCAAATTTCCAAAAAGTTAAACCTTCAAATCAACATCACCTTTTTCAGTATGTTCGGTTACAAACTGCAGCAGCTGGTCCTCAGCAGCAGAGAGAGAGACTGTGCTTTTCCTGCATGAATCAGTCAGCCCTGACTGATGGTCCAACCATTAAAGAAAAAAAAGAATAAAATTAGAGAAAACTTAAACATAATATGTATACTTTATATTCTACTTATTCCACTCAATTATTTACCCATACGCAAATATCTTATCTTTAAAGTTGCTATGAAGACTAAATGTGTCACAATTATATACAGCAGACTACAACACAAATTGCAATAGGTAAGGATGAAATTAAAATAAAGGGTTATATATTCTGGCCTCTTGCTTTGTTATGTGGTCCCAAGATTACCACATGTGTAAAAATCATACCTTACTAAGGTTGCCAGTTATAGTCAATGACTCAATGCTTAACTAGCCTACATCCCATTGACAACTGCACTTGCAGAGGGGGGGTGGGGGGGTGAAGTAAAGTTTCCTGAACCTTGGATCTGCCTGGGTGCCAACATTATCACAGCCTCAGTTTTCCATACATGGTTCACAATGGTTTCTTGCATGAAGAATAACAATATGAATGCCAGCATTATTACTTCACAGGAAGCAAACCTAATTAGTCTGTTCTTTTATCTATGCTAGGTTAGGTAGGTTCCATGAAAGCGTGCATGATGTAAATGCAGTGTAATTTGAAAAGAATATTTCTATTAGTGATACAGTGATAATGATAAATGGTGAGGTTGATTTATGTGTTTAACATCACATAATTACAAAGATTTCAATTTTACTTAACACAATTTGAAGAGTACGCATAACAAATGATGTTACACACACTTTAATTACTTTCACCATCCATTTTTCTCACACCACAGGCAGTTCTCAAATACCTCATTTTAACTGCTAGGATCCTTGACCTTTGTCTTTCATTCCTCACCATTCCTTCAAGTTTTACTCGCATATGTGATTGTACAATTAATGCATCTGTCCCTTTTTTATCACCATCCTCACAGTCCTTCCCTTCATCATACATGCAAGGATTCAATCCCTTGCAGTGCTCTTTCCTCAGAAACAAACTACAAAATCTCAAGAAAAAAAAAAAAAAATTACAGTAAATCCTCACCAAATTGAATCTTGGACAAACTCACCGCCACGAGCCAGGCCAAACAAGCTTTGTATAGTTGAGATTATGTCCGACTTATTTGGTGCTTCATCTGACACAAACTTTTACCCAAGTAAGGTTACATAAGTGAAAAGACCTGTGCCCTTACTAACAGATTTACTACTTGCTTACATCCTGCCCCTACACCACTGGTGACTGGCGTAGCTAGGTATCTATCACTAGAGGGGCACTATAGCAAGTGGAGCTCAGGGGCATTCTGATGCCACATAGAAGGGTATAGGGGCATATCGTTAGTCACAGGACCAAGCAGATTACGGCAGCCATGCAGTGGGGGGTCACCTATGGGGGCTCCAGATTCTCATGAGGGAGCACGTGCCCCCCGCCCCGTAGCTACGCCACTGGCTATAGCTGACCTGACGTTATATAAGGTAGAGATAACGAGTCAACAGCCATTACTTTGCAGGGAGGACTAAACAACCTCAAATCACAAGTAAGCTCTCACTCCCTCCCTCTCCCACTCACAGTAGTGCCGCCAGAACATGGTGACTGGGGTGGCCAAGGTTGGACACATCTAGTGTGGGGTGGCCATGGCGTAGCCATTAAAAAAATGGTTCAATTTTCATTAGACCTCTAGCTCAGATCTGGGGGGCCAATCACATTTCAGCCACCCCCTAGATTAGTTACTGCCCACTCATTTCTCTCTCTTCCCACTCCCTCCCTTTCTCTCTACCTGACACTGCAGAAATATGAAGAAAAACAACAACATCAAATGTTGGTTGTTTGGCCAAAGATCTTCCTCTTCCTCCTCCCAGCTGCCTACACACGAGTCCTGCCCCCTTGCCGGCTCGCTCTCGACTGTCGCTCGTACCGGATTACTTAAGGAACTCAAAACTGCTTCGAAACACTAAATCTTTCCCTTATTTCCTTCCCACGCCCTTACCTGTTGACCTTTGATCAATAATTCTTGACCTGTAACTTTATCTAAGTCTTAAATGTTAGCAAATGTGAGTTAGTAATTGTATCAGTATAGTTTGTACTTATGTTTTTTCAGCTTATATTGATAGGGGTCGTTAGTGCTTCGAACTCGTTAACAGCGTCGCAAAGGATTGTGGGCGAGATATTTTTTTCTTTCTTTCTTCTTTTTACTACGTAGTTTGTGGGTTGTTAAAGGACTTAATTGCTTTGTTAGCAGGGGCGTGGCTAGGTATTTATCATTGGGGGGCACTAGGCAAGTGGAGGCATTCTGATGCCACATAGAAGGGCATATTCTAAGATCAGATCAGTGATAGGTATTTAAGCATTATACAGAATACGGCAGCCATGGCCAGGGGGGGGGGGCACCGGAATCTCATGGGGGGGAGGGCACGTGCCCCCCCCCCCCCCCCCGTAGCTACGCCACTGCCCTACACTGAATCCGTAAACCATCATTTAGTCTACTACTTATTAAATGGGTTATATGGCTGTAAAGCTTGGTGAGTGGATGAGTGCTAACATGACTCTGTTCAATCACTTTATCATATTCAAAGTACATTCGCCAATCAAAAGGCAATCAGGCGGTCACAAGTGTTTGATGTCCCCTTTCTTGTTGGTATATGATTGGAATGGACTCGTCAGATAGTTAATGAGGAGTCATTAGGGAGCTTTAAAAGGAGGCTAGATCATTTCATGGATGGGGATGAAAGGTGGATGTAGGTAGTATTAAGTAACAGGAACTACCACGTGTAGGTCTCACGGCCTCTCGTAGCTTCCTTATTTTCTTAAATTAAGTAACAGGAACTACCACGTGTAGGTCTCACGGCCTCTTGTAGCTTCCTTATTTTCTTCTCAGATCTCTAACCATCAAAATGGACAATTCTGCCAGATGCAGCCAGCACCCATCACATATTTGGGCAAAGACACAAACAGAGTTTCTGTAATATTCATCCATGAGCTTCAAAGGTTATAAGTCGGGATGACGAGTTATGTGCTTATGCTCTTGCTGTGCCCTTCAGGTTGTGATCCCCGCATATAGGATACCCTAACTTTTATCACTATCAATTTACATTCCAAAAATCCTCTAGCCCCTTTTATTTTTCCTGGCATATTTTCTCTTTTATTCCTCAGAGAGAGAGAGAGAGGACATGAGATAAGCTCTCCGACCACAAGCTTGATTGTAGAGTTGTTTGGATACTATTTTTGGTAACTTAAGATTATCTCTATCAGAAAGATTTTTTTTTTTTCCCTCAGGAGTATGCTTAACCTTAATCCCTGTACTGCATATCAGTCTCAAAACTAACAATAGCTTAAAAAAAAGCTTTTTAGCACACAAGAAACTAAATTTTAATCAGTCAAACCAAAGACTACTGTACACTGGACTTGTTACTCGTGCTCCGTGCCAGCCCGCCCATGACCAGTGGAGGCCGATCGGCAAGGTAAAAAAGTGTTTCGAACATCTCTCCCATTTCCCTTCCTATGGTTTATCAGTATAAATGATATACTGTTATCTTTGTAAATGCTTGTTCCATAATATTATCAAATAAAAAACAGTAAAACACACTAAAGAAATGCCATTATGAGACACTGAAGAAATATGCATGATTCACTTAAACTCTTCACCATTTAATATTTTGCGAGACAACATTTAACATGAAACATATCAATAGAAGCGGAATTTTATCAGCTTTTCATTTATTTATTTCGCTTTCTGATAAATTAATTAACACCATGCATAAATTAGCGATAACAAAATAAATAAATCATCAAGCGGGTCTCGATTGATGATGTTATTTATTTACTTAATAAGTTAATAAATTAGTTTAGTTTAGTTACAAGTTTGAACGCCACCAAACATCTGTAAATCGAAAAGAAACATTGCCCTGATGACTTTAAAGTGTTATTGACGGTAGCTTATCCCTTTAGTATAAGAAAAAAAGAATACATTGAAAGAACAATTTCCATGCAGTCCCACCGGCCCTACCTTTCCATGATGCTCTTTGCACCAGTCATTCATGTTATCCAGGGTCTCGTCGTCCACCTTCAGCACCAGGTTGGGGCCCTCAGCCACAATGTTCAGGTCACTGTCAGTCACGATCACAGCCGCCTCCATGATCTCTTCTTTCTCCACATTCAACCCAGTCATCTACAAACAACATATGGACATTAAAATTACATTATCAATCTTCATGCTGATGCAAAGTACAAAGCTAGTGCAAGTCACATAGTGTTACAGCAGCTACAGACTGAGACAGACAGACAGAGGGATAATAATAACAAAAATGATCATAATAATGATCATAATAATAATAAAATGTATTTCCACATAAGTATATGGAGGTATTCTTGTTACATAGTATTATGACAATCAAGAAAATTAAATCACCCACAATAATAACTTCTGTCATGAACACACTAAAATCAAACAAAGACATCAATCATAGAAACCATCAGACTCTCAGCCACACTAAATTTATAGAAAACTCCAGCCATGAAAACGATTAAAATCTAGAACACACTAAAACAGTCGATATAGGAACAGAGGTCTGGATACAAAAAGGGTATTATGTGATTCAAAGCAAGAGATTAACCTTTCATTTTGATTAAACTAGTATCTATAGGTTAAACTAGTTACATGTGACAATAACGAGAGAGAGAGAGAGAGAGAGAGAGAGAGAGAGAGAGAGAGAGAGAGAGAGAGAGAGAGAGAGAGAGAGAGAGAGAGAGAGAGAGAGGAGAGAGAGAGAGAGAGAGAGAGAGAGAGAGAGGAGAGAGAGAGAGAGAGAGAGAGAGAGAGAGAGAGAGAGAGAGAGAGAGGAGAGAGAGAGAGAGAGAGAGGAGAGAGAGAGAGAGAGAGAGAGAGAGAGAGAGAGAGAGAGAGAGAGAGAGAGAGAGAGAGAGAGAGAGAGAGAGAGAGAGAGAGAGAGAGACTCGCCCGGCGTGGTAACACTGCAGCCGAAATACATAATCGCAACCCAAGCCGTCGGCCAGGGAGCTGAGATCTCATGGGACCACACTGCTCCACGAGTGCCGGATTTCTTTTCAGGAAACCACCCATTAAGACAAAAAAAAAAAAAAAAAAAATCATCAATGAATTTTATGCATGGTTAAGGTTAAGGTTAGGTTAGGTATACTTAGTGGTTAAGATTAGGTTAGGTTTCATTAAAACCTATAAGGTTAGGTTAGGTATACTTTGTGGTTAAGGTTAGGTTAGTTTTCATTAAAATCTATAAGGTTGTTAGGTTTGTTAGGTTCTATTCAATTACTTCCCTGTTATCTGAGACCCTGACTAATTTCGGTAAAATTCTAGTGTTTGCCCATACTCTCCCACTTCCCCAAAAAAATTCTAGTGTTTGCCCATACTCTCCCACTTCCCCCAAACAAGTTTGGGGACCTGTGGGAATTCGGGGTTTTCCAGTGGGGAACAAATTATGCGTCGGAAACACGTAATTTAAGAGTTGTTTAGGGAGGTAAAATTCGCTAGATCTAGGGTAATTTCCTTATATCTAGAGAAATTTGCCTAACCAAAATTAACCTAACCTAGCGGGGGGCTTGACCCACCGATAACCTAACCTAACCTAACCAAATCTAACCTAACCTAATCAAATCTAACCTAACCTAACCTAACCTAACCAAATCTACCCTAACCTCCTAGCGTGGGGTTGGGTGTGTTCTCGGGTCATCATTCTGTGAGGATCGTCAGGTTCACACGTCTCTGGACTCAGAAGAAACCCAATTCATTTTCCCTAGATCTAGGGAATTTTTATAACTTTCATAACTCAAAAAGTATGTGGTTGCGACGCATATTTTGTACCCCAGCCATATATCCTGCATTCTCCCAGGTCCCCAAGCTTGTTTTGGGGGAGAGGGGGGAGTCTGGGCAAACACTAGAATAATACCCCGGTATAATTCTAGTGTTTGCCCATACTCCCCCTTTGACCCCAAACAAGCTTGGGGACCTGGGGGAATGCGGGACATTTGGCTGGGGTACATAATATGCGTCGCAACCACATAGTTTTTGAGTTAGGGATTTTGTAAAAATTCCCTAGTTCTAGGGAAAATTAATTGGATTTCTTCTGAGTCCAGAGACGTGTGAACCTGACGATACTCACAGAATGATGACCGAAGTGTCGAGAACCCCGCTAGGAGGTTAGGTTAGGTTATATTTGGCTAGGTTAGGGTAAGTTATATTTGGGTAGGTAAGGTTAGATTTGGTTAGGTTAGGTTAGATTTGGTTAGGTTAGGTTAGATTTGGTTATGTTAGCTTAGGTTAGGTTAGCTTATCGGTGGGTTAATCCCCCCCGCTAGGTTAGTTTAATTTTGGTTAAGAAAATTACCCTATATCTTGATAAATTACCCTAGAACTAGGGAAATTACCCTAGATGTAGGGATATAAATAAACTCCCAAAATTACGTGTTTCCGACGCATTATTTCCTCCCCACCCAAAAACCCCGCATTCCCCCAGGTCCCCAAGCTTGTTTGGGGGAAGGGGGAGAGTATGGGCAAACACGAATTTTACCAAAATAAGTCGGTGTCTCTGAAAACGACTGCGAAGTCCTCGTCCATTATTACCAATTTGTCAGTGTCTCTGATAATGACCGCAAAGTCCTCGTCCATTATTACTCATTTGCCTTTGGGACTAAATTTTTCAGGCACCTGACTTTGTAGAGGCAGTGCGACATAAAAAGGCCTGACCGCATACTGGAACTTTTGCAGATATGAAGTACAGTAAGTGTACTATTTGCTGCTGTAATGCCATTCAGATCAGCTTGGAGCAGTGCTGATGCAGTAACCCTACTCCGCCAAACAGCATGACTCACCTCTAGATCCACCCATACCAGCCTTTCTGTCAGCCTTGGTAGTTTGGCAGGAGTCGGGGCGGTCGAGGACATGATCAAGGTGTGGAGGCCAACACTGGGAACACAAATACGTTGCAGTAACCGAGCTTGCCTCAGCAATAACAGCATGCGGCTTTGGAATCGGCAGTTTCGGTTTGTCGGTCTTGGTCTGGGAGAATTGTTTACTCCAAGCAAAGGAGAATATATATAAATATCTTTCTATATATCCTTGGTTTACTCAGTGGTGCCAGATCTAATTTAGATCTGCCAGGCAACTAATAATATTCTTGCCACAAAATCTCCCTGTACGTACTTTTTTTATTGCACAATTCAAATTGAGGATACTGTCGACGAGCGTAAAAGACCTGTGCCAGGGCAGGGATGCTCGAAAATCCCTCGTAAGGGACAACTTACGAGTGTATGGCTACAATAACCTTACGAGGGTGGGCTGAGGGAGATGCTCGTACCGAGCCGTCACTCCCGTACGGTTATCGGTGGCCTCTGGGTGGGGAATATAGGGATATTCTAGGGATATGTGTGGGAAAATTCTGCTAACCAATCACAGAGCAGCGCCCTTCATGACGCGGCTTTATCTAGCCAATCATCATGCTCTCAGCTGTCAGGGAGGCCGATAAATAAATTTAAAGAGACTTCAAATGCCGCTGTTATGCTAAAATCGGCCTCTTTCGGAAATCGTCCCGCGGACGCTTATTTAACCTAAATAACCAAGGAAGCTAGAGTACAAGGAAATCCGACTCCACAGTAAAGTTTGAAACCCGTACGGTGCTGCCATCTATGTCGAACACAGGGTGTCTCTCTAGCTTCCTTGGTGGCGATGGTGGTGGTACTTGCCTCGCCGCAACCCAAAACCCTTGTGTTGCCTCAAAAAAATATTCATATTTCTTGCTTTACTCATCTCTTACACAAGATAGGCCTATTTGTTTGCATCAGTGAATCAGGCAGTGATGTTCAACAACAACATACCATTCATAACTCAATAGGGTAAAAAATAAAGTCATGGCTGACTATCACAGGAGTAGGCGAATTTTTAGGTTTTCAGTGCATTAAAATGTTGTACTCCTACCCGATATAACCAAGCTACCAGATGATATTTATGAAAGCGAGCCTACCATCGTGTTCATAATACATTGCTGCATATCATGAGCATAAAAAAGTTACACTAAGACTACACTAATATTAAGATAATTGAAGGAAAGTAAAAGAGTGTATAAAACAGTTTTTCTTGCTTATTTTGCTTCAACTCGCTGTAACTCCATCAGTTTGGTCGCATTCAATTTTCAAGAACAGTTTCAAAATGCTTATACGTTTCCGCTTCCTGTGGTATGTAGCACGTACCAATAAGGAAAAGAGTAGGTGGTCAAAATGGCTAAGAAAGTTAAACTACTACTGCAAACTGGCACAGTGACGGGTGAGCATTGCTCCCTATACAGGAGAGACTGTTCTCGGGAGAGCTATCAGAGGCTCCACCGTCACGGTACCAGTTTGAAACAGTTTAACATTCTTAGCCATTTTGACCACCTACCCTTTTCCTTATTGGTACGTGCTACATACCACAGGAAGCGGGAAAAGTATAAGGATTTTGAAACAGTGCTTGAAATTGAATGCGACCAAAACTTATGGAGTTACAGCGAGTTGAAGCAAAATAAGCAAAAAAAACTGTTTATACACTCTTTACTTTCCTTCAATTATCTTAATATTAGTGTAGTCTTAGTGTAACTTTTTTATGCTCATGATATGCAGCAATGTATTATGAACACGATGGTAGGCTCAGCTTTCATAAATACCATCTGGTAGCTTGGTAATATCGGGTAGGAGTACAACATTTCAATGCACTGAAAACCTAAAAATTCGCCTACTCCTGTGATAGTCAGTCATGACTTTATTTTTTACCCTATTGAGTTATGAATGGTATGTTGTTGTTGAACCAATCACTGCCTGATTCACTGATGCAAACAAAATAGGCCTATCTTGTGTAAGAGATGAGTAAAGCCAAGAAATATGATATTTTTTTGAGGCAAACACAAGGGTTTTGGGTTGCGGCGAGGCAAGTACCACCACCATCGCCACCAAGGAAGCTAGAGAGACACCCTGTGTTCGACATAGATGGCAGCACCGTACGGGTTTCAAACTTTACTGTGGAGTCGGATTTCCTTGTACTCTAGCTTCCTTGTAAATAACTCTACAAAACTTAACACAAACCTATCATAAACCTTACCTAACCTAAACCAGACCTAAATATAACTTAACCTAAACCTAAAAACTATGTTTGCCGGTGTTGAGCTAAGATTGGCTGATTTCGAAATAGGGCCGATTTTTAGCTCACTATCGCCAGAATGTTACGATAATACATAGCTGCCACATTAGCTTTCAGCGTAATATCTCCCACTGATTACTACAGAGACGTACCCAGGGTATACCTTGATGCGCGATCATAGGTTCGAGTCTAGCGTGCCCGAAATTAGTATCTATAGACCACTGCTGGCCCGCGACGTACGTATGCCGTATCCGTGGCCCTGGCGGTACTCTGTTATAGTGGACGAGAACTGCGCGTTCGCTCTTTAGGTCAGACAAGACACACGGGGGGGCTAACGCCTCACTGTGACACACGTGACACTTGTGTGCAGGGATAGTATAACTTTATAATATCCTTGCTTGTGTGTATACGTGCGTGTGTACTAGTACGTCAGACATTTGATACCACAACCACCACCGCATCATTATAGCGGCCAAACTTGTATGATGAACTATACGTTTTGATTCAAGAAGTCGACCGATATATATATATAATATATAGGTTTGCCCTGATATGAATTTATTACAAGTACTATAGGTATTGTATGTTAAATATGATATATATGGAGTCAATGAAGCAATAAACACATCACATTTCAAACAGGCAAGCATGAAATGGCTCTATAATACACAATAAACATAAAGTATAGTGATACAACTTGTAATTTATTGTTTGTTGACGTCTAGCCGCTTCAAATTTCACTCCCTTAGGGAGTTAAGGGTGCTCCCGACCACCCTTAGCCTCGCGGTCCCGTAGCAAGTGAAAAAATGGTTTGAGCATCTCCCTTAGAGGCGCTACGAGGTAAAAGTCCCTTAGGGGAGTACTTACGGGCCCGTAACTCTTTCGAGCATCTCTGCCCAGCTGTGCAAGACAAGGCGCATCCTTCCTCCCCGACTGCACCCTTTCCATTGTTCCCTCTCTGTCATTCAATGCCGTGCACACGATCAGTAGGATGGGGGAGCTGAACATTTGCAAAAAGGGCACCTCCTGTGCTTTTGTGAAATGGGGAGCGAAGCAAATAACTGCAGCTTGTTCACACACTATCACACATAGGCTACACACACAAAAAAAATACCTATAGGCAGCACTACCGTAGATAACAGTGAAGTCGCCAGTTCTACGTTTCTTTGTTATTTACAGACGTGTGGTGGCGTTAATACTTACATTTGTACATCCATGATTTCAGGAAAGTTAGAAGGGTCTATCTGGAAAGTCTGTGTCATTTTGTGTCTTCATCTGTGTCATATTAGGGCTATAAATGAACACATTACAAAAATAAAACCGAGTGGCGACCTCACTATACCTACTACAGTAAAGTCGCCAGCTAGTATTTTAACCCAACAGTTGAGTCGCCACTCTGGGGAATTCAGGGAAATTAGAGGTAAAGTAAAACAAGTCTCTATATATATTAGCTGCGGAAGATGCTTGGATATATAAAAATTCCTCTGCCAACGTGAAAATAAATTATATTAAAGTTTGAAAGATCTGGCAAGTCTTGTGTCCTGTCGCCCGAAAAGCTATTGTTTACTGTCTGTCATCGCGCGAAGAAAAACGTGAGAAGCAAAATGCGCAACAGTTATATTTGCAGATACAAAGCATAAAACAACGCTGAAACAGGGTACAATCATGATATAAACTACTGTGTAACATCTTCAGTGGCACATAAAAATCAGTAGTAATGCTATAATTCGTAATATTTGGCGCCTGGCGACTTCACTGCAGGTGGCGACTTCACTGTTATCTACGGTAGGGTCTCTTTAAAAAGAGGGTACCGCCATTCATTGGCCCTATATGTTAAACGCTACTGGGCTCACATTAGTGCCAGGGTCTCTCCGTTCACCCAAGACCCGCGGAAGTTCTCAAGGCATGACCCCGCAGTATGTCATGTTATACATGTATAAAGAATATACTGTTATCTTCGGAAATGTTTGTTCTATAAGATTATCACATAAAACACAGTAAAACACATTAAATACAGTTCATTATGAGACTGAAGAAATATGCATGAACTTAAAATTCACTTAAACTCGTCGTCATGTAAAACTTTGTGGGACAACTTATAAGATGGAATATATCAATAAAAGCAGAATTTTATTAGCTTTCCATTGATATATTTCGTTTTCTGATAAATGCAGTAGTACCATGCATAAATTAGCGTTAACTAAAAAAAATCGCCGCGCCGGTCTCTCTCTCTCTCCTCTTTTCTCTCTCCCCTCTCTCTCTCTCTCTCTCTCTCTCTCTCTCTCTCTTCTCAAGCTCTCTTTCACGGAGAGAGAGAAAAGAGAGGAGAGAGAGAGAGAGGAGAAAAGAGAGAGAGAGAGAGAGAGAAGATGAGAGAGAGAGAGAGAGAGGAAAAGAGCGGGGCCGGCGCGGTGATTTATTTTGTTTTAAAGCTGATTTAGCAGGTACTACTGCATTTATCAGAAAACGAAAATATCAATGGAAAGCTAATAAAATTCTGCTTTTATTGATATATTCCATCTTATAAGTGTCCCACAAGTTTTTTCATGACGAAGAGTTAAGTGAAATTTTTAAGTTATGCATATTTCTTCAGAGTCTCATAATGACCTTTATTTAATGTGTTTTACTGTGTTTTATGTGATAATCTTATAGAACAAACAAAACATTTCCGAAGATAACAGTATATCCTTTATACATGTATAACATGATATACTGCGGGGTCATGCTTTGAGAACTTCCGCGGGTCTTTGGTGAACGGAGAGGCCCTGGCACTAAGATGGCACCCATAAATCGAGTTGTCGCTACTCTATTATTCAAGGTACTCTAGGCAGCACCAGTGGCGTAGCTAGGCCTCTCTATCAATGGGGGAGCACTGGCAAGTGGAGCCACGTAGAAGGGTATTATGGCATATCGTCAGTCACAGGTCCAAGCAGGCTTCGGCAGCCATGGCCAGTGGGATAGCACCTGGGGCCCTGGGGGGCTCCGGATTCTCATGGGGGGGGGGGTGCCCCCACCGTAGCTACGCCACTGGCTATAGCTAATCTGACGTTATATAGGGTAGAAAGATAACTAGGCAACAGCCATTACTTTGCAGGGAGGACTAAACCTCAAATCACACGTAAACTTCTTCCTCCCTCCCTCCCTCTCCCACTCACTGTAGCGCCGCCCGGAAATTTTGATTGGGGTGGCCACGGTTGGACACAGATCTAGTGTGGCTGTGTGGGGTGGCCATGGCATAGGCATTAAAAAAATGGGTATTATTCTAATGTTTGCCCATACTCCCCCTCTCCCACAAAACAAGCTTGGGGACGTGGGGGAATGCGGGATATTTGGCTGGGGTACAAAATATGCGTAGCAACCACATAGTTTTTGAGTTAGGGGTGTTGAAAAAAGTCCCTAGATCTAGGGAAAATTTATTGGATTTCTTCTGAGTCCAGAGACGTGTGACCCTGACGATACTCACAGAATGATGACCGAAGTGTCGAGAACCCCCAACCCCCCGCTAGGAGGTTAGGTTAGATTTGTTTAGGTTAGGTTATATTGGTTAGGTTAGGGTAGGTATATTTGGGTAGGTTAGGTTAGATTTGGTTTGGTTAGGTTAGGTTAGACTTGGTTAGGTTAGGCTAAATTTGGTTAATTTTGGTTAGGCAAATTTCTCTAGATATAAGAAAATTACCCTAGATCTAGGGAATTTAACCCCCCCCCCTACACAACTCTTAAATTACGTGTTTCCGACGCATAATTTGTTCCCCACCTGAAAATCCCGCATTCCCACAGGTCCCCAAACTTGTTTGGGGGAAGTGGGAGAGTATGGGCAAACATAGAAATTTATCAAAAAATGATTGAATTTTCGTTAGACCTCTGACTCAGATCTAGGGTGGCCAATGAGATTTCAGGGGTGCCGCGGCCACCCACTAGATCCGCCACTGCCCACTCATTCCTCTCATTCTCTCTCTCTATATATATACTTAACTTCTGCTGCAGAAATATGAAGAAAAGCAGCAAAATAATGCGTTGTTTGGCCAAAATCCTCCCCTTCCACCTCTCAGCTGCCTGCACACCCGTCCTGCTCCCTCTCGACTGTGGCTCGTACAGGATAGCTCAAGGAACTCAACACTGCTTCGAAACACTAAACCTTTCCCTTATTTCCTTCCCACGCCCTTACCTGCTGACCTTTGACCAATAATTATTGACCTGTAACGTATCTACTGCTTCGAAACACTAAACCTTTCCCTCATTTCCTTCCCACGCCCTTACCTGCTGACCTTTGACCAATAATTATTGACCTGTAACGTATCTGAGTCTTAAATGTTAGTAAATGTGAGTTCGTAATAGTGTTGGTACCTATATAGTTTTGCACTATTGTTTTTAAAGCTTATATTGATAGGGTTTGTTAGTGCTTCGAACTCGTTAATAGCGTCGCAGAGGATTGTGGGTAGGATATAATTTTTTTTTTATTGCTACGTAGTTTGTGGGTTGTTAAAGAACTGGATTGCTATGTTAGCAGTGGCGTAGCTAGGTATCTATCAAAGGGGGGGGGGCACCTGGGGTCGCAGCACCATTAGACGCAATGACTGTCTCAGTCACAAATATTGACAACATAAAATATAATACGCTACCGTAGATAACACTAAAGTCGCCAGAACAACCGTTTTTTTTTATTTACAGACGTCTGGTCGCGTTAATACTTACATTTCTACATCCATGATTTCAGGAAAGTTCGCAGGGGCTATCAGGAGAGTCTGTGCCATTTTTATTTTGTGTCACATTATGGCTATAAATGAACAAATTACAAAAATAAAACCGAGTGGCGACGGTGGTAACGGGCTACACTAAGATCGTCAGCTCGTGTTTATGTTCTGAGTGTCCTCCCGCCGTCGTCGTCACCCGAAAACAAACAGAGTAGTGAAATTTGAAATCGTTTATACGTGCAGATACAAAGCATAAAACAACACTGAAACAGGGTAGATTATACAGTCATAATATAAACTACTGTGTAACATCTTCAGTGGCACATAAAAATCTGTAGTGATGCTATAATTCGTAATATATGGCGGCTGGTGATATATCAGTGCTAGTGGCGACTATAGTGTAATCTACGGTAAAGTTTGTCATAGTTTAGAGGTTTTTTTTTATACTTTATGTATATTTGATGTGATTGATAAATTTCATAAGACAAATCCAAATAAGGAGGACATATTAACCTCTTTGGGTGGCGCCAGTGAGAGGACAAATCTGCTAAAACGACTTTCCTGCTTAAAACCGGACGTATGCCTTGCGAATCTGGTGCCCCTCACTGACCGTGGCTGCTGTATAATGATCTTAACCCATCATTAATCTGATCTTAGAATATGCCCTTATACCCTTCTTTGTGGCATCAGAATGCCCTGAGCTCCGCTTGCCTAGTGCCCCCCCACCATACTCAGCTGTACCCCCCCCCCCAGGTGCTCCCCCATTGATAGGTACGTACCTAGCTACGTCACTGCACACATAATAACCTCACTGTCATGAAATTTAAGGGGAGCGTCATACGAATGTTTCCGAAAAAAATCTAAATATTCGAAAAAATTCTCATGCATAGTTGAACACTTAAGCAAGCTTGTGACAAAGTATTATAAAGAAAGAAGAAAAAATGAAATAGTTATGGCTGATTCCCCCCCCCCCCCCATCCCCCCCGAAAACTATCCGTACAATTTTTGTTATGATATTCACTGGCATAGGTAAACTGGCACCTCTCAGTTCCTCTCTGTGAGACAGAGGGTCGTCTCAAGGCCTCAGTAGTGAGGGAGTAGAGGGAGAAGCCGGGTGTCGCTGCTTCTCTCTCAGCCTTCCACCATTCCTGCTCCCTCCAGACTATTTACCATTTATTCAGAGCAGGATTGATCTACCTCACGCTCTCTACCTCCTCAACCACCATGCCGAGGACACCAAGGCATAAAGTGGCTCAGAGAGAGAGAGAATGCTGGCTGTAGTTCAGCAAACTGTCCATGTGCGTCTGACAGCAAGCACCCTTTTATGACTAGTACCTTTTGCAAAAGTTTTTTTGCAAAAGTAGTAAACTAGTAATAATAGTAGTAGTAGTAGTAGTAGTATATATTATATATTATATAGTAGTAGTAGTAGGAGTAGTAGTAGTAGTAACTGAAGTAGAAGTTGTATAATAGTATGGACGCACTTTGTCGAGGGTTCAACATGTCAGTGCTTTTCAATATATGGTGCCTTCTTTATATCAACAAACGACTTCATTATATTAAGTAGATTTTTGTCAGTTTTTTAAAGCAGACAAAGTGCATGTGGCGGGGCCGAGTAAGTAATGGTGATGATCAAAGGACAGTAATGAGAGTGTTTCATTACAGCCTGGCTCGTTATTACACGTGCCTGCATACGCTGCGTGGATGCCTAAGAACATTACATACGACACAAGTGTTTGCAGTAACAAGTGAATAATAGTAACAATGTCGAGGTAATACGTGTGGCTTCGTGCATCCTGGGTTATTTCTCACCGATTATTTTAGTTTCGAACATTTCTTATTCGCTTGCACAAAATGTCTAATTGAAATGTTCTTAGTTACATGAAAATAAAATGTGATTGTTATTGATAGCCATGATACAATAGTCGATTTGGTTCTATATTTCAGACGACAATCCAGTAAGCGCACTGTGGCCGAAAGTTCAAGCCACTTACATGAACTTCATTAATACGAGCTGATGAGCTTCCTGCCTTTGATTTCTCTGGGGTGACCTCGTTACGCTTTGGCCGAAAGTCAAGCAAGGTGTGTGTGTGTGTGTGTGTGTGTGTGTGTGTGTGTGTGTGTGACAGAGAGAGAGAGAGAGAGAGAGAGAGAGAGAGGATAGAGAGAGAGAGAGAGAGAGAGAGAGAGAATGAGAGAGAGAGAGAGAGAGAGAGAGGAGAGAGAGAGAGAGAGAGAGAGAGAGAGGAGAGAGAGAGAGAGAGAGAGAGAGAGAGAGAGAGAGAGAGAGAGAGAGAGAGAGAGAGAGAGAGAGAGAGAGAGAGAGAGAGAGAGAGAGAGAGAGAGAGAGAGAGAGAGAGAGAGAGAGAGAGAGCTTAGGAACATACAAAAATGGATATTATACAATCAATAAAATTCACAAATAAAAACTCCCTTTTAAACCACTGCAGCATCCAAGTACCACATACGACCTCTGTACACTCTGAGCGGTTAAGAGCAGAGCGTAACCCAAGTCTTGCGGGGTTTGAACGCCCATTCGATGGTATGTACTTTCTACGCCGCGATGATGCATTTTGTTCGAACTCCTTAAGAGAGGCTCCAATAGAACACCTTCCAATAAATCCTGGAAAGATCGACGAATTTGCTTTAGTGACTAAGTCTGAAGGTGTCCTCACGGTCCCCTCACGGTACCCTTTCATCTCAGTTCTGAGGCGTTGCATCATGTCCTTGAGTGGTAGATGGTTATACTTAATTGTTAGTGCTATTGATTTTGTAATCAAATACTTGATTAGTACCGTTTTTCGGTGGCAACAACAACAATAGGAAAGACGATACATTGTATCTTATTTTGAGGAGTATCAAATTACCTTACTTTTCCTTTTATTTTTACAAAGGGTTCATTATATATTTTGTTAAAAAGATATTGCAGCGTGGACTATCCACATTATATTGAGTAGATATTCAATTTGTCAATTTTCTTTTACTTTCTGTCTTTTTAGAGGGGGTGGGTGGAGACTGTTCATTGGTTTTGTGACGCTGTAGTGTAGGCAGCCTCCCATGTTATCGCGACTTAACTACTGTCACAGTCACACCGTTATCCTCCCTTCTAAAGTACTCCACTTGACTGAACGCATTAAAGGTGAAGTTGCGGTCAAGACATAAAAACTAGTGATCGTTTCATTACTAGACTGCAGGCGAAAATAATTTCTTTTCTAAGGGGATCCAATTGCGTCCACCCTTGCCGTACCCACCACCTTCTTTTCGCCTCCTTGATTCTCATAGTATTGTGCACGTAAAGAGATCTTCGCGCATCATCAAGCATCATCATCATTGTGCAGTAAACTACATCAACAGAAGTTCAATGTCATTGCATTTTTTTGTTCTCTCTCTCCTTGACCTCACCTTGTCTGTCTGTATTGATATTGTGTATGTGTTTGTAATTTTTTTTTGAACCCACGGTCTTACCCACGCGAGCTGTACTCGCGATCACCAGTTTTGTCCTGCCGGAATGAGCTTGACAATCGTACTGACCGATCTTTGGGTAATGCTGGGACCTCACATACCGCAAGCATCCCATCCCCTTACTCAAGGGAGACGGTAACCGCCCACATTTGTCAATGAGAAATCCCAGGGAGCGAGGGGGGATCGAACACGCGACCACAGAATAGCCAGACACTTAAACCACTATGCCACGCAGGCGGTGTGTGTGTATGTGTGTTTACTTTTAGATGCGCTAGCGATACCATCGACATGAAAAGGTCATTCCTAATGGAGAAGAAAATTATTGCTCTCCCACCTGTATTGAGTACTATTGTTGTTCTTCACATTGCGTTCACAACACCGCGTACTCAAGTTAATGAAGTGAAAGGAGCGGCGGAGACTTGGCTTCTAAATCAACACTGCACTGCTGCCTCTATTAACCACCATCACAAAAAAAGCTTAAATGTAGCAAGAACGTCTGTGGTTCCCTTTGATCTCTCCCTAATGGATGTACTACGAGTCATTGAGCAAGCAAACACAATAAGAAACACTGATGACTATATATATCTTTCTTTATTTTTTCATGCATACTGCATGGCATAGGGCAGAAAAAATATAAACTCTACGTTGTTGAAATTCCGTGAAGCGAGCACTGAACTCTATGTGTAAAGGCGGGTACACGCTTGTTGCGTACCCGCGTGTTGCATCATCGTTGCGTATCAGTGTGGACGGGGAAGCGTTGCACCGTTGCGTGTCAAAATATATGATACAAAGATACGCAACGGGCTCGATCCGCTATTTGTCGGTTTTTGCCGTCACATCAAAGGGATGATACAACATAACTCACATAGCCCCGGGAGAGCATGTCATTGTCCCGTTGCACTTTCATTCTTGCACGTGGACGATCGAGTGTATATAGAGCGACATTTGTGAACGCGTGTGATTGTGTGTTCCGTTTTCTTAGTATTTTTATTTTTTATTGTGAAGCACTGTATAATTTTACAAATGGAGTGGAGTAAGAAGGAAACCATAAGTGGATAAAAAATAAACATAAACAACAAGTGGATACAATAATCTGTTGCACCGTATCGTACCCCTGGATGCGATGATACGACACGCGGGTACGCAACAAGTGTGTACCCGCCTTTAACCTCTTCACTCCCAGATCTTTCCCTTGCTATAAAAAATTGTATGTTGTCGATCCATACATAATATTACGAAAAAGTTACTGAATATACCAAATTAGTTAGTCGAAAAGGAAACTAAACAGGTCATATCTATAAAATATTGCTTATAGTCACTAAAAATCGTCTACTCTAATGGTACCCAAATTACAATGGAAATTACGTTCTGGGTCTCAAGGGGTTAAGATGCTAATGTCAATAATATCCGACAGATAAATTTCTTAGGTGACATTTTTGAAAGCTGTCACAGTGGCGGTGGTGATGGTAACAGTGGTGGTGGTGTGCTGGTATTATAGGTGGTGTTGATGTTGGTGGTGGTATATATAGTGGTCATAGTAGTAGGGGTGGCGGTAGTAGTGGTGGTGGTGGTAAAAGTGGTGGAAGTGGAAAATTGGTGGTGGTAATAATCGTAGGGGTGGTGTTAGCAATGGTGGTGGCGGTAATAGTGGTAGTGGTGGTGGTAATAGTGGTAGTGATGTTGATAGGTGGTAGTAGTGGTAGTGGTGGTGGTAATAGTGGTAGGGGTGGCGTTAGTTTAATGGTGGTAGCAGTAATAGTGGTAGTGGTTATGGTAATAGTGGTAGTGATGGTGGTAATAGTGGTAGTGGTAGTGGTGGTGTTAGAAGTAGTAGTAGTAGTAGTGGTGGTAACAGTGGTAGGGGTGGTGTTAGTAATGATGGTATATAGCGGCAATAGTGGTAGTGGTTATGGTATTAGTGGTAGTGGTGGTGGTAATAGTGGTAGGGGTGGTGTTATAGTAATTGTGGTGGTGGTATCTATCTAATATACTATAGGAGTAGCCGTGTGTCTGTGTGTGTGTGTGTCTGTTTTGTGTAGCTGTTTTGTTGTAAATTCAATTTTGATGAGAGTAGGCAAAAAAAATCGCAAATAAATCGTAGGTGGTAAGCGGCTTGGTCCCATGCCGATTGAATAATTCTGAAGGGGGTTATAGGCTAAAAACACTTTAGGCGTATTAGATTACAGGAAAACTCTGCGGTAACGTCTTGCCGCATTCCACAAACTCAGTAGACTCATGGACGTTTGTGTGCGTGTGTGAGTGGGTGTGTGTTGGAATCACACGAAACACAAAGGGTTGGAATCACACGGAACGTGGTCTACCCTGAGGCACTTAAACCAGTGACCAACGACAGCAACAACACGATTGGAGTTTGCAATCACATGTTGTCTAATATATACTACTACTACAAACATCAATACATGGGTCCGAAGGGCCCACAAGCACTTGTAGTATACTATTATAGTGGTGGTGGTAATAGTGGTGGTATAGCTGTGTCGTTGACTGGCTGCTGTGGTGGTATACCGGTGGGACTTTGGGGCTAATATAATCGGGGAGTAAGCGCATTTACGACTTTATAATTACGCAATGTTATTAGTGGTGCCAACAGTGGTGATGGTGGTGATGGTATAGTTGTGGTGATGTTCTCAATATATTTTTTTATGTTAATTCTGGATGTGCAACGATGTTAATAATAATGTAACTACTCGTATTGATGGTTGTTGTAGTTTTGATGGAGTTATGGTGGTGGAGATTGTGGTAGTATGGTAGTATAGTACTATATGGTGTAGGTGATTTTGATAATAAGGGTAGTGATGGTGGTGGCTTTGTTAGTTAAGTTTACATAGGGACAACGTAACACAGTGTTGTTGTAATGGTGATTGCAGTGGTATTTGTGGCAGCGGTAGGGCTACTAGTGGTGGGAGTGATTTTGAGGTCATGATGGCGCAGGGGATGATGGTTCGTTGTTGCTGTTGTTGTTGTTGTTGTTGTTGTTGTTGCTTACTTTTTGAATCCGAGGAAATGATGATTCGGTAATTCACTGACTGGCATAATGAAATGAAAGGACAGTTTGATTATCTCTGAAAAAGTAGGTTACAGTGTCTTTCGGTGCCCCAATATGCCATGGATGATCACAGCAACCCCAAACTTTTTTGTCTAATTCCCAGTCCTCCACGCCCATTGCCCCCAAATTTTGTTCGGTCATTTTTTTCAGTGAAAAAATCGAAACAAGATTTCATTTTTTTAACCCCAGCAACATGAGGGGCTTTGGGGGCCTGCGATTGGGGGAGTAGTAGTTTAATTTACGGGGAAAAAAAAAAGAAAACTGTGCCCCTTTTTTTCCCTCTATGGGCCTTTTTTTGATATGTGAAAACATTTTTGTTTTTGCCTGAAAACTAGAGTCTGGCTCCCCCGCGGGAAAATACGGGGGTGGATGTTTAAGAGAAGGGTTTGGTGGGGTTGAGAATTTGGGTGGGGGGGAACCCTCTGGCTTAAAATGTAGGCTTGATTCCTGCGCTTCTAAACTCCAGGTAATGACATGGAAATTGGTTTCATTGTACATAAAATTAGGTCTTGCCTGTAACATGAATAACCTTGGAAACAACGATACACAGTCCAGGCGACGGTATTGTTGAGGATTTATGTTACCATCGTTTTCCCACTTCCACAGAAAAGAAGCTACGAAGCAGATAGAAAATACAATGTTTCTATTAACATTAAGGCGGATCTTCTGACAAATTCTAGACTCAAATGAAATTCAATTCCCAGTCTTTTCCTTTTTTGATAAAATGGGCAAACACCCCGTCCCCCCAATCTCTCCTGCAACCCCCCTTTTCCCCCGCGGTATTATATTAAGCTTCCTTCTTTCTCATTCCCCACCCCTTTCTCTTTTTTCAGCCCTGGCCAGGTCACCCCTATATGACCCTGGGCCCGGTCTACACCTGGGCATGCTAAGTAGTACCTCCCCCCCAACCCCCTCCTTTTTTGCCGAAAAAGTCAGAGTGCCCATTTATAAAAATTTTTAAATTTGGGTTTCCCTTATCTTGGTTTTTCATCATTTTGGTCGATGGCGACGTGAATGAACGAGTGCGCAACGAGTGCGAGTGAAATGGAATATTGATAAGAGAATAATTGACATTCTAGAAAACGAAGTGAATTGAAAGTTGGGTGTTAAAGCGTATTGTAATCTGGATGAACGGAAGGTTACGTGTCTGTGGTGGGAAGATGAATGAAATGGATAGTTGACTGCGTGAATTGATTGATAAATGATTTTAGGATTGTAGGGATTGGTCGGTGGATGAAAGGAGGACTGTAGGGATTGTTTGGTGGATGAGAGGAGGACTGTAGGGATTGGTCGGTGGGTGAGAGGAGGGGCTGTTTTGGGATTGGTCGGGGGGTGAGAGGAGGACTGTTGGTATTGGTCGGTGGATGAGAGGAGGACTGTTTGGTATTGGTCGGGGGATGAGAGGGGGACTGGTTTGGGATTGGTGGTGGATGAAGGAGGACTGTAAAAAAATTGGTCGGTGGGTTTAGAAAGGGGGACTGTTTTGGGATTTGGGCGGTGGATGGGGAGGAGGACTGTAGGTATTGGTCCGGGGGGTGAGAGGAGGGGCTGGTTTATATTGGTCAGTGGTGAAGGAAAGGGCTTGGGTTTTTATTGGTCAGGGATGAAGGAGGGCTGTTGGTTTTTGGTCGGGGGATGAGGGGGAGGGCTGTTGGTATTGGTTTAGTGGATGAGAGGGGGGACTTTGGTATTGGGCGGTGGGGTGAGAGGAGGGGCTGTTGGGATTGGGGCGGGGGGTGAGAGGAGGGGCTGTTGGGAATTTGGTCGGGGGATGAGAGGAGGATTGTTGGTATTGGTCGGGGGATGAGAGGAGAACTGTTGTTATTGGTCGGTGGATGAGAGGAGGACTGTTTGGTATTGGTCGGGGGATGAGAGGAGGACTGTTGTATTGGTCGGTGGATGTAAGGAGGACTGTTGTTATTGATCGGTGGATGAGAGGAGGATTGTTGGTATTGGTCGGGGATGAGAGGAGGACTGTTGGTATTGGTCGGTGGATGAGAGGAGGACTGTTGGTATTGGTCAGTGGATGAGAGGAGGACTGTTGGTATTGGTCGGGGATGAGAGGAGGACTGTTGGTATTGGTCGGTGGATGAGAGGAGACTGTTGGTATTGGGTCGGGGATGAGAGGAGGACTGTTGGTATTGGTCGGTGGATGAAAGGAGGACTGTTGTTATTGATCGGTGGATGAGAGGAGAATTGTTGGTATTGGTCGGGGTGTAACTAAGGTGGAGTGTTCATAGCTTTGGTTTAACTGGAATGAAGGATACTCATTTGTCCAGTTCAGGTTAATTTTATTTCACAAATTCTGGAGTATATATACAAATTTCATTTCTCATAAATAATTGTTTTCCAAGGTGTTATGCAAACACTCGCCAAGACATGCGAGTTTACACCATGGATATTGTGTATTGTGGGTGGGGACGCTTGGTGTGTACTGCTGATTTTACGTTGTACATAATTGAATATATTGATAAGCTGATAACAATGCAAACACCTGATAATTATCATAACAATGATTGAAGGTTATAAATAGAGTAGTCTCCGTGCTGCTCTGGTTCTCTGTATAAACTGGTAGAGAAAACGGAAACATGAAGATTGAAAGGAGTGACTTATTTAGTCGCTACAGTACCCCCCCCCTAGTGACGCGGGAGGAGGAACGAGACGTTGGTTGGTGGAGCGGTGCTGCTGGTGTTTCTGTTGCCGATTTGATGTGGAGGGCTGTGGTGACCAGTTGCTGGCTTGGCAGTGGTGCCGCCGGCTTGTGTGCGGGCGTGGCAGTGTTGCGCCATGGCAGTGGTGCCGCCGGCAGTGTTGCGGGCGTGGCAGTGTTACCGCCATGGCAGTGGTGCCGCCGGCAGTAAGTCGCGGGCGAGGCAGTGTTACCGCCATGGCAGTGGTGCCGCCGGCAGTAAGTCGCGGGCGAGGCAGTGTTGACGCCATGGCAGTGGTGCCGCCGGCTTGTGTTGCGGGCGTGGCAGTGTTGCGCCATGGCAGTGGTGCCGCCGGCTTGTGTTGCGGGCGTGGCAGTGTTACCGCCATGGCAGTGGTGCCGCCGGCTTGTGTTGCGGGCGTGGCAGTGTTGCGCCATGGCTGTGGTGCCGCCGCTTGTGTTGCGGGCGTGGCAGTGTTTACGCCATGGCTGTGGTGCCGCCGGCTTGTGTTGCGGGCGTGGCAGTGTTGCGCCATGGCTGTGGTGCCGCCGGCTTGTGTTGCGGGCGTGGCAGTGTTGCGCCATGGCTGTGGTGCCGCCGGCTTGTGTTGCGGGCGTGGCAGTGTTGCGCCATGGCTGTGGTGCCGCCGGCTTGTGTTGCGGGCGGGGCAGTGTTGCGCCATGGCTGTGGTGCCGCCGGCTTGTGTTGCGGGCGTGGCAGTGTTGCGCCATGGCTGTGGTGCCGCCGGCTTGTGTTGCGGGCGTGGCAGTGTTGCGCCATGGCTGTGGTGCCGCCGGCTTGTGTTGCGGGCGTGGCAGTGTTGCGCCATGGCTGTGGTGCCGCCGGCTTGTGTTGCGGGCGTGGCAGTGTTGCGCCATGGTTGTTGTGCCGCCGGCTTGTGTTGCGGGCGTGGCAGTGTTGCGCCATGGCAGTGGTGCCGCCAGCAGTGTTGCGGGCTTGGCAGTGTTACCGCCATGGCAGTGGTTGCAGCCTGGTGATGAGTAATCCACAGGGCTGGTAATCCACAGGGCGATGAGTAATCCACAGGGTGGTGAGTAATCCAAAGGGCGGCGAGCGGCGGCCGTGGGTGAGTCACGTTAACACTGGAGTTGAGGGTTGAGTAATCCACAGGGCTTGTTGAGTAATCCATAGGGCGGCGAGTGGCGGCCGTAGAGTGAATCACGTTAACACTGTGGAGTTGAGGGTTGAGTAATCCACAGGGCTTGTTGAGTAATCCATAGGGCGGCGAGTGGCGGCCGTAGAGTGAATCACGTTAACACTGTGGAGTTGAGGGTTGAGTAATCCATAGGGCGGTGAGTAATCCATAGGGTGGCGAGCGGCGGCCGTGGAGTGAATCACGTTAACACTGTGGGGCTGCGCAGAATGCGCGTGAGGTTGTGCTGAGGGCGCAAGGAGGCGTCAGAGGGTGAAGTGGCTGCGCTGAGTGCACATAGGCCACTGAGGCGTATGAGGAAGCAGGGCCCGCGCTAAACACGCATAAGGCCGCTGAGGACGCGGTGAGCCGTCTGGAGGAAGGCAGCGGCCGCGCTAAATGCGCATAAGCCGCAGTGAGGCCTCGGAGGAAGCAGGGCCCGCGCTAAATGCGCATAAGGCCGCTGAAGACACGGTGAGCCGTGTGAAGGAGCAGTAGCCGCGCTGAATGCGCATAGGCCTGAGGACGCAGTAAGGCGCCTGGCGGGGTAGTGGCCGCGCTGAATGCGCATAGGCCGCTGAGGACGCAGTGAGGCGTCTGAGGGCAAAAATGCCCTGAGGAAGGCACAGAAGGTGCCGGGGTGTGGGTGGGGAACCTGACTAGGTGGCGCTACACGTAACGTGTAATTCTCCCTATCCCGCTGACATCCTAGCAATCACCAGTGAAGCTGGAGGCTAGGAATATACAGCGGGAGCCATGGGACGAATGCTTCCGAAGACGCAGGTCCCACGACTAGGAGAAAGATGCTCTTATGTCCAGCAAAACATAGAAATTATATTTCTATGCCGAGATGGACAGCACCAGTCTAAGCCACCTAGAAAACCATTAGCTTACACTCCGGGTCACCATTTGTAACTAAGGTGTAGTGTTCATAGCTTTGGTTTAACTGGAATGAAGGATACTCATTTGTCCAGTTCAGGTTAATTTTATTTCACAAATTCTGGAGTATATATACAAATTTCATTTCTCATAAATAATTGTTTTCCAAGGTGTTATGCAAACACTCGCCAAGACATGCGAGTTACACCATGGATACTTCCTTGGTGTGTACTGCTGATTTTACGTTGTACATAATTGAATATATTGATAAGCTGATAACAATGCAAACACCTGATAATTATCATAACAATGATTGAAGGTTATAAATAGAGTAGTCTCCGTGCTACTCTGGTTCTCTGTATAAACTGGTAGAGAAAACGGAAACATGAAGATTGAAAGGAGTGACTTATTTAGTCGCTACAGGGGGATGAGAGGAGGACTGTTGGTATTGGTCGGGGGATGAAAGGAGGATTGTTGTTATTGATCGGTGGATGAGAGGAGGATGTTGGTATTGGTCGGGGGATGAGAGGAGGACTGTTGGTATTGGTCGGGGGATGAGAGGAGGACTGTTGTTATTGGTCGGTGGATGAGAGGAGGACTGTTGGTATTGGTCGGCGGATGAGAGAAGGACTGTTGGTATTGGTCGGTGGATGAGAGGAGGATTGTTGGTATTGGTCGGCGGATGAGAGGAGGACTGTTGGTATTGGTCGGGGGATGAGAGGAGGATTGTTGGTATTGGTCGGCGGATGAGAGGAGGACTGTTGGTATTGGTCGGGGGATGAGAGGAGGATTGTTGGTATTGGTCAGTGGATGAGAGGAGGACTGTTGGTATTGGTCGGTGGATGAGAGGAGGATTGTTGGTATTGGTCGGGGGATGAGAGGAGTACTGTTGGTATTGGTCAGTGGATGAGAGGAGGACCTGTTGGTATTGGTCGGGGGATGAGAGGAGGACTGTTGGTATTGGTCGGGGGATGAGAGGAGGATTGTTGGTATTGGTCGGGGGATGAGAGGAGTACTGTTGGTATTGCTCAGTGGATGAGAGGAGGACTGTTGGTATTGGTCGGGGGATGAGAGGAGGACTGTTGGTATTGGTCGGGGATGAGAGGAGGACTGTTGGTATTGGTCGGGGGATGAGAGGAGGATTGTTGGTATTGGTCGGGGGATGAGAGGAGGACTGTTGGTATTGGTCGGGGATGAGAGGAGGATTGTTGGTATTGGTCAGTGGCTGAGAGGAGGACTGTTTGGTATTGGTCGGTGGATGAGAGGAGGACTGTTGGTATTGGTCAGTGGATGAGAGGAGGACTGTTGGTATTGGTCGGGGGATGAGAGGAGGACTGTTGGTATTGGTCGGGGGATGAGAGGAGGATTGTTGGTATTGGTCGGGGGATGAGAGGAGTACTGTTGTTATTGATCGGTGGATGAGAGGAGGATTGTTGGTATTGGTCGGTGGATGAGAGGAGGACCGTTGGTATTGGTCGGTGGATGAGAGGAGGACTGTTGGTATTGGTCGGTGGATGAAAGGAGAACTGTAGGGATTGGTCGGTGGATGCGAGGAGGACTGTTGGTATTGGTCGGTGGATGAGAGGAGGATTGTTGGTATTGGTCGGGGGATGAGAGGAGTACTGTTGGTATTGGTCGGCGGATGAGAGGAGGACTGTTGGTATTGGTCGGGGGATGAGAGGAGGATTGTTGGTATTTGGTCGGGGGATGAGAGGAGGACTGTTGGTATTGGTCGGGGGAATGAAAGGAGGACTGTTGGTATTGGTCGGGGGATGAGAGGAGGACTGTTGGTATTGGTCGGGGGATGAGAGGAGGACTGTTGGTATTGGTCGGGGGATGAGAGGAGGACTGTTGGTATTGGTCGGGGGATGAGAGGAGGATGTTGGTATTGGTCGGGGGATGAGAGGAGGACTGTTGGTATTGGTCGGGGGATGAGAGGAGGACTGTTTGGTATTGGTCGGGGGATGAGAGGAGGACTGTTGGTATGGTCGGTGGATGAAAGGAGGACTGTTGGTATTGGTCGGTGGATGAGAGGAGGACTGTTGGTATTGGTCGGTGGATGAGAGGAGGACTGTTGGTATTGGTCAGTGGATGAGAGGAGGACTGTTGGTATTGATCAGTGGATGAAAGGGACTGTTGGTATTGGTCGGTGGATGAGAGGAGGACTGTTGGTATTGGTCAGTGGATGAGAGGAGGACTGTTGGTATTGGTCGGTGGATGAGAGGAGGACTGTTGGTATTGATCAGTGGATGAAAGGAGGACTGTTGGTATTGGTCGGTGGATGAAAGGAGGACTGTTGGTATTGGTCGGTGGATGAAAGGAGGACTGTTGGTATTGGTCGGGGGATGAGAGGAGGACTGTTGGTATTGGTCGGTGGATGAGAGGAGGACTGTTGGTATTGGTCGGGGGATGAGAGGAGGACTGTTGGTATTGGTCGGGGGATGAGAGGAGGACTGTTGGTATTGGTCGGGGGATGAGAGGAGGACTGTTGGTATTGATCGGTGGATGAGAGGAGGATTGTTGGTATTGGTCGGTGGATGAGAGGAGGACTGTTGGTATTGGTCGGGGGATGAGAGGAGGACTGTTGGTATTGGTCGGAGGATGAGAGGAGGACTGTTGGTATTGGTCGGGGATGAGAGGAGGACTGTTGGTATTGGTCGGTGGATGAGAGGAGGACTGTTGGTATTGATCGGTGGATGAGAGGAGGATTGTTGGTATTGGTCGGTGGATGAGAGGAGGACTGTTGGTATTGGTCGGTGGATGAGAGGAGGACTGTTGGTATTGGTCGGTGGATGAAAGGAGGACTGTAGGGATTGGTCGGTGGATGAGAGGAGGACTGTTGGTATTGGTCGGTGGATGAGTAGTCGGTGGAGGGCATTGCGGCTGATACGAAGCTGTACTTCCGCTATTCATTTTACCATCAACTTTTTACAACACGTGAAAAAACAGGTAGAAAAAAGAGGAAGTATTTGCATGCTGCTCTCTCCCCTCTCTCCCGCGTTCCTCATCATTTGGTCATTCGTGCTCTCCTCCAGCCAATGTTTTCCACGGTTTGTCGACGTTCTCATTTTTCACGTGTTTTTATTACAATCCTACATATTTTCGTTACGTTTTTCCTTTTTTCCCCGTGCATATTTGTGTTCCTTTAACTAGCTCCACTCGTAGTTTTTTTCTTCTGTTCTTGAAATATTCATGTTATGGCCGCAAAAATCTAATATTTCTGTTTGTTTTTTGTCATTTCTACCTGCCAGAGGTACTGTGAATGCCTCCCTATATATACAGTACTTTGATCCTGTGCTTTGTTTGTATCATCTCTGACCCCCGTGCAGTCCAGAAATATTCCTTCTATTCAACAAAAAACAGACCATACAAGAAAGAACCAAGGACATTATTATCGATGTGGAACAAAAGAAAAAGTATTATAAAGCAGCAGCAACGGTAACAAAAGCAGCACTAACAAAATATAACAAAATAATAGAAAATATAGGAAACAAAACATATTGCCGTTACAGGAAGGCAACACCCCAACAACAACATCTGATCTGGTCCGCTGTAGAAATGTATGTGCCTCTCTGCCGCGATTCCTCATTTATGACATTACACAGCACTTCAACGACGAAAAAGCAATTCACTGGCTCATTTACCTGCAGGAAATCTTCGTTATCACTCCCAACCATTCAGCAGGGTAAAGAGTTTTCTCAGCATAATCTGTTTGTCTTCGTCTTTCCCAGTTGAGTCCGGCGAATTTTCTGATATCATTTTCTTCATCTCGTTCTCTTCTTTGGTCCATTAATGCCTGACAGCCACTTAAGATATTGCTTTAACGTGTTCATCCTCTCATGTCCCTCAAGCTTTTATCTGGTCTATAATCCAAACACTTTGAGATTCCAGGTAACATGGCAACATTATCGAGACATCTAAAGCGAGGGGAAGACGGTGGTTGAGTGGTTAGCGTTTAGAAGTGGTGAGCTGGAGGTTGCGAGCTCGAGTCTCGCAACTCTTCAGGCAATCGTTAACGCGGTGGCCCGATGTTTATAATCTAAAAATGGTGAATACAAGGACCCGAGTTCAAGTCACGACAGTAGCAACTCTTTCTTCTATCGTCGAGTGACCGAAGACTACCCACATGCTGCCCATCAACCTAACCTTCGACTGCGAGTGCGGCGAAGGGCACCAGGGTGTTGGTATGAATCTCAAATCATCACAGGTGTCATTTAAAAATTCCAGCCTGCGCCACCACGGGCGAGGGCCAACCATCACAGCCCTCCAGTAACATACACGGCCAGCCACCTGAGTCCTCAAGGAAGATAAAGGCCTAGAGGCGCCATAGGCTCTAACGTATATAAAAAAACACTCATAAAAGAATAACACCTCAAAAAAATAAGTAAAAGCACTCATATTATTCTACATAACACACACACACACACACACACACACACACACACACACACACACACACACACACACACACACACCGCGCGATGATCAGGTTGATAGCGTGCTGGCCTCCCATTCTGTGGGTAGGCGGTTCGAATCCTCGCGCTCCCGGGGATTTTTCACTGACAAATTCGGGAGGTTACTGTCCCCCTTGAGCAAGGGGATGGGAGTGTGTGGTGTGTGAGGTCCCAACATTACCCAAAGCTCGGTAATACTGAACTCCAAGCTCGCACTGAGAGGGTGAAACTGGCGATCGCGAGCCAGCTCGCGTGGACAAGAACATGGGTGAATAACACACACACACACAAAAGGATGAAGTCAGAATCACTACGTCAAATATCTACATTTACACTGACCGTAAGTGGGACGGGAAGGGAATGATACACGGTAAAGCTAAGTTAAATACGGGAGGAGAGAAAGCTTCAAACGTAATTCTCTGCAGTGTTTAGAGTCTAGAGACTCTAGACATTGTAGAATTATGTTTGAAGTTTTAGAATATGAAGTGAGTCCCAGCGCATGCATAACCAATCTAGCAGTCTCCTTGCCTTGCGCCGTGGTTTCCTCGGCAGACGGTGAGCCTTGTGGAATGCCCAACCCTGAACATATATAGGAACAAAATACTGAAATCTGCCAGTTATCTCGACATCCAAATCTGTGAATTATTGAGAGAGAGAGAGAGAGAGAGAGAGAGAGAGAGAGGAGAGAGAGAGAGAGAGAGAAGAGAGAGAGAGAGAGAGGAAGAGAGAGAGAGAGAGAGAGAGAGAGGAGAAGAGGAGAGAGAGAGAGAGAGAGAGAGAGAGAGAGAGAGAGAGAGAGAGAGAGAGAGAGAGAGAGAGAGGAGAGAGAGAGAGAGAGAGAGAGAGAGAGAGAGAAAATCGCAAAGAAGAAATAGTGCATCTATCATTTTTGTGTTTGCTGCAACAGACAACCCGAGCGTCCGGTGGGAGGTAAGTTGAATTGACAGGCGGTGAGCACCCCCCCCCCCCACCCACCCCACCCACCCACCCACCACCCACCCACCCACACCACACACACACACACACACACACACACACACACACACACACACACACACACACACACACACACCACACACACCACACACCACACACACCCACACACCCACACACACACACACACACACACACACACACACAGCAACGTTGTGAGTTCTCCCTCATACAGGCTCCATGCTGCGGAGGCTGAAATCTCTCGGTGTTCCCTCCCCGGAACTGACAACCATATTCAAGATGTTCATCCTACCCAAATTAACATATGCCTCCCCTGCCTGGTCCCCTGCCTGCCTCCCCTGCCTGGTCCCCCTGCTTCACCGCCACTCAGCTTGGTCGCCTCGAGAAGATCCAGAAATAGGCAGTCAAGATAATCCTGGGCGCTTCCTATATACATCCTATATATATAATTGGCAGCGAGCGAAGCAAGCTGCTTCCTACCATAAGACCCGTGGAACCAAGTTTAAGCCAAAAAGTGTATAACTACTCCTAAATATTGTCGGATTGAGCTGAAATTTGACATGCAAGTAGTGCTGTCAAAATCAATTGGGGTCTGTGAAACAAACTTTTTGCGTAGAACAAGCCCTTAATGAGTAATTAGCGTAATGAGTTAATTGGCTGGAACGTGGCTCGCTGCCACGTTCCAGCCGCAAGAACTGAGCCAAAAGCAAAGGGGCCAGAGGCTGGACGCCTATACTTGATCTATATACTGCAACTCGCTGTGGTCGCGGTTCAAGGTGGCCACTCTGAACCGTCTTAAGGTCTGTCACAATGAATCCTGAAGAGTCTTCTGGGGCTGCCCAGGTGGTGCAGCTCGACCTTGGCTTTCGCTAGGAACGGGGTGAACAATCTGGATGTGATCCGTCGACACTCCGTGTTCAGCTTAATTAAGGAGTAGGGTGGAGCTCTCTGCGAACTCCATCATCACCTCCGTCAGGCAGAGCTCGGCCTATGTATGTGGACCTATACAACAGCGGTGGCTGGGTCTGCTGTTTGTGCAGAATGTGGGGTAACATGCACAGGTGTCCATGTATGTTTACCCTATGTATTATATGCACTTTGATATTATGTCCCCTAATGTGCCTATACATAGACCACGGTATACAGTGGTCTATGGCCTATATTATGTAGTTTTTGTTTTGCTCTAGTACTTAAGTTAACTCCTTGTCTTGTTATTGTTGCTTTTTTTGTCTGTATGCCTCCGGGCGATAATAAAATTATTATTATTATTATTATTATTATTATTATATACACCACCTATGACGTCGCACGCGCCACCCTGGACCTCACCACCGTCGCTGCCCAGTTCACCACCAACCTCAGGCAGTTTGGCCTCAAACTACTGAACAACCCGCGCCACCGCGACCTGCTGCCCCCGCCGCACCGCAGCCATGCCCAGCCCTACTAGTCCATGAGCCAGGCCATCGACGGGTATCATCTGGGTGGGCAAATTCTTGTTGCTATTTTCTTCTTCCTATGTACGTCCACATTATTTATTTGGATGATAACCTTTGCAGAGGAGTAGCTTAATAGTAGTTATGATGCATTCACTATTTTGACCTATGTAAATGCCATACGCAAAAAAAGGTCAGTCTCCGATGTTGTAAATTTCACAATGTTTGTGTCATTACTCATGATTTAAGTGTCATTTGCAGTTGCAGAGAAGCCCAGCAGATACAGAACCATTCATATAGATAATATTATATTTATTGATATGAGAAAATCTATTCTATCAACGGTTGTCACCTGACTTTCTATTTCTGTGTCAGATATCTGGTGACCTGAGATATAGCTGCTGAAACTACTGAAATTCCAACCAAAAGGCAACGAATGGAACCTGAGGAATGTGCCATCCACTGCACCGGTGACACCTCTGAGCTGGTGTCACCCAGAGACGTGGACTCCTGGAAGACATTGGTCTGGGCGGTGGAGATAAGGAACCATGCTGACCTCATGGCAGGGGCGGACTGGCCATAGGGACAAACGGGACATTTCCCGTTGGGCCGCTGGGTCGTGTGGGCCGGTTTGAGGGGAAAAAAAGGTAATAAAAAAATATATTAAAAAGGAATATTAATAAATAAATTAAGGATGTAAATGAAATATCTGAAGAATAAGGTAAAACTCAAAATAAATGAGAGAGAGAGAGAGAGAGAGAGAGAGAGAGAGAAGGAGAGAGAGAGAGAGAGAGAGAGAGAGAAGAGAGAGAGAGAGAGAGAGAGAGAGAGAGAGAGAGAGAGAGAGAGAGAGAGAGAGAGAGAGAGAGAGAGAGAGAGAGAGAGAGAGAGAGAGGAGAGAGAGAGAGAGAGAGAGAGAGAGAGAGAGAGAGAGAGAGAGAGAGAGAGAGAGAGAGAGAAGAGAGAGAGAGAGAGAGAGAGAGAGAGAGAGAGAGAGAGAGAGAGAGAGAGAGAGAGAGAGAGAGAGAGAGAGAGAGAGAGAGAGAGAGAGAGAGAGAGAAGAGAGAGAGAGAGAGAAGAGAGAGAGAGAGAGAGAGAGAGAGAGAGAGAAGAGAGAGAGAGAGAGAGAGAGAGAGAGGAGAGAGAGAGAGAGAGAGAGAGAGAGAGAGAGAGAGAGAGAGAGAGAGAGAGAGGAGAGAGAGAGAGAGAGAGAGACAGTGAGAGAGACAGAGAGAGAAAAAAAAAGAGAGTAACAAGGGACGCTGTTTCTAAAAGATTAAAGATAAAATTTCGCCGCAAAAAAATGTTTACAAAAATATGCTTTGTTCCTCGTAAAATTTACACTTCTCCCCAGAAAATGTTGGTCAGGTGGAGGAGGAAAAATAGACCGGCACATTATTTTAAAAAGTATACCAGAAATGAGGTCGCAGACAGGAAGAGAAGGAAGGAAGAAGATATGACAAATGTAGGAGATAAGAAGGGTGGAAAGAAGGTTAGTCATCTCAAGCGATCTGGACTTAATCTTCTTTTGATTGCTTTGCAGGAGAGAAGCCCCACTCACATGACACAAAAGGAAACCACCAAAACAGAAGACCATTATTCCACGCCGCTGTGAAAGGGGTTATGTAAGGGATGTATTGTACACTCTTAGAAAAGAAGGGTAGGAAAAGGGTGTTTGTAGTGATGAAATACTGCTACCCTTTTTCTACCCTTACAAATATACCCTTTTGCAACCCTAAATATACCCTTTTCTAACCACAAATATACCCTTTCTCAACCCTCTCGTCTAAAAAGGGTATATAAAGGGTAGATGAAGGGTATAATCAGCAGCATCTACCCTCCAGCCTGGACATAGGGTATAAAAAGGGTAGTGATGGTGCGATGTAACAATTCTACCCTTAATATACCCCTTATTTCTGAGTGTGTAGGGGAGTTACGGTAAAATGTGATGGAGACAAGGCGGACCTGAACAAATAAAGGAGGGTGCTTCAAAACTGTATGAGATGTGTATTTCTCATTTATGGTTGTTGGAAATAGGTTGATGAATAATATGTAAAGTGAAGATGTATTTTGATGGTATGTAAGGCAAATATGTCATCTACAAGGTTGATAAGTGTAGAGCAAATTATCTTGGTTGGTTTACGTTGCTGGGAGTCCAGGTTAGGTTAAATTTCCTTTGGGTTATTAACTTTACAATAATAGTCATTAATGGAATCATACACATTATCTTTAATACTATCAGGCTTATCTTTATCATAAATATGTTCATCTATCTTTATACGTAGACATTTGATTTCAAGATACTGGAGACTTTGACACTTTCAAGACACTTTCTCTGCCTCTTTTAGATATAACATAAACGTCCAAATTAAAGCAACTTCTGTAGCGAGTCTATACAGAATCTCCATCATTGGGAAGGTCGTGTGATAAGTGACATGGACAGTCCAGGGCATGGAATACGAGCCAGAGCAGTGATGGAATAGAGACAAAGTTGCTGATAGAATGCAGCACTGTGGACAAAGCCGTTACTTAAAACAGATTTACTTCGACGACAAAAGATTGGTCAGAGAGGAAACAAAACAAGAGGTAAACTATAGTATATGTAAATAGAATACAGAAAGAGTCTCAATAAGAGGAATTTGGAATATCTGTATTTATATTGTAATTTGTGTTGCTTTCATACATAATTTCGGTGGTGTTGGATTAAAGTACGGAGGCAACGACGCGGACGGGGATAACAGACCCTTGCCTCCCCACTTTGAGATGCTGGGAAAGTGGTCCTGCGTTAAGGCGACTAGGAGGAGGTTGTTAATGTCGGAACATATGAAAGACAGACAAGCGAGGAGCGTCAAGCGTTCACATGGCTTTATCATTTATAATCCCACTAGCTGCACTCGAGCACTCATCCACATTATGAAACAGTAGGCTACTTCACGCGATGTCTTCTTCAGGACCTCAACGCAAGCAACACTGATATCAAGGAATCATGAGTGTTGTCCCCTAACAAATAAACAAAACATGAACCAAAAGACTATTAAACTATCACTTTATAACAAATAACTATAATATAAAAAAAATCCTTTAAAAAGAAGTATAAAAAAACACTTAACTCTGAAGCTCAAAGAGTGAAGGAAAGTTTAGTCTTTTATTTTATATTTTAGTACGTAACAGCTGGATCCTCAAAGGTGAAGGAGGACCGTGCTTGGCGACGCGAGGGTCTTGTTATTAAAATCCAGTTGGTGTCCTTCTCTTCGCCAACATTTTGTGACTTGATTCGTCTTATGAAAACAAGCAATATCAATTAATACTCATTGATACATTCGGCAGTCCTTTGTGATGTAGAAAAAAATACTTGTTTAGAAAAATCTATGAATTCCTTATGATTTACAGTCTATTCGACGCGACTTGAAATTGAGTCATCTTTGTGACGGTGGCGGTGATGAGATGACGGGAAGACGAAGGTGACGGGATGTAAGGATGACGGAGGATGAGGGTGATGGGGGAGGGTGACGGGGGGGGAGGGTGACAGGGTGAGTGTGACGGGAGGTTAGAGTGACGGTGGATGAGGGTGACGTGGGTTAGGGTGACGGAAGGTGAGTGTGACGGGGGGAGGGTAATTGGTGATTAGGGTGACGGAGTGTGAATGTAACGGGGAGAGGGTGACGGTGAGGTGACAGGGTAAGTGTGACGGAGGGTGAAGACGCGGGAAGCGAAGGGAAGGGAAGGGAAGGGAAGGGGGTGGAGAGGTTGGGGGTAAAGAGGAAAAGGGGATAAAAAGTAGAGGAGAGACGAGGAGAGAACTACACGGAAGAGGAGAGATGAAGGAGCATATCACTGAGATTTGAGACAATGCTCATCCACAACTTGGTAAACATATTCTGAATCTCTCTCTCTCTCTCTCTCTCTCTCTCTCTCTCTCTCTCTCTCTCTCTCTCTCTCTCTCTCTCTCTCTCTCTCTCTCTCTCTCTCTCTCTCTCTCTCATTATCTCTAGTCAATTTCTCTAATCCTGATGAGAAACATGACGAAGGAAAGATAGAATATAAAAAATACGTAGCAAGCATAGCTGGAGGCTTAACAAGAGCGCATCATTAAAATTGAAAAGAAAAATAATATGAGGGCCACGATGAAAAAAAAATAAGAAGGTGCAAGAAAGAGGAAAACATGTTGGTAGGGAAAAAAATCATGTTACGTATAAACTACAGTCAGTTGGAAAAGTGAGCGCGGTAAAATGAAAGCAATTTGAAAGAGGTTTACTTTTACGGAGTGTGGGAAGGACAGGAAAGTAAGACGAATGCAAGCGCAGACTAAAATTGAGAGAAATATAAATTGAAGAATCATAAGGTGGTTTGGTTTACACTGCTTCCACAAACACGTCAATGGATGTCCTCCTATTTGGTGACTCTTTCCCTAAGAATCCTTTAACCCCTTCACGCCCAGATTTTTCCTTTGCTATATAAAATTGTATGTTGTCAAGCCATAAAATTACGAGAAGTAACTTAATAGACCAAATCAGCTAGTGGACAAGGATACTAAACAGGTGATATCTATAAAATGTTGCTTATATCAATTAAAATAGTCTAATGGTAGCCAAATTACGATGGAAATTACGTTCTGGGCTTCAAGGGATCAAGTACCCTTACTGCAGGACAAGGATCAGGAGGAACCTTATCTCCTGCAGGGGTACGTTATCAATCTTATTCTCAGGGTCTTGCGTTCAGACAGATGATATGCACGACTGAAGATTAACGTATTCAGACAGATGATATGCACGACTGAAGATTAACGTATTCAGACAGATGATATGCACGACTGAAGATTAACGTATTCAGACAGATGATATGCACGACTGAAGATTAACGTATAATTAATCTTCTGTATTTTGATCTGAGTTAACACAGCGCCAGGGAATTAGGTGTTTCGTTGAAGGGTACGAAACGAGAGAACACCATCACCATCTCCACCATCACGGGTGTGTAGTGTGTATACTGTACCTTGCATTGCCAAGGAAGCAACCCACACACGGAGCCAGCGTATTGCTGTGGCGTTTTGGTCCCAGCTGCATCATCGTTATATATGCAAAATTAGGCCATCGAACATAATATTTCCTACACTCTTAACTTTTCCAGCTGAAGTACCGCACGCGTTTCCTTTTTCTCCCATTTTCTAATTTTCTTCTATTTGTTTATTCTGGAAACAACTTACTTAAAAATTAAAGTTTGCTTGAAAAACTAAGTGCACTCTTCCTTAAGTTTTCCAGTAATATATAATAAGGCTTCAGTTTAGAGAAGACACGCATTGTCAACTTTAACAACCGTATTGGTGGAAAGGTG
>JACEEZ010001518.1:392500-402500 GCA_016584305.1 Chionoecetes opilio | reverse complement strand
GGGGAGGCAGGGGGCGTGGCTTCCTTAGTGCATTTTGACCATAATAAAAAAAATAGACTATAGTTAGCTGTTTGTATTAGCGTTGTTTGACTTAATCCAATGCGTTATAGGTAGAATCCGTCCAATTACCATGCATCACAGTTCACCACTATGACCCATTAAAAGTGACGTACTATTATCCCTACTCGTTATGAAGATCATCTGAGCTTGCATAGGACGGAGTAGTTTAGCTCAATTTAAGGTTATTTTTGTATTTAATTTTTTGAATTTACACGCATGGACACAAGGTCAGTCAGTTGATATTCAAGGCTTATGTATAATCAGTTAACTTATTCAACTACAAATTGTCAGTAATAAAAAAATCAGTCAAAGTAATCAGTTAACTTATTCAACTACAAATTGTCTGAACATTGTTACTGTAAGCTGCTCTATTCATCATGCATGTTATGAAGACAGAAGTAAATTTATAAGGTGCGCTTCATATACCTTGGAAATATGGTTTGCAGTCAAGCGAGCCTCACCTGACGGACTGGCCTATTGGTCTAAGCAAGCATATGTTTAGGGTGAAAATATGGCGTTGTTGATAACAGTGTAGGATTAATTTTCAAGACACTTCACGACGCTTTCCTGAAGTGTTTAAGGTTGTAAAATTTCGGCACAAAATGCTAACCTTGAGAGAGCGAGAGCGAGAGAGAGAGAGAGAGAGAGAGAGAGAGAGAGAGAGAGAGAGAGAGAGAGAGAGAGAGAGAGAGAGAGAGAGAGAGAGAGAGAGAGAGAGAGAGAGAGAGAGAGAGAGAGAGAGAGAGAGAAGAGAGGAGAGAGAGAGAGAGAGAGAGAGAGAGAGGAGAGAGAGAGAGAGAGAGAGAGAGAGAGAGACATTTTGCCAATATCAAACTACACAGGTACACACATACATCAAGGTGAATATGGAAAGAAATGTTCCATATTTCCTTTTTTCTGCCAACACCTTTTCCATTACCAACTATAAAGTAAAATAAAAAGTGATATATGCTTCATAGGTAATATTTTATTTCATTTTCCAGAGAATATTATTTTCGCTTTCATTTTATACTTAGACAAATAAAAATAAATAACTTTTACGAAACAATTTCTTTTGTGGGAGCGACAAATACAATAAGTTTATCTTTAAATCTCTTATTGTTAGTATATGATATTTAAAAAGCTTTCTGCAGACCATCATCATCAAAAGTTTTCAGAGAGAAAGACAACAACACTAGAAACCCGAAGACGATGGCTGTCTCGCACACTCGAGTTTGGTAACTTGTTGAGGGATTGGCGTGACAGGGCTCAGGTACAAGGCTTGTGTATATGTGCGAGGAACATAGCCCACGGGTCATACATTTACTTATACGTCATCTGTTCACCCTGTCATTGCCAGCTTGTGTGTGTGTGTGTGTGTGTGTGTGTGTGTGTGTGTTGTGTGTGTGTGTGTGTGTGTGTGTGTGTGTGTGTGTGTGTGTGTGTGTGTGTGTGTGTATTCATCTAGTTGTATTCATCTAGTTGTATTTTACAGGGCCTAAGCTTCACTCGTATGGCCCCGTCTCCATATCAACATTTTTTATCATTCATCCTTAGTACTTAGTGTTGGCCGAAAGCTACACCCCGGGAGGCGGGTCACAAACCCCCGGCTAACACCCGGTACCCATTCACTGCTGGGTGGACAGGGGCTCGGGTTTTAAGAAGACCCGCCCAGTGTGTGTGTGTGTATGTGTGTTTTCTTGTAACGTTTTTTTTTCTCTCTCTCTCTCTCTCTCTCTCTCTCTCCTCTCTCTCCTCTCTCTCTCTCTCTCTCCTCTCTCTCTCTCTCTCTCTCTCTCTCTCTGAACCGCATATCAGATATAAACCGAAATATCTAACCACACACACACACACTACTCTCTCTCTCTCTTAAAACATTACAACAAATTCCCACCTTAAGACCACCTCAAGTTTCATATGAATAATGTATCCACTCTATTTCCTTTCCCTTCCTCTCCTTGGTGTTGCGAGGCAGAGCAGGGAGCGTCTCTTTCTAATTCATCAAAACCATGTATAAAACTTTCTCACAAGCAAGCTACTTTTTCTTTACACGTTGCCGTAGCGTAGTTACATTATTCATATGAAACTTGAGGTGGTCTTAAGGTGGGAATTTCTGGTAATGTTTTAAGAGAGAGAGAGAGTAGTGTGTGTGTGTGTGGTTAAATTTTTCGGTTTATATCTGATATGCGGTTCAGAGAGAGAGAGAGAGAGAGAGAGAGAGAGAGAGAGAGAGAGAGAGAGAGAGAGAGAGAGAGAGAGAGAGAGAGAGAGAGAGAGAGAGAGAGAGAGAGAGAGAGAGAGAGAGAGAGAGAGAGAGTGTTCATCAATAATCAGAAGACAACCGATTGCCATCCTTTCCTAAAAACCCAGATGGAATAAGTGTCCTATTTCCACCCTTCTTATTTTTCTTACTTTTCCCTTTTTTTTACATCACAAAGGACTACTGGCCAAGGGCAAAAAAAAAGAAGTAACAAAAAGTCAGCTTAGTTGCCAGTCCCAATAAAGAAGACAGTAAGAGAATACAAAAGAAGGGAGTGGTCATATTTAGTTCGGGAGGTGTCTTGTCTTTCTTGTTAATGTCTCTCCCACACTGTTCGGAGTTTATTCTGTTGGGTAAAACTATTGGCACATTTAAGCGTTCCAGGAAGATTGTTCTGGCACATAGTGGTGTTCAGGTAGTCTGGCTTATTGTGCAAATCTGACTTTTTGCTCTACTGACCTCTTTTTTCATGATTTCAGTAATTTTCCATGTATTGTAATGAAGTGGTTATAAAAAAAAGTTCTGGGGACGGTTGGAGATATGATAGAGTACACTATTGGTTGGTACAAGGCAGCATGCGGTCAGACAGACACCCTCACAAAACCCGGTGGCATTAGCAGCACACAATGTCATCTATGTGACCACGTCGTGTACATCTGATGTGTGGGAGTAACATAGTGCAACATACCGACCGGGTGTTTCTCCACTCTTCAATTACGTTTTCTATGTTAGTGAATGCAAGTGTATTAAATTCAGAAATATCTTTTAATTTTGTTTGTTTTTCATTTACTTCATGACTGAACTATTTACAAACGTCCAAATACTGTGAGGAGAAGCGTAGTGGTAGAGACAGCCCATATATATATATATATATATATATATATATATATATATATATATATATATATATATATATATATATATATATAAATATATATATATATATAGTCACACTAGAAGACGGAATTTTGAGCTTGCATATTACCCACCAACCACAGCCATGGAGGGGCCTCGACGACGCTGAGGAAGAACATTGACTATGAAATTGAACAATATAGACTTGACGATATAATGATGAATAGTATAAACATGCCGACTGTCCACACAGGCAGGCATACAATCATCGCACACATTAAATATACGAGCAGACTTGACGGCACATGTGGTCTTGTTGCAATAAATATGGTCCTCCGTGCTTCAGAGTAAATAGTTTGCCAACTTTTCTCTCGCGGGTTAAATATTTGATTTCTGGTAACCAACTTTCACTATTGTCTTGTACGTGTTTACTTTGCTTCAGTTGTTTTACCTGATTGTAGCCATGGTAATAAAACCACACTACTGTATGCATTTTTAATAAGAAAATCATGCAAGTTTTCCTCTTCTACTCTTGCACGGATGATCCATAATCTTATAATATATGAAGACAATTTTGCCTTTTAAACTTTCCTGTTGATATAGTAAACATAATTCAAATTCTGTTGCGGAAAATTTCCATGAGTGTAATATGATTTCAAGAAACGAAAACCTACTGCACATACTTAGCAAAATACGCAATGTTAGTACATGGTTTGTACAGTACGTAATACTGTCCTTGCTTATCACTGGTGCACGCCACCACATCCACCCAGGCTGTAGCTGAAGGTATAAACATCGATACATGTCAATGAATTGTTAACAATTTATTGACATGTAAGACCTCCATAGACATAAGGTAAGACCTCCACAGAATAATAAAACTTAAATTTAGAACTTTACTGATTCGCCTCCTACAATGCTATCAGCTTAGCGCAAAAAGATTTGCTAAAAGTCAGTATAAAGAAGAGTCTTTTAGACAAAGGCAAAGAGATATAAGAGTGGAGGAAGAAGTTGGAGGAGGAAAGTAATGAAAAGCTACAAGAAGGGAAACACTCGGAATGAAAATCCTTGAAGAGTTGTGTAGGAAATAGAAGCAGGAGGAAGGCGAGAGGAAGAAAGAAGAAAGAAAAAACGGATTTGAAAAAAGAGGAGAAGCAGAAAATAGAAAAGGAAAAGAAACAGAAAAAAGAGGATGGAATGTTGAAGGAGGACCGAAAACAATTATAAATTACTGCATTTAGTAAAAGAAGGCCTGTTTACTGATGTACATTCGTCAAATAATGTTGAAATGAAGGGACGGAAAATATCAAGCTTGGAAAATAATTTGAAACCCCACCTCTCAGCTAATGATCCTCCTCTTGTATCCCACGCTCTGCCTCTGAGTCTCAGTATAGCAGAAGAAGCAGCCAGAAAAACAGCGCACACACGGAAAAATGAGAGGTGGACAGTGATGAAACTTATGGTGTCTCACATTTTCCTTTTTCCTCTCTCTCTCTCTCTCTCTCTCTCTCTCTCTCTCTCTCTCTCTCTCTCTCTCTCTCTCTCTCTCTCTCTCTCTCTCTCTCTCTCTCTCTCTCTCTCTCTCTCTCTCTCTCTCTCTCTCATCGATCATTCATCAAGACATGGTCACCTCGGCTTCCACGCTGGCATACTTTAATATTATCAAGTGATATCGAAATATCTTTTTTACATAAGAATATCAGGTACATAAAAGATATTGCTTAAAACTTTTCCTTTGCCACAGATTATCAGATTATCCTTTCTGAGTATCTCCCCTCATGTCTCAGTAACACCAAACAGCAGTTGCAGCTTCCCCTCTATAGATAATATTTATTGTTCACGCCACAACACCCAAAGTAATTATACAGTTATAAAACATCCAAATTATCAAAAAAAAGATAATTGTTAATAGCCATGCCACCAAAGCACCCTTCAGTAGGTCCAGAAATGTACTACGGTGGCACCATCTCCAACACTACAACTTTACAAGGTATTATTTTCACTCTTTTTCTTTACATCAGCTTACGCAATACTCAAAGCTTCAGAAGCAAGTTCTTATATTTGGAATTACATTATTATCGTATCACTGCCTTCTCCAGCTTTCTACAGCCTCGAGCACTCTGTTATCTAGACTCATTACTGTCAATGAAAAGTACAACGGAAGAGACTCCTCTCGCCTATAGTCTGCACATTGGTCGCCCAGTGGGTCAGTTTATGCTCACTGGGTGATGTGATATCATTACTGGGTTCGCCCAATTAGACAATGGAAAAATGCTCTGAAGACTGCACAGTCAAGACAGTCACTAATTGTTTGTATTTTGCCAAGAAGTGGTTGCAGATTTTTGCGTCTAGAACTCTTTCAATCTTGGCGATGGCAAAACCCTGGAGATGGACGAAGTCAAGATAGGCAAGAGAAAATACATTCGTGGACGCATGTTGACGGCACGCAGGTGGGTGATGTGTAAAGACTCTGAGAATATTTTCTCAGTGGCTACGGAGAAGGACAAATTATATCTTCTCGATATTATTTTGCTGGAAGCGAGACCTTCGCGCTACTTAAACATTCTAACGTGAAATGCATCCTATCAACAGCTTTTTCCTCAATATGCGAGTGACACGAAACTAATTTTGAAGAGGTTGACGAGGCGAACACAACCTGAGAGCCTCGGCTCCATGGCGCGGCAAAGGAATTCATTGCAGCTCAGAATTTCTTGTCGGATCAGCCTTGATGTGGCGCAGTCACTGGAAAACTGTCACAAAACTCTATCTCCTCCCCCCCCCCCCCACACAGAGAGAGAGGAGAGAGAGAGGAGAAGAGAGAAGAGAGAGAGAGAGAGGAGAGAGGAGAGAGAGAGAGAGAGAGAGAGAGAGAGAGAGAGAGAGAGAGAGAGAGAAGATAAGATAAGATTTTCATCCTATCTAGACACTATCTAGACTGGAGATAAGATAAGATAAGATTTTCATCCTATCTAGACACTTTGCAAGTACCAACTACAAGGTTATTGACTATACAAAGCGCCGCCACGTCAGCACGAACTAGGCGGACTCGAACCGCTGACCGAATGCAACAGGAGACGCTGCACATTGCGAGCTCACGACTCTACCAACCTTGCCACCCTGACGGGCAGAGAGAGAGAGAGAGAGAGAGAGAGAGAGAGAGAGAGAGAGAGAGAGAGAGAGAGAGACACACATAGAGACACATAGAGACAGAGAGAGAGAGAATCAGAACCAGAATCAGAAATCAGAAATTTATTTTCCATTTTACAATAGTTATTCCTGTACTATATCTTATATAATACAATAATGCAAATATCAAATACACAGTAAAATCTTAAATATACAATAAAACACACAAATGTATACTCACATTAAAATAGCAAAATCATAGAGTATTAAATAATAAAATAATAAATAGTAAAAATAGTCATACACAAGTATGTTGTCATTTAAAAGTAAGAAAAACGTAAAATGATGAAATAGTCATACAAAGGTATGTAATCATATAAAGTGTAGAAAAATCAGAGTAAAGTAATGGTTAAGCATTAAAATATAGTTTATAAGCTTCTTTTTAAAAGTAGACATACATTTGGCGTTCTTAATGTGAGTAGGAAGACTGTTCCATAGTTGAGGTGCAGACACCAGCACTGACCTGTCTCCTGCGTAGGTGTTAGTTCTGGGAACGTATAGCTGGTGCTGATGTCTTGTGTTTACACTATGTGTGTCTCTTACCATAGGTAGTGGGAACAACCAACATGGTAATCTTCTATAGATTATATTATAAACAGTGTCAAAGCTCATACTTATACCTTTCCTTTACCTTTAGCCACTTGAGCTTTCTCAGGTATGGCGTTACGTGTTCAAATTTTGTGCAACCCAGTGCAACTTTTGCGGCAAAGCTCTGCTTTTTCTGAATACGTTGCAAATGAGTTGCACTTGCCGCTCCCCAGATCTTAAGCCCATAATTTATTATGCTTAAAACAAGAGATTGTATCACTGTAATTCTTGTGTTCTTATCAAAGTTATCTTTAATGCGATTTATGTACAGTATAGTCCCTACAGTCTTCTTACAGATGTACGTTATATGTGTATCGAATAGCATACAGTTGTCGAAATATAAACCGAGGTTCTTTATGGAGCTGCTCGGCACTATGGTGCTGTCATCAACCTGGATACGAGTGTCGCTTGGGATCTGTGCCATGTCTCCTCGGTTGCCAATAAACATACATTGTGTTTTGCTAGTATTCAACATTAAACCATTTTTGTGAAAATACAATTTTGCTTTAGTTAGAGTTTGTTCACTTTTGTTAATCAATTCCTGAATATTATCTATGGTACCAGTATGTATGAATTTAGTATCATCGGCGTATTGAATCACTAAACACTCGGTGATAAAATGGGAGAGATCATTTACATAAATGAGGAAAAAAATAGGACCAAGCACAGATCCCTGTGGGACACCAAACCTGGTCTCAAGTTTGCCTGATACATGATTTCCTAAACGCACAGATTGCGTTCTATTTTCATGATAATTTCGAAACCAGAAGGGATCAATATTTGACATAATACACTTTCTCATTAGTATTTCGTGACTTACGCTGTCGAACGCTTTGGAAAGGTTACATAACTATACCACGGAAACTGTCTTGCTGTCCATGTTCTTGCCGTCGAGGTTCAAGCTGACGAAGTAAAAAAAAAAAACGCTGATAGCTACAACCCACACACAAGAAAAACGAAAAAATAGGAAGTCTTCAAACTACTTACAATAAGTTTTTTTTATTTCCTTGAAGAGTTCAGGGAAAATTACCCACTAAAAAGTTGTTCTTATCATCAGAGTCTCAAGCTGAAATGCTAAGAGGAAACGGCCTTCTGCTTAAAGATTCTCTCTCTCTCTCTCTCTCTCTCTCTCTCTCTCTCTCTCTCTCTCTCTCTCTCTCTCTCTCTCTCTCTCTCTCTCTCTCTCTCTCTCTCTCTCTCTCTCTCTCTCTCTCTCTCTCTCTCTCTCTCTCTCTCTCTATATATATATATATATATATATATATATATCATAATACATCTACTATCATACATAATAGATTCAAATACATTAGTACTGGAGGTAACGAAAAAAAACTACTGGATTTTGATATCCCCGAGGAAAATTGGTAACATATTTCACAAAAATTAGAAACAAGCAAAGGTATGAACAATATATTATAGAAAAATCTTCCCCGCTGGTAACTCTCCAAAAAAGAAAATTGCAACAGATGTGCCTTTCCTTCTCCATCCCCTTTTTATTATATATATATATATATATATATATATATATATTTTTTTTTTCTTTCTCTCCTTCTTTTTTTTTGTAAGGATTAGTATTCAGAGTTGGCAGCCCGGTGTGTGTTTTGTGAGCCTCCCTGCGTCTGCTTGCCTGATGAAAATTTACATTTCAACGCAGGTGTTTTGTGCACACACACACACACACACACACACACACACACACACACACACACACACACACACACACACACACACACACACACACACACACACACACACGCACGCACGCAAACACACACACACACACACCACACACACCACACACACACACACACACACGCACGCACGCACACGCACACGCACCACGCACGCACCACAGCACCACACACACACCACATGACACCACACCACACACACACACTCCGTAGGGTACTCCGTAGTGTAGTGGTAGCACGCTCGGTTCACAACCGAGAAGTCCCGGGTTCGATCCCCGTGCGGAGCACAGATGGGCTGTTTCCTTAAAACCCGAGCCCCTGTCCACCCAGCAGTGAATGGGTACCGGGTGTTAGCCGGGAGTTTGTGATCCCGGGGTGATGGTTTAGGCCAACACTAAGCACTAAGGATGAATGATAAGAATGTTGATATAGAGACGGGGCCATAGCTCAGGCCCTGTAAAATACAACTAGATGAATGCAACTTTATGAATACACACACACACACACACACACACACACACACACACCACACACACACACACACCTGTATCCCTTTGCAACGTAAATAGTTTCAGCAACTTAGAATATAACCCTTTCGCTATAGATGATGACAACTATAACAAAGACTTAGATGCAAATGAATTTTTCTCACACAATAGGTTCATTAATGTTCCGAAGTCTGATTATATTTTTCCTGATGACATTTCTTCACTCAGTAACAACACTTTTACATTATCTAATATGAACATACGATCCATTCCAAAGAATCTTCAGTATTTCAAAGATACAATTATGCATAATACTCATATCAAAATTAATGTTCTTGGCCTTACATAAATTAGGCTAGATCCTCACCTCTGCTCACTGTATGAACTTCCTGGTTACTACATGTATACGAACCCCAGAAACATTCATGGTGGCGGTGTTGCTATTCATGTGTCCAAAGTGTATGACTCATCTGTGCAAAATCAATTCACCATTTCAGACTCTCATATCGAATCAATAGGTGTTGAGACTACAATTATAACTAGGAAATATTTATTTTTGTGCATTTATAGACCTCCAAATGGTAATTTCAATAGTTTTCATAAGGTAATGACTGGCATTTTTTCTTCAATGTATGATAAAAAATATCAAGGTATTTATATTTTTGGAGACTTCAATCTGAATTTATCGAAAAGTAATGAAAACAATGTCTTTGAATTCATCAATCTAATGCTTTCTTTCTCGCTTTTTCCTTTACTAACCAAACCAACCCGGGTTACCAGCCCCTCAGCAACACTCATAGACCACATAGGGTCATCACAACTGTAAGAAAATATTGGTAACTATATAATTCAAACGGACATTTCTGATAATTTTCCCACATTGTCTCAAT
>JACEEZ010001518.1:370000-387500 GCA_016584305.1 Chionoecetes opilio | reverse complement strand
TGGGGGAAGCCAGCACCCCGGAGAGCAGGTCACAAACCCCGACTAACACCCGGTACCCATTCACTGCTGGGTGGACAGGGGCTCGGGTTTTAAGGAAACAACCCATCTGTTTCCGTTCCGCCCGGGGATCGAACCCGGGACTTCTCGGTTGTGAACCGAGCGTGCTAACCACTACACTACGGAGTACCCCTGTGTGTGTGTGTGTGTGTGTGTGTGTGTGTGTGTGTGTGTTCATCTAGTTGTATTTTACAGGGCCAGAGCAACGCTCGTATGGCCCCGTCTCCATATCAACATTTTTATCATTCGTCCTTAGTGCTTTGTGTTGGGGGAAGCCAGCACCCCGGAGAGCAGGTCACAAACCCCGACTAACACCCGGTACCCATTCACTGCTGGGTGGACAGGGGCTCGGGTTTTAAGGAAACAACCCATCTGTTTCCGCTCCGCCCGGGGATCGAACCCGGGACTTCTCGGTTGTGAACCGAGCGTGCTAACCACTACACTACGGAGTACCCCTGTGTGTGTGTGTGTGTGTGTGTGTGTGTGTGTGTGTGTGTGTGTGTGTGTGTGTGTGTGTGTGTGTGTGTGTGTGTGTGTGTGTGTGTGTGTGTGTGTGTGTGTGTGTGTGTGTTTATGCTGTGATATGTGATTTCCTGACAACACTTGGCATTGACGGTATTACGCTAATCAATACCTATATATAGAACATCCTTTATAAATATTATACAAGTGTTGTTACCTTACACGACATTTCCTCTTGTTCAGCTGTAAATATTAGATTAGTACAATTATAGATACGAAATCATATTAAATCAAATTTTCATGGTATATTCTCCCCCTCAATGAAATTAAACCCAATATTACTCTCCCCTCTACGCCAGCCGATCCGTCCTGGTCTGTCAGGCTGCACGACGACCCCTGGAACACGCTACACCGATAATGAAAGTTACGTGTCACACGCTGGCTGGTGTCAACAAAAGAGCAAGAGCGAGCGCGAGAGCGAAAGCGAGAGCGAGAGCGAGAGCGAAAGCGGAGCGAGAGCGAGAGCGAGAGCGAGAGCGAGAGCGAGAGCGAGAGCGAGAGCGAGAGAGAGAGAGAGAGAGAGAGAGAGAGAGAGAGAGAGTCAGGAATGAAACACTTTCAAACATGTATGGATGAAGCAGTACCACGCTCCCAAACTCCGTATTGACACAGCATCTCGCTGGCGTGAAGTGGCCGGAGCCCTGAATCCCTGCTGCTGAGCAGAGCAAGTGTCTCTTCATCCAGCTCGTCTCTTTTTTTGACATAGACAGCTTACCGAATCACGTGTTTTCATACACGCATAAATTTATCTAACTAAACAGTGCTTCAGTTTAATTGTAGTACATCAGAGGAACAAGTATGTCTATACAGAATGAAACTAATGCACACAAGATGGCGCCTCCGCTTACAGAGGGCAAGGATGGAGAGGATGATAACTCATATATATATATATATATATATATATATATATATATATATATATATATATATATATATATATATATATATATATATATATATATATATATATATATATATATATAATATATATATATATATATATATATATATATATATATATATATATATATATATATATATATATATATGAGTATTATACTTAATGAGTATTAAGAAATTAGCCATTGTAACTTTCACTTCACTAGTCTGGCCTCTTTTTCTGTAAGAAAACCTATGACTTCAAGCATAACCGGAAACACCTTTCTCCCTCAGGTGAATGCTCCTCAAACAAGACATGGCTCCCTCCACTCCCTGCCTGAACACTGTCCTGTCACCTGGGATTGCTATTGTGACATTATCCTGGGCAGCACTTTGCACCACTCGCATGTACACGCTGGGTGGGTCACGCGGGGATATGACCCGAAACCGCAAATAAATACACATGAAAGTAACAGAAAAATGGGTGAAAACTACTTAGAAGATACAGAATACATTTCATTGGAATTACTGCGGCTTGTCAAACACATCCAACGATAACATTCTAAAACACGTGCAGTAGCTATTTTTATCGCCGTCCAACCCAAACATCGGCAACACCACAGGATTTAAATGGAACAATAAATCTATGGGACTGTATCTCACCGCTCTCTTCCCTTTCCAGGGGCAGCTCAACACCCTGCCTCACACGCCCCCTCCTCGGCCTCCGTCAGGTCAGGGGAGGGGAGGGGGCTGTCCTGCCCCTGGCGGATGGTTATGTAAGCTGCCTCACTCCAACACTGGTTTCCCCTCAGTCGTGCCGCAGCTTTCGCATCGTGCACACAGCCCATGAGCCTCTCTCGCGTTCACAAAAGGGCAGACTTGTGTAAGGGCGGTAGTGTGGAGGCGGCATAGCGCTTGCTGTCCTATGTCACGTCTTATGTGGTGGACGGGCTCACCGGGCGAGGACTTGTGTCCGCGGAAGTGAAGTGTATGCGATCAAAAGTTTTCGATTGTTTTTTTTCAATAACTGTGTATGAGCGGCAGTGACACTTCAAGTGGCATCAGAGCTGACAACCTCCAGGCTGGTGAGGCCACGGCCCGGCGGAGGTCCCATCAAGGTAGTTGTTACTACATGACTTTGACGCCTTGCCGTAAACTTTTCGGGTTTGCGCTATACAGCTAACTTGAAAATTCGAAGATATATTGAACGTTAATCTAAAGTTCGTTCTAGGTATTTTTAAATTTTTTAAAAGTTTCATCTTCAGTCATTACGATCATACTGTTGTCTCTTAGGAACAAGAAATTCATTCCAAGTGACGACGATGGCGATATTAAGTATTATGATAATAACAGTAAGGATAATAATGACAATAATAATAATTATAGTATTAATTGATAATTACATAAATGATAATAACAAAAATAATAACAATAATAGGATAAATAACAATAACAATTACAACAATAATAATAAGTAACAATAGTTATAAAAATACATACTGGTGATCAGCGGTCCATTAGTATAGGAGACAGTCCGCTCGGCTCTCAACCATGAAATCTGCAGGGTAAATGAGTGGACACGGGTTCGATTCCCCGGCCTGGCGAAGACAATGTAGGTTAGTCTTCTCTCACGCAGTAGCCCTTGTTCACTTCGATGAGAACAGTTGTGACCTTGATAACCCGGCAGGCGCTGAGGGTGGCAATCTTTCACTCGTGTATGTATGTGTGTGTGTGTGTGTGTGTGTGAGTATTTACCTAGTTGTGTTTTACAGGGCTTGAGCTACACTCGTGTGGTCCCGTCTTCACATCTAAATATATCCAGTCTTTCCTTCAACTGGTGCACACTCTTTGCCGATATCACCTCCTCATTTAGTCTATTCCAAACTTCTACCAAACCTCTACGTTTCTATGTGGGAAGCTGTACTTCTTTATGTTTTTCAGGCATCTCCCTTTTCTTAGTTTTTTGTGTATGTCCTCTTGTGTATCGATCTTCTCTTTGCCCCGAATCAGTAGTCTCTCATTGTCCATTTTCTACATCTTATTTATCAATTTATAAATTGTTATTAAGTCTCCTCTTTCTCTTTTTTGCTCAAAGGCTGGCAATTTCATCTCTCTCAACCTTTCCTCAAAACTTAGTTATTCTAGGTCTGGTACCATTTTTGTTGCCATTCTCTGTATTCTCTCCAACTTTTTCACATGTTTCTTTTTACATGGGGACCATACAAAGGCAGCATATTCCATTTTGTGGAAATGCTGTGTGTGTGTGTGTGTGTGTGTGTGTGTGTGTGTGTGTGTGTGTGTGTGTGTGTGTGTGTGTGTGTGTGTGTGTGTGGTGTGTGTGTGTGTGTGTGTGTGTGTGTGTGTGCGTGTGTGTGTGTGTGTGTGTGTGTGTGTGTGTGTGTGTAGGTGTGTGTGTGTGTGTGTGTGTGTGGATTCTTGCTGTGAATGACAAAAAGTTATTTACGTCACACATCAAAATATAATAATCATCCCCAAGATATAAAAAAAAGAATATGTAAAATGACAACAATAATAACATAAGTGATGATGAGTGTGATGCATAATAATAATAATGATATAAATGAGGATAATAATGATGATAAGAATAATAATAATAACGAATGACTACTACTACTAATAATAGTAATAATAATAATAATAATAGTAATAATGATAGTACAACAACAAAAACGATAATAATAATGATAATGATAAGAAAAACAGCATCTTAACTATTATTCTGTGATCCTTTCATAGTTCACCCTCATTAGCGAAAAAAGTCCCGACCCCTTAAAAATAATATACCTGCTTTTTTGATCTTATTTTCGCCTCAGGAGTTCATTAAAAGTGTACCTTCGACGCATCATGAAGGAAAAAAAAACACCGATCGACAACATGATGCCCACGTCCTCTAAACTGTAGTGATCATTGCCTTGGTGATCCAATATTTGTGTTGTTGTCAAGCGTAAATTATGAAAAGAGCAATTCAATGAAGGGGAGAGAAGATTGGCTCGTACTTTGGGTGTGGGCGTGGAGGCGGGCGGGGGTGTGGAGGCGGCGGAAAGGGAGGGGGGAGATTCACAGACTTTTAATTAGGATCAGACTTTTAAGATGTCCCGGCATGAGAAATTGCCTCTTCACTGCACTGTATATGTCTCATAATAATTTTCTTCGGAGTAATATGTCTGGTACGAATCCTTTTCAATTCACTTCAATTCAAAATTCTTTATTGTCATGAACATATACACAATATATATATTGACTTAATTTCTTCATTGTTACATGGCAATGAGGACTGATACCTACTGGTATATTTTGCCCTCCTATTCTATATAATAACTGTATTAAATTATTAGAAGGCTAAATCTAATTTTCTTATATGTTCTATTGTATGCTACATCCTAACACAAAAAAATAAATATAAAACATAATTTACATAGTCATGAAATATTTCTTAATTCTGTATTTATAAGTTGATAATGACTATTAATGAGCAATGATGGTCTATAGTTGTTGATACCTCGTTCCATATACGTGTTCCTTTATATCTAAATGTTCTGTGTATCATTGTTGTTCTGCCTTGTGGTACACGAAGGTTACCTCTCTGTCTGGTGGGGTAAGAGTGTATATCCTCACTGGTAGGAAACATGCCTCTCAATGCTATCGGCACCAACCGTTTTACATACTTAAACATCAATTTTGTAACACAGTATGAATAAACTTTAGAAAATGGTAATATTTTGAGTGACTTAAACAACGGGGCAGTGTGGTCCCTTGGTCTTGATCATGTCATTATTCTGACAGTTCTCTTTTGCAATATTATAATCTGCTGAACATAACAATCATTTGCAGATCCCCAAACTTCTACACCATAAGTTACATATGGATATATAAAGCTGTTATACAAAGTAATCAAAGAGTTGGCATTTAGAAATTTTCTAGCTTTACACAAAATCCCAATACTTTTTGCTATTTTACTTTTTATGTAATTAATATGATGGAACCAAGACAATCTTTCATCAATGACTACACCTAAAAATTTTGTTGATTCTACATGATCTATTTTAACCTGGTCAACATAAACATTGAGATTAGTTTTCACTGTTTTACCTCTAGTTCTGAAAATCCTTAACTTTACTTTAATCTAATCACACACACACACACGCCCACACACAAACACACACACACACACACACACACACACACACACACACACACACACACACTAACACACACCGTACACGTACATGGACTTAAGGTAATTCTGTGTTTAAGGTGACGTCGGTCCCAACATAAGATCCGGGTTATCCCGGCGGATGCGGAAACAATGGTTGTTTCCTTAACCTGAGACCCTTCCACCCCAGAATGGATACCGTGTTAGCCGGTTTGTGACCCTCGCCGGTGCTACACCATCGGCCAACACAAAGCACAAGAACTGATAAACAATGTTGATATGGTAGCGGGCCACCTGTAGCATGCCTGGCCTCGTAAACAAACTAGATGGAAACACATCAAACCACACCCGACACCAGCAAAGACCACGACGCTCCCGAGCGCTGGCAAACACAGAAAAAAACAAGACACAGACTCAGCACACGCACAAAACAACTACGATGAACACAACACAAAAACACACACACACACACACACACACACACAGACACACACGCCCACACTAAGGATTTGATCATGTGATTGTGATGATGAGAGAGATTCGCCACGTGGTGTCAGGAGAGTTGCAACTTGATTTGAGGCAAATAGGATTACCCTCCTACCACTTGCCTGTTGCGTCATCATACCTGTTATTAACTTGACTTCTGAGCCTCTGAGGTGAACGGCTGCATATTACCCGCGCCAGTCCCACGCCTTCTCCGCATAAGACTTGGCTTACACGTACTGACAGGCCTATTACATCCACCCTCACATCTGGGATACAGTTATCCTAATATTTTTGTTCATCATAAATGATTTTGAAGTCTGAAGGTGCCAATGTTTTCACATTTGCATTTTGCCGCCATTTAATCATAAAGGAGAGAATTATACACTCATACAAAATATAACTACATGGTTTTCCTGCAAATTGTATTTGTGGAGTGATGATATGGTACTTACCATATCAGGAAAAAAGTTACCATATCATCACTCCACAAATACAATTTGTGAAGTATATATATATATATATATATATATATATATATATATATATATATATATATATATATATATATATATATATATATATATATATATATATATATATATATATATCATCCGTCTATGTGTATGAAAAATAAGCCGAAGCTCTAATCTTCGACTCGCAGAAAAAAACCTTTTTGTTTTCCAGTTCAGAGGTTTCCTTTATGGTTGGGCCTTTACAAAGGTGCGGAACTGATGCGTTCTGAGAAGGGCAGGATGAGAGGGCGGGGAGGAGGAATTAGGAGAAGGAACACAGGAACATTGGAGCACAAGAAGAGCGAGCAACAGAAAGCCTGCTGTCTTATAACGATAGATAAGTTAAGATACTTTGATCCTATCTAGACACTTTGCAAGTACCAACTACAAGGTTATTGACTATACAAAGCGCCACCACGCCAGAACGAACTTGTGGACTCGAACCGCTGACCGAATGCGCAGGGAAGCTGCACACGCATGCTCACAGCTCTACCAACCATGCCACCCTAACGGGTGTCTAATAACGAGGTTGTCTGCTTTGGAAGTATAATAGACCTCACAGCTCCTTGCAACTCTTAGGTGAAAGAAGAGGAGATAAAAGACGAACACGGTGAAGATGAGGAGGTAAAGGAAGGAGAGGATAAGGAAGAGAGTGATGGAGAAAAAGAGAGGAGAAACACTTAAGTGGAAAGGGGAGAAGAAGAGAAAAAGGACGAGACAGCAAAGCAGGAGAAAGAGGAAATGGAGAGGGAGAAAGTAAAAAAAGAAGAAATAAAATGAAGAATAAATAGAAGAAATATGGGCAGGAGGAATAGATAGATTCAATAATTTTAGAACGGAAAACATAATGACATCGAGTCCAATAATATAATGACATAATTGTAAAGCGTCGGCGGCGGTGGTGGCGGCGGTGGTGGTTACAGTGGTGGTGGTGGCGGTGGTGGTGGCGGTGGTGGTGGTGATGGCGGTGGCGGTGGCGGTGGTGATGGCGGTGGTGGTGGCGGTGGTGTGAATTCCTAATCCTCAGCAAGGGACTGAAGCATAAGGACTGTTTCTTTAATTCTGCCTTCATTCCATCCCTTCCAAACGCCAGTCCTTGGAAAACAGGTGGCAGTTCCCTCATACACAGTTCCTTGAATCCCTAGAGCCACACACTCTTTTTTAATCTTAGTTTTTGTACATAACAAACGACTGGCCAAGGGGGGACAAATAACGAATAGCCCGCTTGATTGCCAATAAACAGACAGGTGAGAGAATATAAAAAGGGGGCATGGGCCAATTTAGTTCGGGTAGTTCTGATATATGCATGACGCAGCAAATAGATTTAACCAATACGAATCTGATTGAAGGCTGAAATTATTATTACAAAGGAGGTTTGAATGTATAAAATGAGAATGTACCAAATATACGAGGCGTCGAAATCCTTCCCTTCCCTTCCCTTTCCCAGCAGTGAGAGTGCAATGGTTTTAATCTCATCGTCTCTTCTTATATATTTTATAGAAAACTGAAAGGAATGTCACTTTAACCACGACAAACACCACTCTAAGTGCATACATACCTAATATTTGCCTTATTAATTTTCCTCTGTTATTTATCATTATTTCCCCCTTTCCGCGTACCTTATATTTGCTTTACACTTCCTACATCTTCCAATAGGATGTGATGGTTTTTTATCATTCATTTCTTCATAACATACACATAGAACGGCAGGATCAAAGAGCAAGAAAAAAATGAAAAAAATGAAAATACATAAAAATCTATCGACCAACTGTTTCTGTGACACCTGTAAGGCAAACACCGCTATCATGGTTCATCAACAGGTACAACAGATCAATTAATCAAGATTTGGTGATGCTGAACAGGCTTCACACATGATTACTGATTACTAGTGCAACACCTCACCTGTGTGTGGAGGCTCCAGCAGAAGACACATCGCTCGGAAAGTTAATGACATATAAATATGTGGAATGAAATGAACAGCAACGCAGAATCATTAAATACACAGAAAAATGATAAAAAAATGTGAGGGAAAAATATAAAGGTATGCAATTATGATCACGTACGACTGAAATGTTGATGTGTTGTAACTTACAATATACATACTTTAAAGGTTATTGTTCATGTGCTGCACAACTCATTAGAAAAAATAAAATATACATATAATATCGAAGAGATGATAACCAGTAAGACGCCTTAATCGGCGAAGGACGAGCGAGCACGTAGAAACCCGCCGCAAGTGCGCACGTGCGGCGTCACCCGGGAGTTTGACCTGTGTGACATTGCTAGGTGTGCGGTCTCAAACCACACACCAAATTTCAACTTAGTCGGTACAGCCGTTTCTCAGCTATAGCAAGATAACGTTGTCTGACACCCCTCACGCGGCACGAGCCACGCGCCATGCTGACCCCTCACGTGAAACAAAACATGTCAAGCACAAATAAGGATTGAATGGGGCTATCAGATGGCGAAAACCGCTTGTCAATCGGAAGCGGGATTTCAAAGATATAAGCTCCTGAAAAGCGTGACAGTCGGTCGGGTCGGGTCGGTCGGTCGGGTCGGGTCGGCCGCTCATCCCGGAAAAATCCCGTACCCAGTGAGGACTCGCGAGCGCATCGCGCTCGCTCGTAATGATGCGTTACGAGAAATTACAAAAAATGGCATCAGAGAGGCATGTGTGTGTGTGTGTGTGTGTGTGTGTGTGTGTGTGTGTGTGTGTGTGTGTGTGTGTGTGTGTGCGTGCGTGCGTGCGTGTGTATTTACCTAGTTGTATTTACCTAGTTGTAACATACAGGAAAAGAGCTATGCTCATACTGTTCCGTCTCCGAATCTATTATTATGCAGCTTGCCTTTGAAGTCCTGAATACTTCTTGCATCTCCTGAATACTTCTTGTGTGTGTGTGTGTGTGTGTGTGTATGTCTGTGTGTGTGTGTGTGTGTGTGTATTGGTGTGTGTGTGTGTGTATTGGTGTGTGTGTGTGTATTGGTGTGTGTGTGTGTTGTGTGTGTGTGTGTGTGTGTGTGTGTGTGTGTGTGTGTGTGTGTGTGTGTGTGTGTGTGTGTGTGTGTGTGTGGTGTAAGTGTTGTTTATAAAGATACATGAATGATAATACAAGGAACTTAGATATGAGTTCAGTATTCAGAGACAAGCTGCTACCATTAAAGTGGCACCATCCGCGTTAAAAGTCCGACAGTGAATGAACGGAAGGAATAATAAATACAAAAAGAACAAGAGAGGGACGAAAACACAACAAAAATCAAATAATAAAATGGCTGACAGGCTGGAGTGACACCTGGCTGCCTGGAGGGCGGGCTTGAGAGGGGAGGAACGAGGTGTGTGCAGAAGGGATGGATTTTTATAAAGGATAACACGAAAAGGAGTAAAATAAAGGTGCATGGATGAAGTAAAGATGCGGGGTTGAAATGGAGGAAGTTAGAAGACATGAGGTGTAGGAGTAAGAGAAAACTCCATGTGATAATCGTAATAGTATTTTTTTTAAGGTGATGCAGTACAGTACATAATTATTATTGTAGCGAAACTATTGAAACAAGGAATAGAGAGGGAGGGAGGGAGGGAGGAGCACAAACTAATTCTGGTGACAATGTGTACGAGAGAGAGAGAGAGAGAGAGAGAGAGAGAGAGAGAGAGAGAGAGAGAGAGAGAGAGAGAGAGAGAGAGAGAGAGAGAGAGAGAGAGAGAGAGAGAGAGAGAGAGAGGAGAGAGAGAGAGAGAGAGAGAGAGAGAGAGAGAGAGAGAGAGAGAGAGAGAGAGAGAGAGAGAGAGAGAGAGAGAGACAGGAATACAAAAAAGAGAGAGAGACACACAGACAGAGAGAGACTTCAAACAACAACACAGTAAATATTGTGTTAGGTAAAATAATTCACAGCACTAACAAGGGCGTTAGAAAGTATAACATAAAAATATGCAAACTCTAAGATGAAAGTGTGTGTGTGTGTGTGTGTGTGTGTGTGTGTGTGTAAGATGAAAGTGTGTGTGTGTGTGTGTGTGGTGTGTGTGGTGTGGTGTGTGGTGTTGTATATTAGTTGATCTAGTTGTGTTAAGGCCTAAGTAACTGTATGTCGTTCGTACTACATTTATCAGTTTTATTAGTTGTATTATTAGTAGTGTGTGTGTGTGTGTGTGTGTGTGTGTGTGTGTGTGTGTGTGTGTGTGTGTGTGTGTGTGTGTGTGTTGTGTCTGTGTTGTGTTGTGTGTGTGTGTGTGTGTGTGTGTGTGTGTGTGTGTGTGTGTGTGTGTGTAGGTGTGTGTGTGTGATAAGGGATTTCAACCAGTAATAAGAGTAATATGTTATCGTACGTATTGACCTTTCACTAATCTACCCTGCAGCGCTGGCTATAACACTGCACCTGCTGGGTAAAGAGGTCGGGTGTTGGTCATCAAGGCTGTGCTAATGTCTGCCATGAGGATAGCGAGAGTGATTACCCACAGGCCACACAGAGACGCAAGGCAGGGCCCGGGGTGGCACGCTGCGATATGGTGTTGGCGGGAATGCAAAGAAAAATCTGCGTTGAAGGGAAGAACACAAAGAACAATCTGCGTTGGAGGGAAGAACACAAAGAACAATCTGTGTTGGAGGGAAGAACACAAAGAACAATCTGTGTTGGAGGGAAGAACACAAAGAACAATCTGTGTTGAAGGGAAGAACACAAAGAACAATCTGTGTTGGAGGGAAGAACACAAAGAACAATCTGCGTTGAAGGGAAGAACACAAAGAACAATCTGTGTTGAAGGGAAGAACACAAAGAACAATCTGTGTTGAAGGGAAGAACACAAAGAACAATCTGCGTTGGAGGGAAGAACACAAAGAACCATCTGTGTTGGAGGGAAGAACACAAAGAACTATCTGTGTTGAAGGGTAGAACACAGAACAATCTGTGTTGAAGGAAAGAACACAAAGAACTATCTGTGTTGAAGGGAAGAACACAAAGAACTATCTGCGTTGAAGGGAAGACACAAGAACACTGGTGAAGGTAGACACAGAACAATCTGTGTTGAAGGAGAACACAAAAATCGTTTGAGGAAAACACAAAACTATCTGCGTGAGAGAACACAATGAAATGTCATTAATGAAACAAAACAACTCTGCTACAGACAGAAGCCAACTATGAGCAGAATAAAATGGATAATTATGATTGGCTATTACGTGCAGCGGTGCGATGACCACTCATTGACTGCCTGTAATAACCCTGACGCTGCGGCACGTGAGTAGCAGCGTGGTGAAGGCACATGGCGGCGCGTGCTGAATGAAGAGATGAACTAAGCAGGACAGGCAGGGTTGGACAGGCAGCGGTGGTAATAGGTTTTACGTTAGGAATTTCTGATACACCTTGAAAGCTTAAGAGTCTTCACTTGAATGAAAAGTAACTCGCTGATAGACTTAGAAAAATCAGAGTCTATACGAAAATGTTAAGTAATTCGCTATGTGTAACTACGTTTAATAACAGAGGGAGAATTATAAATATAAAGCCAATAATTATTATATTATTGACACTCTTTGCGCGTGAATAGAGGGAACAAAAACTGTTTAGCACAGCTCACACACACAAAAAGAAGTAATAAAAATTTCCTCCCGGTGAGAAATTACTAAAACTTGAGAGGTAAACAAACGCTAATTTGTAGGCTGCCGACACTGACTTTTCGCAGCCGGAATGGTATTTATGAGTCACTGAAATGTGACTCTGCCAGTGTAAACAATTAATCAGGGAGAGAGAGAGAGAGAAAGAGAGAGAGAGAGAGAGAGAGAGAGAGATACTGATACTGATACATTTATTTGGCCCTTTAGCAATACAGTAATGTAAACTATATATACATGTATATATTATAAGGCTCGGTCTGTTGAGCCGGAGCTCTTATACAGAGAGAGAGAGAGAGAGAGAGAGAGAGAGAGAGAGAGAGAGAGAGAGAGAGAGAGAGAGAGAGAGAGAGAGAGAGAGAGAGAGAGAGAGAGAGTATGTTGTGTGTTAGTGAGTGAGGGAGGGAAGATGAAAGGAATGAAGGGAGGCAGGCAGGCGAGCAGGAAAACATACACAAAGTATCAAAGCATTATATCATCAAGAATTTCTATGATAAGACAAAGTGAAATGAGGAGTATGCAAGTCATGCAGGTCTTTGAATAATGAATGTTGTATGAGGGAATGCAGTTTTGGGATGCAGATCACACTATGAAGACACCATCAACACCGTTATGGAACCAGCAGTGGCGTGGCGGCCTGTTGAGAGCCACACTAAAATACTAACATGCATGCCCGTGCCTCCTGATCCTGATGAAAAGTTTACAGCTGAGGTTTTCGGATGAAGACTAAAGGAGAGCTCGGCCGTGAGTGAGAGAAATGAGATTAACGTCACCAGAGAACCCTCGGAGGGCCATTCAAAGGAAGACTAAATGAAAGAAAATTCCAAATATCTGAATACCACAACATTTTATCTGATAATTTTAATATGATTTACCAAACGTCTGCCTGTCCGTCCATCTGTCTGTCTGCTTTAAACTATATTAGGCCAGGTGTATTTTTTTTTTTCAACAGTAAAAGAGAAAAAAATCAATTTCTGCGAATGTAAAATTTAATACATTGTAAACTGCAAACGCAGAATACAATTGTAATTGTGAAATGATTGTAATGAAAATGGAAATTCAGGAAAAAAATATAAGATATATGGGGAGGAGGAATAGATGGATTCAATACTTTCAGGACGCAAAACATAATGACATCGAGTCCATAATAGAGACATAATAATGATTGTAGGGCGTCGACGGCGGCGGTGGTGGTGGTGGTGGTGGTGGTGGTGGTGGGGGTGGTGGTGGTGGGGGGTGGTGGTGGTGGTGGTGGTGGTGGTGGTGGTGGTGGTGGGTGTGGTGGTGATGGTGATGGTGATGGTGATAGTGGTGGTGGTGATGGTGGTGGTGGTGGTGCGGTGGTGGTGGTGGTGGCGGCGGTGATGGTGGTGGTGGTGGTGGCGGCGGTGGTGGTGGTGGTGTGGTGGTGGTGGTGGTGGTGGTGGTGGTGGTGGTGGTGGTGGTGGTGGTGGTGGTGGTGTGGTGGTGGGGTGGTGGTGGTGGTGTGGTGGTGGTGGTGGTGGTGGTGGCGGTGGTGGTGGTGGTGGTGGTGGTGGTGGTGGTGGTGTGGCGGGGTGGTGGTGGTGGTGGTGGTGGCGGCGGTGGTGGTGGTGGTGGTGGTGGCGGTGGTGGTGGCGGTGGTGGTGGTGGTGGTGATGGTGGTGGCGGTGGTGGTGGTGGTGGTGGTGGTGGTGGTGGTGGTGGGGGTGGGGGTGGTGGTGGTGGTGGTGGTGGGTGGTGATGGTGGTGGTGGCGGTGGCGGTGGTGGTGGTGGTGGTGGTGGTGTGAATTCCTAATCCTCAGCAAGGGACTGAAGCATAAGGACTGTTTCTTTAATTCTGCGTTCATTCCATCCCTCCAAACGCCAGTCCTTGGAAAACAGGTGGCAGTTCCCTCATACACAGCTCCTTGAATCCCTAGAGCCACACTTTTTTTTTCTCTTCTTTTTTTGTACATAATAAACGACTGGCCAAGGGGGGACAAATAACGAATAGCCCGCTTAATTGCCAATAAACAGACAGGTGAGAGAATATAAAAAGGGGGGATGGGCCAATTTAGTTCGGGTAGTTCTGATATATGCATGACGCAGCAAATAGCTTTAACCAATACGAATCTGATTGAATGCTGAAATTGTTATTACAAAGGAGGTTTGAATGTATAAAATGAGAATGTACCAAATATACGAGGCGTCGAAATCCTTCCCTTCCCTTCCCTTTCCCAGCAGTGAGAGTGCAATGGTTTTAGTCTCATCGCCTCTTCTTATATATTTTATAGAAAACTGAAAGGAATGTCACTTTAACCACGACAAACACCACTCTAAGTGCATACATACCTAATATTTACCTTATTAATTTTCCTCTGTTATTTATCACTAGCAGCAAAGCCGCCCTCCGGGCGGACTTTTTGGCTAGCTGGTGGTGGGCCTTCGGCCCACCAAACACGGACTCTCCAGATAGCCCCTTCTAACTTTCCTGAAATCATGGATGTAGAAATGTATGTATTCCCCCCACCCATTCACTCACCCATTACCCATCACCCCCCACCCATTCACTCACCCATTACCCATCACCCCCCACCCATTCACTCACCCATTACCCATCACCACACACCCATTCACTCACCCATTACCCATCACCCCCCACCTATTCCCTCACCCATCACCCCCCACCCATTCACTCACCCATCACCCACACCCATTACCCATCACCCCACCCATTCACTCACCCATTACCCATCAGCCTACATCCTCAATCCATTACCCATCACCCTACACCCTACATACTTTCCTCAATTCTCGCAACCCACTTTTTTTCACAATTATCGCTAATAGGCTGCTAAAAAAAAAAAAAAAAAAGTGATCCGATCATCTCATAATTGGGCTTAAAACCTTCCCCTGGTCAACCCGGTTCCAAAAATGTGCCATTTTAGGTGATTGCGCCACGGGGGGCGAAACCTATACCAGACACACACACACACACACACACACACACACACACACACACACACGCACACACACACACACACAGACAGACAGACAGACACACACTTTCGCTTATATTTACCATTACCCATCACCCCCCACCTATTCCCTCACCCATCACCCATCACCCCCAACCCATCACCCCCACCCATTCACTCACCCATCACCCCACACCCATTACCCATCACCCCACCCATTCACTCACCATTACCCATCACCCTACATCAAGGTTTCCTCAATTCTCGCAACCCACTTTTTTTCACAATTATCGCTAATAGGCTGCTAAAAAAAAAAAAAAAAAAGTGATCGGATCATCTCTTAATTGGGCTTAAAACCTTCCCCTGGTCAACCCGGTTCCAAAAATGTGCCATATTAGGTGATTGCGCCACGGGGGGCGGAACCTATACCAGACACACACACACACACACACACACACAGACAGACAGACAGACAGACAACACACTTTCGCTTATATTTACCACTAGCCGCAAAGCCGCCCTCCGGGCGGACTTTTTGGCTAGCTCCTGCGGAGGGCTATTGGTGGGCCTTCGGCCCACCAAAACATGGACTCTCCAGATAGCCCCTTCTAACTTTCCTGAAATCATGGATGTAGAAATGTATGTATTTCCCCCACCCATTCACTCACCCATTACCCATCACCCCCCACCCATTCACTCACCCATTACCCATCACCCCCCACCCATTCACTCACCCATTACCAATCACCCCCCACCCATTCACTCACCCATTACCCATCACCACACACCCATTCACTCACCCATTACCCATCACCCCCCACCCATTCACTCACCCATTACCCATCTCCCCCCACCCATTCACTCACCCATTACCCATCACCACACACCCATTCACTCACCCATTACCCATCACCCCCCACCTATTCCCTCACCCATCACCCATCACCCCCAACCCATCATCCCCCACCCATTCACTCACCCATCACCCCACACCCATTACCCATCACCCCACCCATTCACTCACCCATTACCCATCACCCTACATCAAGGCTTCCTCGATTCTCGCAACCCACTTTTGTTTTCACAATTCTCGCTAATAGGCTGCTAAAAAAAAAAAAAAAAAAAAAAGTGATCGGATCATCTCATAAGTGGGCTTATGACCTTCCCCTGGTCAACCTGATTCCAAAAATGTGCCATATGAGGTGTTTGCGCCACGGGGGGCGGAACCTATACCACACACACACACACACAGACAGACAGACAGACAGACACACACTTTCGCTTATATTATTATAGATTACCCATTACCCCCTACCTATTCCCTCACCCATCACCCATCACCCCCAACCCATCACCCCCCACCCATTCACTCACCCATTACCCCACACCCATTACCCATCACCCCACCCATTCACTCACCCATTACCCATCACCCTACATCAAGGTTTCCTCAATTCTCGCAACCCACTTTTTTTTTCACAATTATCGCTAATAGGCTGCTAAAAAAGAAAAGAAAAAAAAAGTGATCGAATCATCTCATAAGTGGGCTTATGACCTTCCCCTGGTCAACCCGGTTCCAAAAATGTGCCATATGAGGTGATTGCGCCACGGGGGGCGGAACCTATACCACACACACACACACACACACACACACACACACACACACACACACACACACACAGACAGACAGACAGACAGACAGACAGACAGACACACTTTCGCTTATATTATTATAGATTATTTCCCCCTTTCCGCGTACCTTATATTTGCTTTACACTTCCTACATGTTTCAATAGGATGTGATGTTTTTTTATCATTAATTTCTTCATAACATACACATAGAACGGCAGGATCAAAGAGCAAGAACAAAATTAAAATACATAAAAATCTATCGACCAACTGTTTCTGTGACACCTGTAAGGCAAACACCGCTATCATGGTTCATCAACAGGTACAACAGATCAATTAATCAAGATTTGGTGATGCTGGACAGGCTTCACACATGATTACTGATTACTAGTGCAACACCTCACCTGTGTGTGGAGGCTCCAGCAGAAGACACATCGCTCGGAAAGTTAATGACATAAATATGTGGAATGAAATGAACAGCAACGCAGAATGATTAAATATACAGAAAAATGAAAAAAAAATGTGACGGAAAAATATAAAGGTATGCAATTATGATCACGTACGACTGAAATGTTGATGTGTTGTAACTTACAATATACATACTTTAAAGGTTATTGTTCATGTGCTGCACAACTCATTAGCAAAATTATAATATACATATAATATCGAATAGATGATAATGCTGCGTTACGAGAAATTACAAAAAAATG